>LPNX010906275.1:19049-178905 GCA_001517045.1 Pseudotsuga menziesii | reverse complement strand
GTTAATGAAATAATGAATGTTAAGTTAACATATTCATTAATGATAGATGAACACTATAATACGTAAGTGATCAAATGTCGTAAATTAGAATAATCCTCAGAAAGTTGTAGTGCGTAGACATAAACATTGTTCATTTACATTAACAAAACTTTTAGGGTTGTTTAAACCCCTAAGGGTGCTTTGATTATGAATCTAGAGTTAACATGCTCATGACTATGATACTTGTCATTAAAAACAAAATGTCTTTAATTATAATTATTATTAATGGTATTATTATTATTATCATTATTATTATTATTATTATTATTATAGTGCCTCTTGTGGTAAACATAACCGATAGTTTAATTAGACAATTAATTCTATTATTATTATCATGATTATTAAGATCTCGTGTTAACCATAGTCAATTATTTAATTAAACAATTAATATTATTATTATTGTTTTTATTACGCTCTTGTGGTAAACATAGTCAATTGTTCAATTATACCCAAGTGGGAAATAACTAGAATAAAATAATGATTAATTAAATAGACCAAACCATTCCGTGTAGGTTAAACATGTATATTGAACTATGGAATATGACCATCAATATATGACATGATTGATTTTATAATACTACTTATTAATATGATTACAAACATTGGATTCTAGATCAAGTAAGACAACTTAAGATACTCACCTGTACACAAGATAATTACTAAATTATTATTTTATTCAACATAATTGATTTGCATAAGACTAGCTATTGAACCGCCATCCTGTGAGGGACCAATGGTGAACATTCCAAGAATTAATAAATGCTAGACAACCAACTTATTCAATTCAATTTAAATAACCTTAATTATTGGAATGCTCAAGATAAGGACAATTGAATAAATAAATGTATATTCGATTCAATTTAAATAACCTTAATTATTGGAATGCTCAAAGATAAGGACAATTGAATAAATAAATGTATATTCGATTCAATTTAAATAACCTTAATTATTGGAATGCTCAAGATAAGGAAAATTGAATAAATAAATGTATATTCGATTCAATTTAAATAACCTTAATTATTGGAATGCTCAAAGATAAGGACAATTGAATAAATAAATGTATATTCGATTCAATTTAAATAACCTTAATTATTGGAATGCTCAAGATAAGGACAATTGAATAAATAAATGTATATTCATGATTATAAGAGGGGACTAGCATCGAAAATGGAGGGAGGAGGAATGAAGTGTTTTGGGGGAAAAGGCGATGGAGAGGTTGGATTTATTTTGGGGAAATTAGACTCTGCATGAGGGGGGGGAAATGAAGAAAAACTTGAGGAGGGGGATAACTCAAGGAGGATAATATCTGTAAATGACTCAGAAATGGGTGGAAAGGAGGAAAGATATAGAAGTTGCTCTCGGTATTATTGGTCTGTGGGCTCGGGGGCTAGGAAAGCCATGGGTTTCCTAGGGCCAGCACATAATGAGAGCTGGTCGGTAGGGTTCCGGTATGAAGAGAGATGTAGTTGATTTTGTTTCGAAATGCCTAGAATGTTAGCAAGTCAAGGAAGATCATCGACACCCAGCCGGTCTCTTACAGCCTCATGATATTCCTGAGACTAAATGGGAAGTCATTTCCATGGACATTGTTGTGGGATTGCCCCTCACATCCTCGAGACATAATGCTATACTCGTAGTGGTCGACAAACTGACCAAAAGTGCCCACTTCATTCCAGTGAGAGACACCTATGATGTGAGGGATGTAGCAAGGGTATTCATAAATGAAATTGTACGCCTTCATGGAGTTCCAAAGAAGATAATTTCTGACCAAGACCCTGAATTTACCTCCATATTTTGGACAAGCATGCAGTCAGCATTAGGGACCCAGCTGAACTTGAGCTTAGCTTATCATCCTGAGACAGATGGGCAGATAGAGAGGGTGAATCAGGTAATGGAGGACATGCTTAGGATGTATGTTATGGATCAGCAGACACAGTGGGAGAAATATCTTCCTCTAGTAGAGTTTGCTTATAACAACAGTCATCATAGCTCCATTGGCATGCCTCCATACTAGGCATTGTATGGGAGACCTTGCAGGACTCCACTCAGTTGGGACAAGTTGGAGGATCGTGTTTTAGTCAGGCTTGAGTTGCTTCAGGAGATGGAAGAGCAAGTGGTACAGATCAGGAAGCGGCTTAAGGAAGCACAGGATAGACAAAAGAGTTATGCTGATGCACACAGAACTAATAGAAGTTATGAAGTAGGGGATCACGTATTTATACGCATCTGACCGAATAAAAGCACCATTCGGTCTGGAAAGGGGACCAATTTGTCACCTCGCTTTATAGGGCCATTTGAGATTCTGGAAAGAATCGGACCGGTAGCTTATCGTCTTGCACTGCCACCCCACTAGTATAGGACTCATAATGTATTTCATGTTTTAGTATTGCAACATTACATAGCCGATGAGTCTCACAAGATTCATTGGAAGGACTTGCAGGTATCAGACGAGGGAACCTTCACGGCCGAACCATTACATATACTGGATCATAGAGTTCGAAAACTCCGTAGTCGACACGTGGACCAAGTCAAGGTCCAGTGGGACAAGTATAGCCCAGGATCTGCTACCTGGGAGGACACAGAGACTATGCATCGAGATTTTCCCTCACTATTTTGACCCATATTTTGACTCCGACATATTTATCACTTAGACTTATTACAGTGTATTTACTTATTATCTGTAGACTCAGCTATACTTCATTTTGGCATGTTATATGTGATTATTTACTGATGTTATGATGTTATCAGGATTATTCTCTAATTATGATATTATGATGTTATCATGCTTATATTATGCTTTGATCATGAGGTTACGACAATTAACATGCCTATGTAGATGCTTTGATTATGATGTATGATGATTATCATTTATATGAAATTATTGTGCCTATGCGATTATCATGCAGTAGTCGTCATCAGATTCCTTTATTTCATAACAAAAATATATAGTTGATAGTCATCCTCGATATAATGTGAGATGTATGATGTGGTACATGGGCACCCATCCATGATGCGATTTATTTTGCGATTTTATCTAATGAAAGGAGATAATGTTGATGATATGGACCAGCTATTGATTGAATATTGTTATGAATGCATGTTTGCATAGTACTAACCTGCAGGGTACAGGGTCTATGTGATAGCCAAGTGTATGATGCCAAGTATGACTCAATACATATCTTGAAGAAGAGCCTTAATTGCCAAGTGATGATACGATGACACATACCAATAAACTCGATAGCAACACAGTATGGTTTGATGAGTATGTACCCAGTATGTTGAGAGGGATGGATGCATTTCCCACCCTATGTCACTTTGATACCCGAGGTTGTGGGAGGGCAGTGCTGAGACACGCTCCCCAAGTTGTTGTGATGATGATGGTGGGATGCCTGCTAGGAGAGGCTAGGTCCGCTAGATATCCGACTCTACCGCTCTCAGGTTCTATGTGGAAAGGTCAGTACAGCTGGCATCCACTTTGTACTAGCAGAGGAAGGATAGGAAGGATGCGGACGTAGGTTAGGATGGGTGGACATATTAGTTATTATTGTTGAAGGTTGGACATTATGATACCGGATTAGTGATGGTAGGTACCAATCTTAACTAACTAAATAATAATAACATAATTGTTAAATAACTCTGAATGTCACAAAAAAATTCATATTATATTTGTATATGGGTCATGTTCCATGAAATATTATTTGTATCAGTTAGAATTTAGGGGTTTTTGCTATAGTACATGTGCAACCTGTGCATGTACTGGCCATGCATGCACACCTCACACATGCACGCTAGTATGAAATATTTAAATAGTTGGATAGGTTAACTAAGTAATTGTGAATTTCTTTAAACCTATAAATGTACCTTGAATTGTTTTAAACCTATAAATGTACATTGTATCACTATTTTGACCATAACTTCGGGACAAAGTTTCCTGAAGGGTGGGTGTATGTAATGCCCCACATTAATGTTTATTAATGTTTATTATTAAGTACTTTTATTAAATTAAACATATACTAATTATTTTACCATTTTTACCATTTGCGTAAAACATTAAATAAACAATATTGAACTATAGTAATTATTTTACCATTTTACCATTTGTGTAAAACATTAAATAAATGATATTGGGTAATGTATGACAGTTGGGTAGGTTATAAATTTACACGAATGTCTTGAAACCAGAATGAGTTGACTGCCCGAGAAAAAGAATTAAATAATAAATATTAATTTAAAATGAAAGAGGTGGTTGATGAAGGAGGCGGTGGAAGAAGGAAGGCGGTGGAAGAAAGGAGGGGAAGGAGGTATAAGGAGGGGGATCAAATGGTTCAAGGGGGGATGATTTTTGGGAATTTTTTTATGGAGAGTAGTCGAGAAAATTTTGGGAGAAGACCAGAGAGTAAGAAGGGATGGAACAGGGAAGGAAGAAATCTGGAGGAGGGGGTTAACTCCAGGGGGCAGATTTACAGTCAGAGAAGAGGAAGGTTGCTATCTGGTTTATCGGTATGTGGGCTCGGGGGATAGGAAACCCATCGATTTCCTAGGGCCAGCAGGTTTGCTGGTCGGCAGGGTGGAACATCTGAGTTGGCATTAAGGCTCCTACAGGTTCGGGCGAGGGAAAGGAAAGGGTAAAGGAGCAGGAATCAAGGACAACCTTCAGCGCTAAAGCTCAGGTATTTTTCGGTGAACCATCTCTATATTTTGGAAATAAATGAAATCTGAATAAAATTTCATGTAATTTTGATGTCACATACTAGGACTAAAAAGGAAAAATCAAATTAAGAGTAAATGCCAAATTGTTGTTAGAGATTAAAACTTAGTACTCTGCCTGGCAAGCAGAGCACTACAAGAGGCGGGGCTAAATATCGAGATGGAGGAAAACATGGTACACCAGATTGGGGTCCATGAGTTAGCAGCCCTTCAAGCCAATGTCTGCACCAAAGATGAGCTACTTGCAATGGTGTCCACCTTTACCAGTAAACAAACAAAGAATTGAGACAATAATGGCATTAGAACTAATCAAAAGTTGTACCTTGGCTGACCTCCTAGTTAATTGCATCAACAGATCATAAGATCTTGTTTACATGTTCTTTGTATGAATTCCCCGACTGTATTTCATCATCCACCAATTCAGGTACTCCTTGCACCATGAATTGATGTTGACAATCAATAAATCCCATGGTTAGTTTTTTATGGCAAGTAACTGCCAACTGGAATCATTTTGTTGTTACAGCAAGCAACACTTATGGCATAAATTGAAATGGCATTTGGTTAAGAATTTGAACATGACAAGAATTTTGCAACACACTTGCATAATTATTAGGAGAATGAGGATGTGATTAGATGGAGAACTACAGAAGGAGTTTTGTGGCCATGTCTAGCATGTGTATCACTCATGTGAGGATGCGCTGTGATTCAGCAATTTGCAATTTTGCATAGTTTTTCATGTCATGATTTATAAGGCAGAGTAACTAGTATTCAGACAGCCTACCTTCAAGGACCATCACACATTAATTGGCAGGAAATTGATATATGAGGAAACAAATATGGTAAGGACTGGAAAGTGTGTTTTATTCTTTTCTAAATCATTATTATTTTCATTAGAAGTATGTTTTCTTCTTTTCTAAATCATTATTCTTGTGATGTTTTAAAAAATTGTTAGTTATTCCCTTTTACACAAATTAATAGAAATTTGTAGATTACTTATTAAAGCGTGTACTCGTTTTTAATTTTATTTATCATCGTAGGGGGCCTCTTGTACCATAAAACTGAGAACTAGCCAGACTTAAAGTTTAGATGATTTTTACTGTTGTTTATGCTCAGAGACTAGAGTTGGGTTTTGATGGTACTTCTACTTTCAATCTCAACCTAGAATTTGCTACAGCCTTCTGGTCATTGCTTTTCAGTGGCTGCAATATGACTTTTGGCCACTATTTGTGCTCAAAACTGCCCAGATTTGAGTACTAAGGCATTTTTGATGGTAGAATTAAACTTAGAACCCAAGATGAAGAGTGTTTACCTCATGAATGATTCCCAAAATTGCTACAGGTCTCTTTTAAATGTTTTCATGCCTAGAAAGTGCCTAGAATTAGGGATTTAAGACTGCTTGTTGCTGTTATTCATACCCAAATCTTACAGGCTCGATATCTACATTGTATGACAGGCTCAGAAAATTAAATAAGAAACAGAGTGATTTTCTATATGAAGTCTTTGATTTGAATAACAGTGAAAATAGAATCTATTAGCTTGTTTTAATTTGATGGAAGAGTAAGTCATCTGTATAAATCTTTATCTTACATGGAATTAGATTTGAGTTTAGCAATTGAAATCCAGATAATCAATGGGAATCTATAAACATGAGAATTGTGTGCGCAGATGCTGAAGGGATTATACGCATAGAATCTATGTTACGTGTAGTGATTGATATTATGCTCGACATTGTTACTCTGATTTCTATACATTGTTAGCTTTGTATAAGAAATAAAATATGAAGGATAAGTGTTCTATCTAATGTTTTTTGATGAAGATAGAGCATCTCAGTTTCCTTTTCAAAAGGATAGGTTATGCTAAATACATAGATTCATTTAGTGGATCTTTCAAAAGCTAGGTATTTTGGCTAAATATACAAAGGATCATTTGCAAGTTGTACAACTTGGGCTTAGAATTCATTGATATATTATTCATTTCTTCATTGATGTGGTGTCAATGCTTGTTATTTCAAGTTGGTTAATAAGAAATTATAGAAATTGTGTTAAAAATGGGGCATTATATACCTATTCAGTACACACCATTGGAGACATTTGCCATCATATAAGGCAATGATCCTTTATGTTACATAGAACAAAGTCTACATATGTGTATGTCATGAATGTTGTGATTTTATGGCATGGTGTATGTCATGCTTGTTTGAATTCTGTGGATTGTTTGCCAAAAGAATAATGTGGAGCATAATCTTTGATTCTATTAGTTTATTGGTTTGTCAAGATTCAGGTCCCCACATGTCCGCTGGACCATTAAGGGATGAGATTACAAGTGGAGTCCCCACTTGCCCTGAATCTAGTTAGTGCAGTTGTGTTTCATTGACACCTTCCAGTTGTATTAGTGTTATACCTCCTTCGGGGAAATTATCAATGAAAGAGTCAATTAAAATTAATTGAAAGAGTCAATGAAAGAGTCAATGAAAAGTCATTGAAAGAGTCAATGTAAACACTCACTGTAATTCGGGTCAATATAAATTGATAATGTGCCATTGTATTAATTTTATATCATTTTTCTCATGCAGGCTTCACTTCTGGTTTCTATATCGATTTGGAATTTCAATTTTGGAATATTAAGTAAGATGCCAAACATGGATTGTGGAAAGAAAAATAAAACATCAAAACAAAAGGATGTAATATCATATTTTCAAAATCCTCAATCCAATAATCCACATCCTATTCATGCTTCAAGCTCTCTTGAGCAAGGTATCAGTGATAGAGATGTCAACACTTTTGAGAATTCATCTGCAACCCAGAAAATGGATGGTACAATACATTCCTCTAATGATCAAAGTGAGACAAATGCATTTCCATCTGAAATTGGTAGTTCAAATGTTGAAGATTTTTCATTGCAAGGTGACACAGTGCATTCACAGACAAGGAAAAAGGGCCAATGGGACGCAGGGAGAAAATTCAAAGCTGATTGGGTCTCAAGATACCCATGTATTGAACCAATACCTCCAACAAATGAGAATGAGACCTCACGAGAAGTTAAATGCATTTCATGTAGTTGGAAACTTAGCAAGGTAGTGAAATTACAGATGAAGTTAGACATAATCGAGAAGCAGGTTGGGAAGGTGTATGATAAGAAAACTGCAAATGATGAGAATAAATCTACTGCCAGATGGAAATCTGTTAGCGAATGTCAACATCTCCAATTTGAAGTGGAATATAATGAATTCTTACTAAATAAGAAAAAACTTGAGGAAAGTGGAGGAACCATCAAATCTCAATTTGGAAAGATGATGAAACACATTTCTTATCAAAGACAATACAATTAAGCACTGTATTTCACCTCCTATCTAATGGTCATCCTATGAAAGATTATCCAAAAATGACGAAATAACTATCTTTTATTCAAGTGCCAAATTTTCCATATTCTCATTGGTCTTTATCGAGTGGTTGGGAATGGGGAAAATATCTAGCTCAAGTAGAAAAGGACGATATGAAAGAGAAGATTGTAAATGCTACATTTTTTTCACTGTCTTTGGATGAAGTTACGGCTATTGATAATACTTCATGGATCTGCATGAGCATTTATATGGTCAATGACCATATCAGGCATTCCTATCTACTTGGAATTCATAAAATGACCAAAATTTCTACAGCAGAAAATATTTATGAACTTGTTATTGATAGTTTGAAGGAAATTGGTGGTATGGATCATTCCATGATTGCAAAAAAGTTAGTATGTGTTGGAGCAGATGGAGCATCAGTAATGCAAGGACAAAGGAATGGCCTTTGTGCTAGAATGAAACTCTCGGCTTCACCGTATATGCTTAGTATTCATTGTATGGCTCACAGGATGAATCTTGCATTTAAAATAGTGAGCAACTTTTCATTGGTTTCAAAGGTAGAGTATCTTGTACGTGAGGTTCATGCATACTTTTTTCGGAGTCCCAAACGATTTTTAGAGTTTAAATTTTTTTCTGATGGTGTTACAAATGGAAAAAAAATATTTTAATATGTTAATGCAAGATGGATATCATTGAAGGGACTAGCTGAAAGACTATTGAATGAATATACATCCTTGGTAGGGGTTATGTATGAACATCGCTCAAGTGTAGAAAAAGCTCAAACTCTTCTATTTCTACTAACTGATATAGAGACATTATTAACATTGGCTAGAATTCTTCCTATGCTTCATGAAATGAATAACCTCATGAAGATGGCTCAGAGTCAGATGATGTATATTTCTGAATGCACAAGAGCAAGAAAATTAACATGTCTTGCATTGGATAATTTGTATATTATGGAAGATTCTTTTACAGATTTAGCATTTACAAATTGGAGGAAGATTATCAATATAGAAAATGATGAATTTTTTTGGAAGTTTGATGAAAAAGGGATGCTATGTATGGCAGTTTGTGGGCATATGGTTCCCTTTTATTATAATGAAAAGATAGGAAGATCCACTCTCAAGAGAACGATTTCACGATGTTGTAATTTCAGTGAGAGACAACTTGAAAGAAATTGCAAAATCACTATCATCAGAGGTAAGAGAACGGTTTCCTCGAGATGAATTGTTGGAGGCCATGTCTATCATATACCCTCAATATTGGGACCATAGTCAAAATGAAAAAAAATTAGAAGCTGACTTTATAAAGAAAATCAAGATTTTACAGAGCCATTTTTGTCGAGAGGCTGAGATACAGGGATAACATATTCAAGGTATTTTAGATAAATAAAAAATGGTAGATGAATCTCAATGCTTTCGTAAAACAATGCGGTACCAATTTTCTCCATCGGATAGTAAAGAATATGGTGCAATTACAATATTATGGACTAAGCTCAGTGGTAGCGAAGTGCTACGGGAAAAAATGTCAGAATATTTCAAATTAGTAGATTTATGTCAAACCATGATTTTGGTATCATTGGAGGATGAGAGAATGTTTAGTGCACTGACATTCTTGAAGTCAAAGTTGAGGAACAAGCTTGATAAAAATGTGGATACATGCTTAAGATTATATGTAACAAAGTATGAGGTTGACAATTTTCCATATGAAACAGCATTAGCTCTTTGGCGATCCGATCGTGAAAGAAGGGGAGAAAACAATATAACAAATATATCTAATGAACCTGATGTGGAATATGAGGACCAGAGCCAAAATGTCAAAAATGTCGAAAATGATGACCAAGGCAAAAATGTGACTTGGAAATTGGATTTCACCTAAGATTATATATGATCTAATAAACATTAAGGACTCTTGAGTCTTATTTTTGTCCAGATGTTCCATGTACCCTTTCTGGTGATCACTATATGTGAATTTGAGATCGTGTTTTAGGTAAAAATAGATTCTACATTGTACTTTTTTGTTGTAACATTGATGATTTGAGCTGCATTACCTTCATGCAGCTTATTTTAATATTGATGTTTTGATATTAACCTCTTACATTGTCTCTTTCTTGTATGTGACAGGAAGTGATGGTGGAATTTGAGAAAGCTAGGCCTAGGAGCTATCTCTTCACATAGATAGTGTCCTAACATTAAAGGATAAATAACTAATTTGACAACACTTTCACTAAGCAAGAATGAGCTCATTCAAGTACATGAAACCATGTTTGTGTTTAACAGGAATATCTTGACAAATTTTTATGGTTTGTTTATTGCTTTTGTTTGAAGCATTTTGTCACTTTTTGAAGTTTGTGTGTATTTTGGTTAAATATTGTGTTAGTCCCTTGAATGCTTATAGTTCTCATTTGATGCTTGATTTAGCCATTTTTTGTATCTTGAATCAAGATTGGTTTTAATCGGTTTCCATTAATTCAGGGTTTGAGAAAAGATATTTTTATTGCATTTTAGTTGCATGAATTAATTGTCTTCACTTTTTCGAATCTCGATTCTTTTATGTTGATTGCATATTTTCTTTGTAAATACTTATCATTATTCAAAAAAATAAATGAGCTCTACAAAACTAAGTGAAGAGAAAAATGGTCTATGCACTAGGTTCCTATGACTTCATTGTAGTATACCTATTGGCACGAGACCAACATTGATCTAATGTAATAATCAATTGGCATAATTACAATGCATAATTGTATTAGCCTCCCGTGACAAATATTATTCCAAAAGACTGTCATTATCAACCAAACATCTTGTGAGGTTGTTTGTACTTCATTGATGGTACTGATTCTCTATTGTTTAATTCCTATATATTGTTGAGGCTGTTGCTTTGTTTTTTTTTGAGCTGGGTCATAGTCTTGATTGGGCTACTAAACCTTACTAAACCTTACTAAACCTTCCTAGGCTGATATGTGACTGTATTTATGATTCTATCTTGGGTCGCGACATTTGTGATCTTGCTTGACCTTGTGGGCTGTTGTAGATAGGGCCGTGACTTTTTGGGCTTCTATATATGTCTTGTGAACCTTATGGGCTTCTAGATCTGAACCATGAACACTTGTTAAATTGTTAAACTCATCTGTGACTGTTTAAAGGATGTTTGGATTAAGTTGTGATCATTGTGACACCTCTAAGTTTGAACCGTAAATTTCCTAAGGTCTGTTCATCCTATTAGAAAGGGATGCAATTTTTTTAGGCTTGTTTGGAGTAGGCTATCACTGCTGGTTGTTTTGATATGTTGATATAGGTCTATAATAATGAATTAGTAGCTTCATAATAGTGATAGATCATATCTGAAGCAATCCCAAACTGATGTGTGTTCAAGTGGTGCTAGGGGGGTTGATTTTTTATGGGATTGAGACTCCTTGACCATTTGCTGGATGGATAGGCTGAATTTGTCTCTCATCTGTTGTTCTCAGAGTCCATATCCTCTCTGTTCCTCATTTTTGGTCTATCAGTTCAATTATTATGGATTCCTAAAGAATGCCAAACAGAATCCGAACCTTAATTCATCGGTAGTCTAGTATCTTGTGATTTTTCTTAGACTGTGTATTTCAATGACTGTCAAGGTCATACTTGCTTCAATTTATAAGGTATTCATCTAACATGATGGATATAGATAAAAACGGGAGATAACCTACTTGTTATGTTGAGTTGGGACTTTTATAATTATATCTAAAAGATAAAAGATAACAATACAAAGTGGGATACCAAAAGTAGCTCCTATAAAAAGCTAAAAGTAGAACTCAAACCTAACCCCAACTCCATATATGAATTTGAGGTTATGTTTTAGGTAAAAATAGATTCTACATTATACTTTTTTGTTGTAACATTGATGATTTGAGATGCATTACCTTCATGCAGCTTATTTTAAGATTTATGGTTTGATATCTATCTCTTACATTGTCTCTTTCTTGTATCTGATAGAAAATGACGCTGGAATTTGAGAAAGCTAGGCCAAGGAGCTATCTCTTCACATAGATAGTTTCCTAACATTAAATGATAAATCACTAATTTGACAACACTTTCACTAAGAAAGAATGGGCTCATTCAAGTACATGAAACCATGTTGGTGTTTAGCACAAATATCTTGACAAATTTTTATGGTTTGTTTATTGCTTTTGTTTGAAGCATTTTGTCAATTTTTGAAGTTTGTGTGTATTTTGGTTAAATATTGTGTTAATTCCTTTCAATGATTCTATTTCTCATTCGATTCTTGATTTAACCCTTTGTTGTAGCTTGAATCAAGGTTGGTTTTAGGATTTGAGAAAAGATTCTTTTATTAACTTTTAGTTGCATGAATTAATTTTTTTCAATTTTTCAATTATTTTACATTGACTGTATATTTTCTTTGTAAATACTTATTGTTATTCAAAAAAATAAACGAGCTCTACATATCTAAGCGAAGAGAAAAATGGTCTATGCACTAGGTTCCTATGTACTGATCATAGGATACCTATTGGCACAAGACCAACATTCATCTAATGCAATAATCAATTGGCATAATTACAATGCATAATTGTATTAGCCTCCATGACCATCATTGGCTAGTGGAGGCCAAGATCGAGCATAATGTATGATTCTATGAGTTTATCAGTTTGTCAAGATTCAGGTCCCCACATGTCCATTGGACCATTAAGGGATGAGATAACAAGTGGAGTCCCCACTTGCCCTGAATCTAGTCAGTGCAGTTGTGTTTCACTGACACCTTCCTATTGTGACTTATGAGTTTACATGTTCTGTTGTTGATGATGTGATTCATGTTATTTGACTAATGTTGTTATTCTTTTATTTTGACAATATTATATAAATCAATGAAAGATTCACCAGTTTTTACAATTTTTTATAATGAAGTTAAATATTCGCCAAGTTTTTACAACATTATATAATAAAATGAAAGATTCACCAAAATTTTACAACATTATATAATAAAATAAAATATTCGCCAAATTTTTTATATATACATATTATATTATTGATAAAATCACCTTCAAATTTTCCTATATATCGGAGAGATTAGCCCAATTTTTATACATATAATTCTAGGGGGGGTTCTTAAAATCATCCCTGGCCACCACTTTGCTACACCGTCACCTTCCATCTCTTCCTTCCCACTTCACAACGATGTCATCCCCGCACGTTCCAATCCCGCGTGCTATCACCCCCTCCTGCTCCAACTGCCATACCCTTCCACCATGCACCCCCATCTTCATGCCACTTCATCCATCCATTCACCCTCCCTCTTTGTTCCTACAAACCCTCCTGGTTTCCATCCTCCAACCCCCACCGCATTCCTCCCCACCAACCTCCATTCCTCCCTACATGGCTTCAGCGCGCACCCTCCCAGCTGCTCCAGCACCCTTTCACTGCCCACCGCAGCCTCCACCCCTCACCTCCTGTCCATCCCTCCACCCCATCACCCTTCCATCCCCCAACTACCACCATCTCCCTCACCTCCATCCATGCCTGCTCCATCACCTCCCTCCACGCCGTCGCTCACCTCGGCCTCCAAGACCACGGCCTACAAAAAAAATTTAACTTAAAAAAAAATTATATGTTATAAACATATTATAATATTTGTTAAAATATATATATATATATATATAATATAAAAAAAACTATATGCCAAATAAAATATAGTTTATAAAAAAAATACATAATAATAATAATATTAATTAATTAATTAATTAATATATTATTTTCCAAAATAGCGTTGAAATACACATTGCCGCATACAAGGTCCAAGACCATGGAGGAACTGAAAGAGAAGATCGATAAAATGGAAAAGGACATAAATTCCATTGCCGTTAACCAAGAAGGCTTGGAGGAAAAGATGCAAAATAACAATACATTACTCAAAAACGATCTTGTTTTGGTAGAAAGAAGGCTCGATGACAAACTTGACATCCTGAGCGAAAAACAAAAAACATAGATGACAAAATGAGTACCATAATGCAAAACATAAACACCTTAACACAGAACATGAGCACCATGACACATAACCATAATACAATGATAGGAATGTTACAAAAACTAAGGTTTGGTACAAACCATATCAGCAGCTCAAATATGTTGGACCAGTATGTCAACAAAAATGAGAGAAACCAAGTCGATCAAGACAATAAACAAGACAAGGAGACAAACTATCTTATGAATGACCAAAATACCAATAATATAGTTGATAAAGATGAGCTCGACCAAGATCATAATGGGATTCAAGCCAGTATCATTAATAATAAAATCGATCCATACAATGAAAATATATGTAGCCTACAATATGCCAAGGAATCCAAGTCAGACAAATCAAATATCATAGATTCATCTTCTACCTTAACTATTTTACCACCCCCGAGAAACCTAAATGTAACACTACCTGGTGACTTTGAGTGTGAGAAGCCTCAAGAGACGCCAGTTCTCGAGATAAATCATAAAGATAATAAATGGAACACATTATGTGATGACATCCTAAGTATCATGGGACAAGAGATTTCTAAAACAAATTTTGATATGGTCAGTCACAAAAATGTTCCTCATATTCATGTCCATGGAAAATAGGACAACAATAATAAACAGAATGGAGTACAAATTCAAGTAACAAATAAAAGGAAATTGACAAACTATGGTGTAAAGAACAAGCACATACCTAATACAAGTTCTAAAACAAAATACATAAAGGAAGTAATGACGTTGTTTCAAAACAAAACAAAAATGAAAATATGACAGCAATAATCTAAGGTTTGAGGACAAAGCTTCCTTAAAGGGAGTGGCAATGTAACAAATATAAAATAAATTATTAAATAGATTAGTTAATTATGAAAGGGTGTGACCCTTCATGCTCAAATCCTATAAAGGTGATCCTCCATTGTACATTTTACCCATCATCTAATATATTATTTACTATTCATATTCATTATTACAATGATAGTCGGATTTGACTAATGGACAACCGGATTCTGTTGCTCCAATAGTTCTGGCATAGATAGGTACATCGTGAAGGGCTTGAAGGAGTGGAATTTTGACATAGATATTTTTTAATTCTTTTAAGAGGTTAAATTGAGGTTGTCCCACTACCTTCAGTAATATTAATCTTTCAAGGTATGGTGGTTCCCCAATCAATTTTGTAGGTTGTGTGTCGATAAATGTGTCCTCTTGTTTTTCATCCAGCATATTGGTAGGATGTTTAGCGTCTTCAATAATGGGGGTCATTGTATTGGATAAATATTGTTGGTTCATCCTTTCTTCACACACAGATGATGGAACATCCTTAATGACCAAAGGCTCCACTACCCTCCCTGATCGTAAGTGGATGTCATTTCAAGGTACTGGGGTAATGGAGTAGGTGGGCATGCTGGCATTCTCAAACTGATGGACTGCTTTATTATTTGGGTTGGGGTTAGGTTGAGTAAGCAGCTATGGTCGTATCAGCATATTGGGGACAACATTATTCTGGAGTTGTACCTACAACTATTGATAAGGCTGAGGGTATTGTTGAGGAGGGTACGATTGATGAGGAAATGTTTGATGTGGAAGCTGTTGAGGTGGTTGGTGATGGGGAAACTAGTTCCCTGGAAGGAAGTTCCTCCATCTAGGAGACCAATAATTTTATTGGTTTGGTTGCTGTGTCCAAGGGTTCTGGGAGTTAAAATTTTGCATCGAAGGTTGAGAGGGATACCATTGATGGTTAGAATAAGATGAAGGTATTTGTGTATTCATGTGCTGCATATTATTCCAATTATTAATGTTATTCAGAAATGAAAACAATTCTGGAGCCATACCTTGATTTTGAGGCTGTGAGGGATTTTTCTATGTAATAAAGTAGGCTGATTCCACATCTAGAGTTGATTCCTGCAGAACTGCCTTCACTTGAGGTAGTGAAGGGAATTATTTTGAGTCATGGTTCAGCTCGCACAACAGACACACTTCTATCTTGTCAAGCGGGCACTCCTCCATAGGGTGGTTCTTCGTACATTTAGGGCAGAATATACCAAGTGTGAGATCCTCTACTACTTGTTTCTACTTTTCCCTTAGGACATATATTTCCGAGGAGATGGAGCTCATCATTTCTATCTTGAAATTTTTGAGGAGATTTCCTATTTCTGCTTGGGTGGCTCCTCCATTAGATGAATTTTGTGTTCTGTCAAAGACACCATGTTCTAATTTGTCCCATTTGTCCCATTTGTTGTTCTTGGAAGATCCCCTAGAATACCTTTTGCATACTTCAATGATCTTTTCAAAGGAATCCTTTGAGATATCCCCCTTTCCTAATAGGTTCAACATGTCTAGGAAATTTTCCCTAATCCCACGAAGTAGGATTATTTTGAGCACATCTAACCCCATATTAGTCTATCCAGCTCTATGCACATTATATAAAATCCTTTCAACAAAATATTCCAGAATTTCATTGTCCCTTTGTACCATTTTAAACAGTTCTTCTCTCTTATCATTGGTATTGCAATACTCCTGATATTTATCTAGGAACACTTGTTTCATCTAGTCCTAGGTAGTGACGGTTCCGCCACCTAGGCCCATGAACCAGTAATGCATTGTCCTTCAGAGTGGTAGGAAATTTTTTTAGCTTCTGTGCATTGGTGGTGTAGTCATAGCTACAACAGAGGATGTCAAATTCAAAAATAAATTCATCCGGATCCTCTACCGCTTTTCCATAAAATTGAGGCAAAACTGATGGCGATATATTTTTCACTCTGGCTATTGAATTGGGAATTGTAGTGTAGAAACCGTCCCTTCAGGCGGGGAGTTACCCTCATGATGCTGATTTTCACCCATTGTTTCTTCTTGATCTCCGGTATCGTGTCTGTTGCTCATGTCTTCTTCTACTTTATCCTCTTCGTGATTCCACTAATCATTAAATTTTTAATGGAACTGTGTCCACTCCTCTTTAGTTACAACCTTCCCATTAATGTGATATATCAAATCTCGGTCAGTTGATCCCGCAGTAATAACTCTGTCTTCCTTCACATGGATATCCGAGGGTGTTCTAGCTCCTCATGTTTTCTCCACTGTGGAAACTGGTGCTGCCAGTACTCCAGGGGTAACTGGGCTTCTTCTGATAGGTGTTTCATGATGGAAAACCCCAGTAGAAGAATTGGTCCTATCAACTAGATCATCAATGAATGTCCTTCTTCCCAATGTTGGATTTCTCCCATTACCTCGACCACCTGCAATGTTAGTGTTCTGTGGGGTTCTGGGATTTATAGGAATGTCACGTTGTACCCTTCTCGTATTCATGCAACCCAAAACATGCAAAATTAAAAACTGAAGAAAAGTTAATAAATATAATTATTGGATGCAACTACTATGGTGTCTAATAATTATCCTCCCTGCAACGGTGCCAAAATGTTTGGCACCCTATATGCAAGTTAATTAAAGCCAACATACAAAGTGTTCAATATAAATTCTAAACTGAGGGAAGTCTCTTATTTCAAGGATAATGTGCACTGTATATGCTTTAAACACTAAGTAGTTGATGCTTTAAATGAATGACCCTACTTTCCTGTTCATCCGAACTCATCCCATAATCTACTTAATCTAGCTTACCTTCTTAAGAATCCAATCACAAATACCTTCTTACAATCCTTAATCTAGAATTAAAAGATTGAGGAAATAGACATATAGATTACTTTTGTAGAAAGTTAAATCCTCAATTGCCAAGCCATATAAAGGTCCATCTCAACTATCTTAATTCGACTTAATATAGGAATTCAAAGTACAGGAATTAAGTTCTACAATTATAAATGTAAATGAATAAACTGCAAGGATCTAAAGAAAATAGCCATTGAAAGAACTAGGGATGAACAAGGCTGTAACAACTATCACATAGTTGCATAAGAGAAAGTTAACCTACACAGTCGACTGTCACACCACACCACTGTAGTTTACAGGGGATGCAATTATTGATCGTTCAAATGAACACATGAAAAATCGATGACTGTTGCAGCTTACTGTAAATAAATGGATTTATCATAAAATTCAAACCACACAATAGACTAAATAAAATACCTAATTAACTCAACAATCGCCGTGGGAAGGAGGGCACAGCATTCACACAGAGATGCTAGAAGTAGAATACGTTAGAACGCCAAGATATGAAGAATCAAACTCCTTGTATTAAAATGGAAGATGAACACACAACCTCAGTCACATATTATACAATATATTCGATTAGATTCCAATCCCTCACTTGGAATAGTTCCCGGTATTTATACAATTACAATCATAACATATTCCCACTATTATCGTGCATCCATCAAGATATCTGATCTTCAGGATGCCCCAATTACGATAAGTTGTTATAGCCATGGCAAGATGGAAGTGGAAAATATAGGAAGGTTGTTACTTGAGCTAGAAATGACAATCATGATCAATCAAGAAGATACTCTATGGATTGTAGCTATTCTTGAGCAATGACACACTGTTGCACCCGAATCTGTTGCAGCCTGTTGCAGCTACCTTTGTACAGCTTGCATGGAATAGTATCCTTTGACCACGTTCTTTGGGAAATAATGGAATGCATGGTGATTATCTTAGCAATGAATGTTCATTCCTTTCTTGGCATGTTCATCCTGCTACACCTGTATCCTTTACATCCTAAATTATTTATGAAACCACCATATGTTAGCATAATTCAAGATGTAGAGCCCTGATTACAACAATCCTAATCATTAATAAAATAAGACAATGATTAACCATACATCTATGAATTGAGGGACCAAGTGAAGGAAAAACATCTATTTAGTGTACATAATGCAGTAGGATGAGGCAAAAAGAGGTAGGTAAAGCTGGTCAAAAAGGAGTAATTTCTGGGCCCAACATGGGTGAGTCATTATATGAATGCATATAATAATCATCATAAAAAATACCATACTGAGAAAAATTAGAGAAAGGATTCATCACTTACATCATCATGGAGTGGAGGATGTGAGCGTTCTCCATGAGCTAGTTTGACCTCTTGCATGAGCTTCTCTTCGAACTATACACTCCTTTCTATGAATGTATTCTAAGATGCGGGATAAAATATATATATAACCATGATGGAATTCCTGAATTGAGGTTGCATGTCCTTTCTCTTCTCTAGAGAAATCCTAGGCCATGCCTTTTAACCAAAGACCTTAAAATGAGAAACACTTGGATTGTGACCACTCCAAGCCTCATATGGTGTTTTTCCATACAAATATTTGTGAGAATATATGTTTTGGACATATGAAGAAAATTTAATGGATTTATCCCATATCTTAGGATTCAAATCCTTTGCTTCCACATATAGGTTTCCATCTCCTTGAGATCCACATTCTTGCGCTCTGCAACACCATTTTGTTGTGGTGTGTACGTCACTGAATGTTGCTTTTGGATGCCACATTATTCACAAAGCTGCTGAAAAATATTGTTCACATACTCCTTTCCATTTTAATTCCTAAGGACCTTCATCTTGTTCCCACATGCACTCTCAACTAGGGCTTTTTAAATTTTGAGAGTCTCAAAGACTTCATATTTTAGTTTGAGGAAATATACCCAGCAATACCTTGAGAAATCATCTATGAAAATAAATACATAACTTGATCCCCCATAAGAGGGTGTCAAAATAGGCCCTATCAGGTCTGAATGAACCAATTCAAGCACTTGGACAACTCTCCTTTCCTTCCCTTTCTCATAGTTGCACTCAACATGCAATCCCACTACACATCCTTTGCATGTGCCATTTGAGAACTTGATAGAAGGAAGCCCTTCCACCATGTCTTCTTTGCTCAATTCTTGGAGGTACCTATAGTAGAGATGGCCATATCTCTTATACCATAATTTTCTTGTCTCATTGGCATGTGACAGGAGTGCATTCCCTTGAAAGTAGGGGAGGAAGTGAGAGAATTTGTATATTCTTGCATTATGATTGCCGAATCCCGATGCCACAACCTTTCCTATAGAGATTTCTTCTATATCCACTATATATGGAGTAAATGTTACTCATTTGTCTTCACCAGTGTGTGTCATTTGATACATTGAAAGTAGGTTCACTTCTATGTCAGGAACAAACAACACATTCTTGAAATACTCATATTCAAGATCAATCCTTCCAATCCCTTTGGCTTGGATTTCTGAATCATCACCCATAAGAATGGATGGACCACTATAACGATACGTGGACAAGAGAGAATACTGCATGGAGGCCATATACCTAGAAGCTCTTGAATCTATGATAAAGGAATAATATCTTGAAGAACTAGCAACCAAATCTTGACAACTCTCCTTGTTGTCTTAGTTTAAACAACCATCCTTCTTCATTGGACCCTCAGGAAATGAAATGTTGTTCTTATCAAGTAGTTGTGCCATCATATCTATGGTATTATTCATACATTCACTCTTTGGATGCCAAACCTTATGAAAATAGGTGGATTTGGTCTTCTCTTTCTTCTTCTTGTCCTTGTTCTTGCAAGGATTCAAAGATTTGGGTTTCTCCTACTTCTTCTTCTCTTGGTGCTTCGAATCTATGGATTTATTCTTGCCTTTGGCTAGATTCAAAAATCCCACAGAAAGGGCTTGATCCTTACTAGTTTTGATATTACTCATTTTCCCTAGCGTGTCTTTCTTTTGATTCAGTGACTCCATGAAGTCATCCAGTGAAGGAATTCGCCAGTTTCGAGCTGTGAGTTTGATAGAGTGGAATCTTGACACAAACACTGATTACTCTGGCCCTAGTTTCGAAAGTTATATGGGCAATATGAGTTGTTCCTCTTTATTCTCTATGCCACATTATTTGAACTGAAGAACCAACGATTTGAGCCTGGTGAAGAAGTCTTGGATTGTCTCAAAGTGAGTTGGACTCAGTGAGATTAGGTAATTTTTGAGCTGGTGACTTCTCATCTCATCGGTATTCCTGAAAAATACCTCAAGCTTGAGCCATAATTCGTTGGGAGTTGTCATACTATCAACATGGAAGAGAAAGTGTCTTGAAATGTAGATACAAAGCATTCCAAATTCTTCATTAAGCCTGTTGAAGTACTTTGATTTCTCCACGATAGAGTTGGGTTCGACTTCAGTCCCCATGGTGAATCTGTGCAAGCATTTTTACCTTAGCTAGATCACAATTTCAACATTCCATTCAAAACAGTTGAATGGGTCATCAATACATGGGTCTACTCCATTTCTTCTTGCACACTGGGTGACAAACTGTTCATTGTACTTGTAATGCAAACACTCAAATTTCTATGGAAAATTCCTAAACAACAACTCAATCACTTTGGATGTGACTTGTATCTCCAAATATATCTGATACCATGTGATAATTGATTCACAGTAGGATATAGTATCCAATGATGTTCTCACAATTCGATATTACACACAAATTATGCATAAAACAATAGAAAGATTGAACATAGAATACACAAATGTAGTCAATAACTGATATTATTATGATTGTTCAACATGTAAATATTTATGGAACATTTTTATATTGCATTAGGTAGAAATTCTAATCCTTTGAAGGCCATCTGGATGCATACAAGTGTCAGACCATGATTTGACCCTCAAACCCCCCTAAGTGGACCAATCAACTCCCTAATCATCCCAAACGATCATGAATGCAAGTGTGAACATGGGAGAGACATGATGGATCATAAATGAAGGAATGATAGGTGTGGTTGAGCACATGGGTTAGTGGGAGTTTCTCTAGGAGGAAATAATGCTTAAGGAATGCCAAAAACTACCATAAACATGCACTAGCGCCTAAGGTCAAACATATCCCTAAATCTAGGGATGGGGGACTACACCAAGACTGACCTGGCATCAATGAGGGCACCTGGGTTGTCATAATGATCAAATTGGAGCACCTCAACTATCAGAATGATCAAATTGGAGCACCTCAACTATCAGTAAATGATAAATTTAGCCTAAGTGTAGACCATAGAACATAGCATAAAATCAAATGAAATGTATTCTAGGTGTATGATCATCGTACTAAGGTGGATTATTGGTCTAAAATCTGGATTGGTACATAACTCACACCTAGTTTTCATTCAATATAAAAAAAATTATACAACCCAAGGAGAACTATATACTCACAACAAGAACTCGTTTGCTACAAATCAATTTTTTGTGTCAAAAACACCAAAATCAACTTTCAAATTGAAAATTGATGCTACCAGTAGCACTCTTTTTTGTTTCAAGGTTAAGCATACAAACATTACCTTAAAAACCAATATTTTTTTCTAATTATAGCCTTAAAATCAACCCTTGAATAGAAAACTAATGCTATTAGCCACACATTGGTTTCTTCAATGGCTAAAATTATACCTTATTTGAAAGAATAACTTTAACAATAAATGTTATTGGTAGAAAAATCTGAAAATCGATCTCTAAATCGAAAAGTGTTGCTAACATCACAAAATTTTTGAAACCATGGCATTGAAAAATAGGGTCTTCCCTCATTGTGGCCATCACTCACCCCTCACTGCTTTTTTTCTTTTTTTCAAATTTATTATTTTTAAACATTTATATAAAAATTTTAATAAATGAATTTTTTATTAAAAAAATAAAAAATATATTTTCAAATTGATTTTTTTAGATAAAAAAAAAGAAAAAAAACCAGATTAGACATAAAAACAAAAAAAACAAATTTCAAAAGAAAATAATAAAAAAACATATAAACATTTTAAAATATATTAAACTTAAAAAAAATTAAAAAATTAAAAATTAAAAAAATTAATTAAAAAAAAAGTTTATCTAATTTTCCGACCACCTCTCTACTCTCCCCTACCACCCTGCTCCCCTCTTAAGCCAGCTTCCTCCCCCCTCCCCTCCCCCTCCCCACCTTCTCCTCTCCCATCACCCCCTTCCTCCACCCTCCCGATCCCCTGCCAGCCACCTCTTCCAACCCCTTCTTCCCTCATCCCCTCCCCTGCACCTCCTTCGACACCTCCTTCCTTCCTCGTCCCTTACCCTCCACTCCCTTCGCTCCCCACTCACCTCCCTCGTGCCCCTTTTTCCCCTTCCTTCCCCCGCGCAAGCCCCCTTCAAGCCTTAACTTGATGTCAAGAATCATGTTGTGGCTCTTTGAGTGCCTCAAGAGGATCCCACACTCACCCATGGAGCCACGTCTCATGCTGGGCATCGAGCCACGACTTGATGGTCACCTCAAGGGGCTCCCTCGCGTGCCCATCGATCCATGACTCAATGTTGGGCATTGAGCCATGACTTGATGGGCGTGCATAGGAGCCTCTCAAGGCGCCCATTGAGCCACAACTCGATTCCTGGCATCGAGTTGTGGCTTGAAGGGCACCTGTACAGGTGCGAGGCAGGGAAAAAGGGGTGCGAGGGAGGTGAGTGGGGGGCAGAGGGGGTGGCAGGTATGGGACAAGGGAGGAAGGCAGTGGCGAGGGAGGCGTAGGGGAGGGGATAGAGGAGGAATGGGGTAACAGAGAAGGGTAGTGGGGTAGGGGGAGGGTTGAGGAAGGGGATGGTGGGGGAGGAGAAGTAGGACAGGGGGAGGGGAGGGGGAGAAAGGGCGTGGTAGAGCAGGGCTGTGAGGGAGGGGCAACGTGGCGGAAGTGGGTGGAGTGGGAGGAGAAGGAGTGGAGCGGGAGTTGAGAGGGGAAGAAGGTGGTGGAGGAGGAGGGTAGGGGGTGGCAAGGGAGACGGTGGGCTGGGAGATAGTTATGTTTTTTGTTTTTTTTTTTCAATTTTTTCTTTTTTCTTTCAAAATTTTAAATAGTTTTTATTTTTAATTTCAATGTTTTTAAAAAAAATTGTTTGATTTTTGAATTTTTTTTTCAATTAAACTTTTCAATGTGACTTTTTCAAAAAAATTAATAAATTTTTAATTTTTTAAATAAATAAAAAAATTAAAGCAATTTTTTAAATTTTTTTAATAAAAATTTCAAATTTTTAGATAACTATTACTTTTTAATTTAATCTGTTATATATATATATATATATATATATATATATATATATATATATATAGTTTTAGTATAGGTAAATTTAAAAATTCATTCATTCATTTATTTTTAATTATTAATTTTGTTTTCATTACTTTAATTTTTATCTTTCCTTGTATATTAGTTTTGTATTCGAAATTTTTTAGAATTTTTTTTCAAAGATTAATAAATAATTTAGAAACAAAAATTGTTGTTTTTTATTATGTTTAAAAATTGGAAAACTATACACATAATTACTAGACAAGTCCAGTTCAGAGAGTAAGAGTCAAAAGAATAGTAGACATGCCACCTTTATGTATAGATTAAAGAAAAAGTCAATTGATCGGTTTCTAAAAATTTGTAATTTTATCTCCTAAAAGTTGTAGCACCATTTTTTTATTGGAGGTTAAAAAGAGGCACACAATGTAACCTTAAAAAACTAGAGCTATTTAGAGTTCTCATCATGATGTATAATATGTTAGAAACATATGTGTAAAGAAACCATTCATAATAAAAAACCATTCATGTACAAACACACCATAATAGACACACATTTCTGTACAAAATGTGTTTTATATAAATATGATACTGAGGAAAAAATATGAATCTGTAAGCTTTCAGTACATCAATGTCTAGAGCCCAAAAATATTTTAATACATCAAACTAGAGTTTCCATTTTCCATTGTCTTTGGTGAACGATGGTGGAAGACTTTATTGATCTCTTTTATCTCAGCCCAGGGAAGAAGGAATTCTCTACACCGAGGGAGAATGAAATGAGGAAAAGCGAAATCCTGATTCTTTAGAGCTTTCTCTCTGTGTTAAAGGGGGAGTCAAATCAATACTGACCATGCAAAAGCAAAGCAAATATAGTCTGACCGTAAATACTACCATTTGGAAAAATGGTCATGTCCCAGAGCAAGATATCTCTGCATACATAATGTAAAGGACACCTTGTTACCTCATAGTACCAAATTATTATTCCAGCGTTAACCAAATAACTAAATCACCCTCATATGATTTCAGTGGTTATACGTTGTTGAAGAGGAGTCTCACTATAGGATAACATGATCAACACTTATGGTATTTTAGTTCTTAATCAATGATTAATAAAGGAGAGATACCCTAGTTTGATCTCACGTATGTCAAGAGGGACGAATTTTTCTTAAGGAGCAGATTGAATCCATTTTCTTGTTCTTTTAATACTGAAAGAACTGAAGAAAACATGAGTTTTAAGAATTCAAGTTAGGTGAAGGAATCTTGCTGAGAGTCATTAAGATTACTATGCATAACTTCAAAGTTGTGTTATAGGGTGCGATGGAGGTCAAAGACTTATAAAAGGTTGAATAACATATAAAAAAATAGTATTTATGTTTTTTATTTTATTAATAGTTTAATCTGATCATAAGATTGATGACACTCGGTATGGGTAATTCAGGAATAAGGAACAATCAATAATAAATAATAAGATGTATCCATGAGTTTGAAAATATAGACTTAATTTTCGAAAGGAGATAATTGTAAAATTTGTATTTTGAATTTAATAAATAACATTGTTAGTCCTTAGTGTAGTTAATTATCTTCTTGAAAAGAAGGGATTTGTAATTGATTAAGAATAAGTTGGTGGTGGGTACGGGACAAGGGNTGGCGGGGTAGGAGAAGGGGGGAAGTGGGAGGTTATAGGGGAGGAAGGTGGCGGAGGAGGAGGGTAGGGGGTGGTGGGGGAGAGGGTGGGAAGGGAGACAGTTGTGTTTTTTGTTTCTTTTTCAAAATTTTAAATAGTTTTAAATTTTATTTTTTTAATTTCAATGTTTTAAAAAACAATTATTTGATTTTTTAATATTTTTTTTCAATTAAACATTTCAATGTGATTTTTTTCAAACAAAATTAATAATTTTTTAGTTTTTTAAATGGTTAGGGATGATATACAAAGAATTATTTAATTGCAATCTAAACTTCAATTTTAGTAGTAATAAAAAAGAAAGAGTTAAGATATATTATGAGTCTTTTAAAGCACTTCCCTTTTTAGATAATACTTCATGAGCTTCTTATAGAGATAAAATATTTGTAATCAAATAGAAAAATCACTTCTTATATGATTCATATTTATTCATAACAAAGCATCTATAAAATTCATAAGAATGAGAAAAAGGAAAAAGAGTTTTTCTACTTTAATTTGACAAAACTGCAACAGATGATCAAGGGGATGAAACTTCTATATAAATGAAGTTAATTTGTTAGAAATGACTCTTATTTATTCAGGAGAACACAAACATATTTACATATATACAAGTAATGACAACCCAAAATAACTTTAAGGATCAGGAGGAGGAGGAATAATTTCCTCTTCAATTATTTCCACCTCCTTTTGCTGTAAGACATTTCATATGAAATCTTGTTTAGATATTGGTTAGTGGTAAAGTCTAAGTCTATGTCCATTTACTACAAATGAAATTTGTGAACCATCAATTGTCTTAATTTCTACTGACCCATTATCGAAAGTTGTAACTAATTCATATGGACCCATCCAACGAGTACTTAATTTTCCTTTAAAGTTTTTGTACCTTGAGTCAAATAGTAATGCCCAATCTCAAGTATTAAATTGCTTTTGTTTAATAAATTTATCATGCCATTTCTTCCATTGATTGTGCATTAACATTGTTCTTTGGAGTGCATCCTGTCTAATTTCATCTAAATCATTAATCTGTAACACTCGTTGTTTCTGTGCTTCATTCAAATTCATGCCTAATTGTGCTGCCATACGGAAGGTCTTAACTTGAAAATGGATAGGTAAAATGAATTGCGTGCCATATACTAGCTCATAGGGGGTATGGCCAGTAGTGCTTCTCCATGTTATCTTATAGGCCCACAAGGCCGCTAGGAGTCTATCTGCGCAATCCTTATGATGTAGCTAAATAGTTTTCATTAAGATAGCTTCCAATAACTTATCGGTTGATTCTACCTAGCCATTGGATTGTAGATGGTAAGGTGAGGATTTTTCAATGTCATATACCATATTTCCTGGTAAGCTCTTTCATTAATTTAGAGGTAAATTGAGAACTTTCATCAGTGACGATTTCTCTTGGCACACCAAATCGAGTGAATATCTCTTTGTATATGAATTCTACCACTTATTTCTCTGTGACCCTAAACAAAGACTTATATTTTACCCACTTGGTAACATAGTCTGTGCAAACCAGGATATACTTCTTTTCACAAGACATGGGAGAAGTTGGTCCTACAAAATCTAGAGCCCATTACTCAAAAGGATCTATCATGACTTGATGCTGTAAGGGAATCTAATCAGATGACGTAGGTCTACCCATTATTTGGAAACTATCACATCCTTTAACATATTTGGTAGCATCCTTGAAAATGCTCAGCCAGTAATGACCAGAGTGAAGAAATTTGTATGTCATCCACTTATCAGAAAAATGTCCTCCACATGGTCCATCATGGCATGCATGGAGGATATCTATCATTTCATCCTCCCGTACACATCGTCTAATAATAATATATGGGCCAGCACAAAAGAGATCATTATCAACCCAGAAATAGTTAGAGCTCTGAACTATAATGCAACATTTCTTAGGTGGGGATAAGTTATTTGGTAATTTCCTAGTTGTTAAATAATCGACAATGTCTACAGACTAAGGAGTTTGAATAGATATGACAAATAGATGTTCATCAGGAAAAGTATCATCAATGTGTTTAGTACCATCATCATATTGAATACGGGAAAGGAAATTTGCTACTAAATTCTCTTTACCAGGTCACTCAATGACGGTAATGTTAAATTCTTGTAATAAAAGAAGCCAACGAGTCACCCTACCATTGGTAATAGATTTATTCATTAAAAATATGATGGCAAAGTGATCCATAAGAAAAAAAAAATTGTATCCTATAATGTAATGGAGAAATTTATTCATAGAATAGACTACTGTCCAAAATTCTTTTTCAGTAACAATATAATTCAGTTCGACAGGGGTCAAGTTATTGGTAATAAAATAAATGGCATAAGGTAATTGCTCGTATTTTTGGCCTAGGACTCATCCTATGGCCGTATCAGAAGCATCAATGGATATATGGAAAGGAAGGGACCAGTTGGGACCCCTCAGTATTGGTGCCACTGATAATTTAGATTTTAAGACCTTGAAAGCACTTTGACAAGATTCAGTCCATTGGAATTCTACATCATTTGTAAGCAGCTTAAACATTGGTGCAACTATTTTAGTGAAATTCTCAATAAAACAACGATAATAGCTTGCATGTCCAAGAAATATTCTTACCTCTTTTTTTATTTTTTGGAGAAGGAAGGCCAACAATTAATTCTATTTTCATAGGATCCACCTTGATTCCTTGGGAAGAAACATGATGCCCCAAAACTATGGCTTCTGTTAATAACATTTTGCATTTTTCATTACTAAGGGCTAGGTTTGTTTCTTTACATTGGGTCAGAACCTTCTCAAGGTTATCAATGGCCTCTTGAAAGGTATTAACATAGGTTTTAAAATCATCCATGTACACCTCTACAAGGTTGTGTATAAGATCGACAAAAATTCCTAAAATTGTACGTTGAAAAGTGGCAAGTGCATTGCATAAGCCAAATGAAAAAAATATATAGGTGTATGCTCCCCAAGGGCATGTAAAAGTGGTCTCATCTTGATCCTCGGGTGATATTAAAATATGATTGTATCTACTATACCCATCTTGAAAGGAAAAGTATTGTTTTCCTGATAGGGTGTCTAGCACTTGATCAATAAAGGGAAAAGGAAAATAGGCTTTAAGAGTGGTATTATTTAGCTCTCTAAAATAAACACAAATATTCCATTTCCTTATGAATTTATTTAGGACTACCACTAGAGGAGACACCCATTTACTGTCGAAGATAGGATAGATGAAACCAACATTGAGAAGTTTTTGTAAATCCCTTTTCACTATATCTTTTAGTGAAGGATTGATCCTCCTCTGAGGCTGTCTCATAGGTGGAGTGTTTGGATCCATGTAGATATGGTGAATATAGGTGTCAGGGTGTATACCTTTCATGTCAGTGTATTCCTGCGCAAATTCTCCATATTGGATTTTAAGGACCTTAAGGAATTGTTCATGTTGGCTCTCGGTTAACCGTGTATTTATGTGTAAAACGTTTCCAGGGATAACTTCACAAGGAACGGTATAAGACCCTATGTGCTCTTCAATTGTAAAGACACGTGGTGTTTTTATGAGTGTTGAGAGAGCCATATTTTCTTGAAAATCATCTCCAAATATTTGATCAAATTGGGAAAAAGATTGTGGAAAATCTATACAAGTTGTGGAAGAGACAAACTTTTTTAATACATTCTAAATAGTTTGCTCCTGAAGTTCCTAGGAGTAGTCACTAGGAAGGGAAAGGTCATCAAAGTTCTCATCCCCAAAAGGACAATCTAACCACAACAATTTTTAGTTACTAGTTGTGCTGGGGGGTATTAAATGAGTCTCTATGTAGACAACCCATTCGAAATGGTCATTTCTCGATCCTTACATCCTATAAATGCATTAGCAGTGGCTAACCATGGTCTCCCTAAGATAATAATATGTCCTTTATAAGGAAACTTTGATTCCATGACCATAAAGTCAACAAGGTATTCCCATGATGTTGTTGATACAATAATATCATCTAGGACTCTAGCAGGCTTTACCGTGGTATGGTCTACTAATTCTAGGATTGAACGGGTAGGTCAGAGAAACTGTCCCAACCGTAAAACTTCTAAAACTATGGTGGTCATCATATTAATCATAGATCCTAAATCAATAAGTGTATTTTCTATGGTGGTATAATTTACAATCACAGTTACTACTAGGGCCCCTGGATTCATATATTTTGCCATCCAATATTGGTCTGTCATACACTCAAACATCTCTCCTATTACATGAATCATGAGGGGTTCTTTTTTCTTCTTTCCTAGGTGGTTAATGCACAGTTCTTTTATTACCTTGCTGTAAATTGGTATATCCTTAATATCCTGTAATAGAGAAATTTTGACACATATATTCTTTAGTTCATTCATAATGTCATACTTGAGACAAACTACAATTTTTTCTATTACTAGTTGTTCCAGAAATGGACGAATCCTTTGTTCCTGAATGGGTCCTTGCTGAAGATGGGTATGCACTGGGATCTTTGGAATATACACATCCTGCATAATAGAATCATTCACAACTTTATTTGAATATTCTTCATCATTCTCTTCATGAATAATGACTGATGACTTGGGTCTATCATTTACAACTCTTCCAGACTGTAATTGTATCTCCTGTATAGGTACGGTTGAAATAACGTAGGATGGAAGAGTTTGCAACTCAATGTTGTTAAGAGCTTGAGTTGGCTTATTATCTGGATTAGGTATCGGTTGTGTAGGTAACAATGTAGGTCATGGAGGGTTTGTATTTTGGAAGTGATGAGGTTGTTGTGTAATAAGGGGAATTGGAGGCACAAACCTTGGTAAAAATTGTTGTATATTAGTTAACTACAGAGGATACGGATAATTAGGAATGAATACAGGTGGTGGTTTGGGGTAGGATTGTCCCCTCCACCGCTATGGCCAATACTATTGCTGAGTAAAATGAGGAGGAGAAGGATATTGGGGTGGCCATTGCTGCTAACTTGTAGTGTTCCACTGTTGAGGCAGTTTGTAAGGTTGATAATAAGGTAAGGGATGTGGTGACAAATTAAGATATGGTAGCCAGTCCCTTGGTTTCCAAGGAGTCCTCCTAGATGTTTGATCAACATCCCCACTCTTGTATATGGCTTGTAACCCCAGTAACGATGGGAAATCATTTGTTGGGTGATCCTCCATACATATATGACATACGGAGATGTTGTTTAATGGAGATTCTCGTTGGGGATGTTTAGTTCTTAATCTTGGATAGAAAATACTCATCGCTACTCATTCCTCTTCTTTCATTTTCTTATCTTGTAATGCATCTAGTTGAGAACCCATTTCTCCTAAAATATTAGTTTTCAAATTTTCCAATAGGTTTCCTAATTCCATCCTTGTGACTCCTCCTCAACTAGGAAAATTTCCTTTCAGATTTCTATTATAAGGCTCCCAAAGATTTCTCCCGGCTTTACCCCTACTCCTAGATTAATTTCTACATATATCCCCAATTTGTGAAAAAGGTTTATGAGAGGTATCATCGGATGCCATGAGATTCAGGTTTTCTACAAGGTTTTTTGAGATTACTTTAAGGAAGAGTGTTCGTACTACATCTTTTCAAAGGTCATTATGTTTAGATTTAATTAATCTATAGATAAATATTTCGAGATAGTCTTCCAAGTTCTCATCTTCTAGTTAATTTATATTAAAGATATCGTTTCTAGAGTCTCTTGGTTTGTAATAATCTTGGTATTTTTGTAAGAATGTAGTTTTCATATCTTCCCCCAAGTCCTGATACTAGATTCTCCTAATCCCATGAACCATCTTAAGGCAGATACTTTCAATGTAGTAGGAAAAACTTTTAATTTATGGGCATCTTGTAGATAGCTATAAATTCTACAGAGGATGTCAAATTCGAACAAAAATGTGTTCGGGTCTTCATTACTATTTCTGTAAAACATAGGTCAGGAGGAAGGAGGAATGTTCTTAATGTTTACATCTTGTTTAGTGTCTAAAATAGGGAACATGAAGGTATTCCCAGTTCAATTTTATCCTTCTCCTTCATCATTTCTAACCTCGTCATGATGCTGATTCTCTCCCTACTTCTCCATGTAGGTTTGATTCCTAAAGAGTGTGTACCTAGGAGCCTCCTTTTGAGGTGATAATGGGACATCCCAACGTTCTTTTTTGGGGAATATTTTCCTACGATAACCTATGTTTTTATTAGATTATTTAGGAATGGTAGGTGCTACTGTGGAGGTTTCTATTTGTGAAATAACTATATTTGTTGAGCCTCAAAAGAGGACGTGTACATGGGCAGGATCAATGAAATAAACAAAGTTAGAATCCTTTACTAATGAGAAAGTTGTATTGTTTGGTTCTGTACTGGTGGAGGATTAAGTATTTCCAATGGATGAGCCTCCTAGACTTCTTCAGAAATAGGGTCCTTAGGATTTCTTGCCAGTATTTATTCCCCGTATATGGTTTCTCCTATAAATTATTTAGGCCTCCAAGTAGAACTACTTCCTATGTGGGTTCTCTAATACCTTTCAGTTGACTTAATGGTTTGGTTTTTTTTTCCCCCGTAAATGCTAGTAGGGATTTTAATAATATTTTGAGATTTAGATCTAACGTATCCACCCTTAAAATCTCTAGGTTGGTTCATGAAAAACTAAACTAAAGGGAAAACTATGCTACTAATACTGCCACTCCTAGATTTGGGGTGCCTGTTATAACATATGTGTAGGTTCCCACCTCTTGTCTTACCTTTCCCCCACCACCATCGTATTACTAAAATTCATAAGGGGATTCTAGTTATTATACCTTACTGAACAACTCCCTGGAAATGGCACCAAATTTTTTTGGTGTTATAATGTCTTAATTAATTCACCAAATATTTAATTATCGATCGAGGTTGGTAAACTTAGAATTGACACAAAGTATATGCGAAGGTAGAGGGGTTCCTAGGGTGTCATGGAAATATTTAACAAAGAAAAGATAGAAATATCTTTCAAAATGAAAAACCAATCAAAACTCTTATAAATTCAACTATGAATGTCATTAAACAAAAATAGAGTATTATACTCGAGCAATATCAAGATATACTACTCTACTCTATAGAAAAACACTGACAGGTAATACTACTCTAAGACAGTAAACTACTTATTAATTAACTATTCCACTTTTTAATCTATGAATTAGAAGGCTTTATAAATAGTTTCAGAAACTAACTATGCAAGGTATTATAACATGGGAAACAAGATTACAACAACTTTATATACTCTTACAAACTTCAACAACTAAGCTATACATGCAATTAACAAATGCACATAATGGTTAAACTAAATTTTCTAGTTCCACTCTCCTTGATTGTGTTGTGGATATGCATTCACTGTGTTTGGAATTGGAGGAGTAGTGTCAAAATGGATTTCAAAAGAAGTAAATAAACTAAATGGAATCAAATCTAATTTAACTTCTACAAATATGTGCAAACTAAGGAATGCCCAATTACAAGTGATAGTAAACATGATGATTTATTTCATAAGCAAATGAATTTTACAATGGGAAACTAACTTATAAACCAGTAGACAGTTTAATAAAAGAAACAAGTAGAAAACTTAATAAACATAACTATAATAAGAAGTAATAAGAACACTTAATAAAGATAAATTTAATAAGAAGCAAGTAGAAAACTTAATAAAGATAACTTTAATAAGAAGCAAGTAGAAAACTCAATAAAGATAACCCATTTAAATCCTATTCTACAAATCTCTTTAGTAACCACACAAACTAAGAAACAGGTCCTACTGCTATGATTGATTTACAAGGTACTAGTGTACTTTTCTAGAATGTTAACATGTCTAACCCTAAACTCAATATACACAAGGAAAAATCAAACCAAACTAAAGATATAATTACCACACATTAACACAGTGTTGAATAAGGAAATCATAGACAAAAGAAACAAAACAAAACATAACTCAAAGCATATTTAGGTAAGAGAAGCTTGAGAATAAGAATGGAACTTGATAATAATTTAAATAATCTATCCTAAGCTCCTAATGATTAACATAACCATTATCTAACTACCAGCATCATAACATAATTCAAAAGTTAAAGAAATAAGGCCTTAACAAGCTTAAAAAAAATTGGGAATACTAAAGCTTGAACGAAGGGCTAGATAACAGACTGGAAGGTGGGTCTCAATGACAGACTAAACATGTTGTCTGAATGACAGTTTGTATAGAGAAAACAATGTAAAATAAGCTAAATGATCTAATTATCAGCTAATTTCGTGCACAATGTAAGACCTACTTAGTGATCGAATTTAACAGAAAAATAACTTTAGCCTAATTCATGATTATAAGGAAATTATTACCTATTGCATTATTAAACAAACTAAAATATAACCAAAGAAAAATTATAACAAGAAAAGAATTAACAAAACTGAACCTATTGAAAATTGATTCTAAGATATTAAAGCAATGTACTCTATGTGCTATTCAACATAAATCTAAATCATAAGCTAGAAAAGACTGGAAAGGAAAATAAAGGAAAACTATGCGCGCAACCGGTTCTTTACAATATTTGAAATAGAAACTACACTGAACAGTATAGTATGGATGATGGAAACTTCAAGAAGAATACATTATAGAAACAAACGAATAAATGATTACAGTAACGTAATCACAGAAACAAATTGGAAATAAACCTACTTATTTGCAAGGAAAGAGGTGACGAAAATAGACACAAGAATTAAAACCACTAGTTGATGAGGGGCCCTCTCAGCAATCAGGGTTATGCTTCATTAAACACTTAAATGAACAAGATCACATACACAGCAAGAATGTAACTTCTATTAAAAAGGAAAACAATATTACATAGTTTCTCTAAACATCGTCTGATTACATGTGAAAACTAGCTAACTATGCTCTCACTTCGAGGCGTTTACATTATCGTTTACAGGGATGAGCATGTCGACCCTTTCAGTGTTCGACCGCTCCTAAAATTATTCAACCATTATTACAAACAGTTGATCGAATTCCAACACACAACGCTTCTCCTTCTTCCTTGCGCGTTGGTTCTCCATTGTGTGTGCTGTGGCGTGAGGATTCTCTTTGACCTGGACTGGTGTCATGCTATCAAACAGAGAAGGCAAGATGATGATCCTTCTTGAACAAGGGTCATTCTATTATCTAAACGCATGGACACATACAAAATGAAAACCATTCCATGCTTTAATGCTTTGGAATATTCCATAAACAATGTGTGGCTTGATCGTCGAGCTTAATGGTAAGTTGGATGCGATCTGTGCATATATAGCATGATGTGTGTCCAATCGTTGGCTCATTCAAGGACTATAACCTGCAAACAAATTCACACATATATCAAACATGTTCTCAAATAGGATCGAATTTAATTAATAAAATCGTGAAATAAAAATAATAAACTAGAATTTGCATAAATCCAAATATATTCATACCTGAGGCTAAATGATAAGATGTATGGCAGAAATATGTCAAAAAGATGACAAAATAGTTGTCAAAAAGTGTAATTTACTATTCGAAAATGGTGACAAAACTAGGGTCAATAGTTTGTACAACTTATACCAAAATTTATTGAGGCATTGGAAACTAAGACTCAATTCACCTCATACAACAGAAAATTTTATTTATCCATAGAAACCAAGGTAAGGAGGAAAACCACATGGGAACAAAACCTACCTTAAAAAATGGACATGGAGAAAAATATGAAAGTGAATATAATCCATCACCATGTGTCACCCACTCCAAGAAGGGATCTCATATAGGTGAATTTCTTCTCTGTAAATCTCTTGGTAAATATGTCAGTAGTGTTCTCTGTAGATGGGAAATACTGCAAGGCTATGACCTCATCCTGCACCAAGCTCCAAATGTAGTGCACGTGTATCTGAATGTGTTTAGTCCTTTGTCTCTACATTTAATCAGTGGAAATATTGATTTCACTTTGATTTTCACACAAAATGACTATGGGTGAATGAAATGCAAATCCAAGTTCCTGAAGAATATCTTGCAACAACACACATTGTGTAGCTGCATTCACTGCTCCTCTGTACTTGGACTCAGTGAAGAGAGGGACATGGTGTGTTTTTTCTTTCTTAAAAAGTATATGGGACCATTTAAAATCATAAATACATAACCTAAAGTGGAATTTCTATCAGTGGGATCTCCAACGCCATCAAAATTAGTAAATCAAACTAGTTCTAGTGGAGAACCAACAACATAGTGTACCCCGAAGTGTCTGGTTCCTTGCACATAATGAAAGATCCTATTGGATTCCTTCCAATGGATCTCATGAGGCTTCTACAAATATCTAGAAACATCACCTACAACATATTCCAAATGAGGTCAAGAGTGTGTCATATTCAATAGAATCCCAACTAGTTGTCTGTACAATGAGCTGTCCACTAATGGCGATACACTAAATTCAACTATTTTTATTCTTGAAAATAATGGGCACTTGGATTCATTAAATTCATCAATTTTAAACTGAAATAATAGATTTGTAGTATACTTTTGTTGGTTGACCTTGATCCTTGCTTCATATTTCTCAATCTCTAATCCAATAAATTGCCTCAGCAATCCAAGGTCAGTCATGGAGAATTAACTTTGCAAAGAAGACTTAATCGATCCAGTTTCTTTAGTGCAGCTACCTATAATCAAAATATCATCAACATACAACATTATGACCTGAAATAATTTACTTACATGATGCAAATACAAATTAGGAGTAGATTTACATCCTTCAAATCTGAGCGATAGCATAAAATTGTCCATCTTGGCATACCAAGAACTAGGGGATTGCTTGAGGCCATGGAGAGACTTATTTAACCTACATACATGTGAAATATCCTCAATGAAAACTTAATGTTTCTGCATATATATCTCCTCTTTAATTTCACCATGAAAAAATTCACCCTTCACATCCATGTGATGAACCTTTCAGTGCTTAGATGCAACAATGGCTAAAACTAGCTCGATAGAGTCCATCTTTGCAATAGGTTAAATTATTTCTATATAGTCCACTCCTTTGACTTGAGATAATACTTTGGAAACCAAAATGGGATTTTAATTTATATATTAAACATGAGAAACCACTTTGGTCCTATATACCCACTTGCATTGCACTAGTTTCCTCTTGGAGGGGAAGGGAACCAATTCTCACGTCTCATTGTCTTGCAATGAGTTGAACTCCTATTGCATGGTTGTTTTGAACATTGGGTCAAGTGATGCTTCCTGATATGTTTGAGGATCATATCCAACCATCTTGAATCCTCTCTTAGAGAGATTCAATTCATAAGTAGATAAATCATTGTGAAATTGAGATTCATGAGGATCACAAGTATGATCCCTAGTTTCTTCAATAGTTTTCTCAACCCAATTTGGCTGAATGGGTGAGTCGTGATATGAATGCATGTAATAATCATCATAAAAAATATCATAATCAGAAAAATAAGAAAAGGATTCATCACTTACCTCATCATGGAGTGGAGGATGTGAGTGTTCCCCATGAGCTAGTTTGACCTCTTACATGAGCTCCTCTTCAAACTGTACACTCCTTTCTATGAATGTCTTCTAATATGAGGCATCAAATATATTATATCACTTTACTTCTTCATCATACACAACCATGATGTAATCCTTGCTTTGATGCTGCAAATGCCTTTCTCTTCTCTGGAGGAATCCTAGCACAAGCCTTTTAGCCAAAGACCCTAAAATGAGAAACACTTGGATTGTGATCACTCCAAGCCTCATATGGTGTTTTTCCATCCAAATATTTGTGAGGGGTTTTTTTTTGGATGTATGCAGTAGAGGTAATTGATTCATCCCATATATTAAGATTCAAATCCTTTGCTTCCAACATACATCTTTCCATCTCCTTGAGATCCATATTCTTGCGCTCTGCAACACCATTTTGTTGTGGTGTGTAGGTCATCGAATGCTGCATTTGGATGCCACATTATTCATAAAGCTACTGAAAAATGTTGTTCACATAATCTGTTCCATTTTTAGTCCTAAGGACCTTGATCTTGTTCCCACATACACGCCCAACCATGGCTTTGCAAACTTTGAGAGTCTCAAAGGATTCATATTTTAGTTTGAGGAAATATACCCAGCAATACCTTGAGAAATCATCTATTAAATTCAATACATAAATTGATCCCCCATTGTATGGTGTGGGAAGAGGCCCAATGAGCTCTGAATGAATGAAGTCAATAACTTGGATAGCTCTCCTTGCCTTCCCTTTCTCATAGTTTCAGTTAGCATGCATGCCCACTACACATCCTTTACATGTTCCATTTGAGAACTTGATAGAAGGAATCCCTTCCACCACTTTTTCTTTGTTCAATGACTAGAGGTACCTATAGCTGGCATGCCGATATATCCCATGCCATAATTGTCTTGTCTCATTGGCCTGTGATAGGAGTGCATTCCCTTTAAAGTAGGGGAGGAAGTGAGAGAATTTTTACACTCTTGCATTATGATCGGAAAAACCCAATGCCACAACCTTTCTTGTATAGATTTATGTTATCTCCACTGTATATGGAGTAAATGTCACTCATTTTGCTTCAGCATTGTTTTTCATTTGATACAATGAAAGTGCGTTCGCTTGTATATCAAGAACAAACAACACATTGTTGAAGTAGTCATCTTTAAGATTAATCCTTCTAATTGCTTTGCCTTGGATTTATGAATCGTCACCCATAAGAATGGATGGACCATTGTAAGGATATAGGGACAAGAAGAAATCTTGCATGGAGGCCATATTCTTGGAATCTCCTGAACCTATGATGAAGGAAGAAGAGCTTGAAGAACCAACAACGAAAGCATGGTACCTCTCCTTGTTGTCTTATTTTAAACAACCACTATTCTTCCTTGCACCCTCAGGAAATGGGATGTTGTTCTTATCAAGAATATGTACCATCATGTCTATGGTATTCTTCATAAATTCACTCTCTGGATTCCAAATCTTATGACAGTAGGTGATTTTAGTCTTCTCTTGCTACTTCTTGTCCTTGTCCTTGCAAGGATTAGAAACCCCACGTGAAGATTTGGGTTTCTCCTGCTTCTTCTTCTCTTCCTGCTTTGAATCTTTAGATTTATTCTTTCCTTTGGATAGATTCAAAACTCTTGCAACAAGGGCTTGATCCTTACTCGATTTGATAGTACTCATTTTCACTAGCTAATCTTTCTCTTGATTCATTGGCTCCATGAAGTCGTCCAGTGAAGGAATTCACCAATTTTTAAATGGTATCTTGCCAGAGTGGAATGTGGACACAAACACTAAGTACTCTGGAAATAGATTCAAAAGTATGGAAAATATGAGATTCTCCTCTTTATTCTCTATTCTACACTATTTCAATTGAAGAACCAATGATTTGAACTTAGTGAAGAAGTCTTGGATTGTCTCAAAGTGAGCTGGACTCAGTTAGCTTAGCTCATTTTTGATCTAGTGGCCTCTCATCTCATCAGTATTCCTTAACAATGCCTCAATATTGAGACATACTTTGTTGGGATTTGTCATACTATCTACATGGAAGAGAAAGTCTCTTGAAATGGAGAGACAAAGCATTCTAAATGCTTCATTAATCCTGTTGAAGTACTTTTATTTCTCGACGGAGGAGTTGGGTTCAACTTTAGTCCCCATGGTGGCTCTGTGTAGGCCTTTTGACCTCAGCTAGATCACCATTTCAGCATTCCATTTGAAATATTTGAATGGGGTCAGAAATACATGGGTCTACTCCAATTCTGCTTGTACACTAGGTGACAAACTTTTGACTGTACCTGTAATGCAAACGCTCGAATTTCTATGGAAAATTCCTAAACAACAACTAAAACACTCTATATTTGACTTGTATCTCCAAAAATACATGATACCTCATGATAATTTATTCATAGTAGGATCTAGGGTCCAAGTATATTCTCAAAATTAGATATTACACATAAATTATGCATAAAACAATAGAAAGAGTGAAAATAGAATACACAAATGTAGTCAATAACTGATATTATTATGGATGTGCAGCATGTAAATATGTCTGGAACATGTTTATATTACATTAGGTATAAATCACAAGCCTTTGGAGTCCATCTAGATGCATACAAGTGTCAGACCATGAATTGACACTCAAACCCTGCTAGGTGGACCAATCAGCTTCCTAATCATCCCAAATGGTCACGAATGCAAGTGTGAACATGGGTGAGGCATGCTTGATCATAAATGAAGACATGATAGGTGTGGGTGAGCACATGGGTGAGTGGGAGTGGCTCTATAAGTAAATAAATTCTCAAGGAAGGCCAAAAAACACCATAAACATGCACTAGTGCCTAAGGTCAAACATATCCCTAAATCTAGCGATGGGACAGTGCACCGAGACTAGCCTCACATCAATGAGGGCATCTGGGTTGTCATAATGATCAACTTGGAGTGCCTCATCTATCAGAATGATCAAAGTGTAGTGCCTCAACTATTAGTAAATGATCAATTTAGCCTAAGTCTGGACCATTGAATATAGCATAGAATCAAATGAAATGTGTCATAGGTGTATGATCATGGTATTAAGGTGGATTATTGGTCTAACATTTAGATTGGTACATAGCTCACACTTAATTTTCATTCAATATAAAAAAAAAAATTATACAACTTGAACAAAACTATATACTCACAACGAGAACTCTATCGCTACAAATCAATTTTTTTGTGTCAAAAGCACTAAAATCAGCTTTCAAATTGAAAATTGATGCTACCAATAGCACTCATTTTTGTTTCAAGGTTAAAAATACAACCATTACCTTAAAAACCCATATTGTTGCTAACAATAGCCTTAAAATCAACCCTTGAATAGAAAAATAATGCTATTAGCCACACATTAGTTTCTTGAATGGCTAAAACTAGACCTTATTTGAAAGAATAGCCTTAACAATCAGTGTTATTGGTAGAAAAATCTTAAAATCAATCTCTAAATCGAAAAGTAGTGCTAACATCACAACATTTTTGAAACCATGGCATTGAAAAATAGGGTCTTCCCTCTTTGTGGACATCACTCACCCCTCACGATTTTTTAAATTTTTTTAAATTTATTATTTTTAAACATTTATATAAAAAATTAAAAAAATGAATTTTTTTTTGAATAATGAATTTTTTATTAAAAAAATAAAAAATAAATTAAAAAAATGAATTTTTATGATAAAAAAATTGATTAGAAATAAAATAAAATAAAAAACAAACTTCAAAAGAAAAAAAAAACATATTAAAAATAAAAAAAATAATAAAAAAAATTAAAAAATTAAAAAATAAACAAAAATAAAAATAAAAACAAAAAACCTAACTAACTTTCCATCCAACCCTCTACTCTCTCCCGCCACCCTCCTCGCACCTCAGCTCCCCCTCCCCACCTTCTCCTCTCGTGTCACCCTCTTCCTCCACCCTCCTCTTCCCCGAGTAACCATCTCTGCCAACCCCTTCTTCCCCCTTCCCCTTCCTTGCACCTCCCTCACCACCTCCTTCTTGCCTTGTACCTTACCCTCCACCCCCTCTTTTCCCCATTCACCTCCATCGTGCCCCATTTTCCCTGCCTCGCCCCCCACAAGCCCCCTTTGAGCCACAACTCGATTTCATGAATCGAGTCGTGGCTTGATGGGTGCCTCAAGGGGCTCCTTTGTGCGCCCATCGAGCCATGTCTCATGTCCAAAATATAGCCACGACTCAATGGGTATCTCACGGGGGTCCCCCTGCACACCCATCAAGCCATGAATAAATGTTGGGCATCGAACCATGACTCAATGGGAACATGCAGGAGCCCCTCGAGGTGCCCATTGAACCACAACTCGATGCCCACATCAAGTTGTGGCTTGAAGGGAACTTGTAGGGGTGCGAGCCAAGGGAAAAAGGGGCACAAAGGAGGTGAGTGGGGGTAGAGGGGGTGGAGGGTATAGCACAAGGGAGGAAGGGAGCGGTGAGGGAGGTGTAGGGGTCTATTAGAGGAGGGTTTTACGGGAGGGGGAGGGTGGAGGAAGGGGGTGGCGAGGTAGGAGAACGGGGAAAGCAGGAGGTGAGAGGGGAGGAAGATGATGGAGGAGGAGGGAAGGGGGTGGTGGGGGGGAGGGTGGGTAGGGAGATAGTTATGTTTTCTGTTTTTTTTTCAAAATTTAAAATAGTTTTTAATTAATTTTTTTTTTAATTTCAATGTTTTTAAAAAAAATTATTTGCTTTTTTATTTTTATTTTTTTCAATTAAACTTTTCACTATGATTTTTTTCAAAACAAAATTAATAAATTTTTATTTTTTTAAATGATTGGGGATGATATACAAAGAATTCTTTAATTGCACTATAAACTTCAATTTTTATAGTAACCAAAAAGAAAGAATTAAGATATATTATGAGTCTTTTAAAGAACTTCCCTTTTCAGATAATACTTCATGAGATGCTTATAGAGATAAAGTATTTGTAATCAAACTATAAAATCACTTGTTATATTATTCATATTTATTCATAACAAAGAATATATAAAATTCATGAGAATGAGAAAAATGAAAAAGAGTCTTTCTACTTTAATTTGACAAAACTGCAACAGATGATCAAGGGAATGAAACTTATATATGAATGCAGTTAATTTGTTATAAATGAGTTGTATTTATTCAGGAGAACACAAACATATTTACATATATACAAGTAATGACAACCCAAAATAACTTTAAGGATCAGGAGGAGGAGGAATAATTTCCTCTTCAATCAATTCCATCTCCTTTTGTTGCAAGACATTTTGTACAAAATCCTGTTTAGATATTGGTTGGTGGCAAAGTCTAACTCTATGTCCATTTACTACAAAGGAAATTTGTGAACCATCAATTGTCTTAATTTCTACTGACCCATTATCGAACGTTGTAACTAATTCATATGGACCCATCCAACGAGTACTTAATTTTCCTTTAAAATTTTTGTACCTTGAGTCAAATAGTAATGCCCAATCCCAAGTATCATATCGATTTTGTTTAATAAATTTATCATGCCATTTCTTCCCTTGATTATGTATTAACATTGTTCTTTGGAGTGCATCCTCTCTAATTTCATCTAAATCATTAATTTGTAACACTCGTTGTTTCTGTGCTTCGTCCAAATTCATGCCTAATTGTGCTGCCATACGAAAGGTCTTAACTTGAAAATGGAAAAGTAAAAGTAATTGCTTTCCATATACTATCTTAGAGGGGGTATGACCAGTAGTGTTTCTCCATGTTATCATATAGGCCCACAAGGCCTCTGGGAGTCTACGTTCCCAATCCTTATGATGTAGCTGAATAGTTTTCGTTAAGATAGATTCCAATAACTTATTGGTTGATTCTACTTGGACATTGGCTTGTGGATGGTAAGGTGAGGATTTGCAATGTTGTATACCATATTTCCTAGTAAGCTCTTCCATTAATTTATAGGTAAATTGAGAGCCTTGGTCCGTGATGATTTCTCTTGGCACACCAAATCAAGTGAATATCTCTTCATATATGAATTCTACTACCTATTTATCTATGGCCCTAAACAAATATTTAGCTTCTACCCACTTGTTAACATAGTCTCTGCAAACTAGGATATACTTCTTTTTATGAGACATGGGAGAAGTTAGTCCTACAAAATCCAAATCCCATTTATAAAAAGTCTCTATCATGACTTGAGGGTGTAGGGGAATCTGATTAGATGACATAGGTCTACCCATTCTTTTGAAACTATCACATCCTTTAACATATTTGGCAGCATCCTTGAAAATGCTTAGACAGTAATAACCAAAGTGAAGCACTTTCTATGCTATCCACTTATTAGAAAAATTTCCTCCACATGGTCCAGCATGGCATGCATGGAGGATATCTGTCATTTCATCCTCCTGTACGCATTGTATAATAATAAGATATGGGCCAGTATGAAAGAGATCATTATCAACCAAGGAATAGTTAGAGTTCTGAACTATAATGCAATGTTTCTTGGGTGGGGATAAGTGATTTGGTAATTTCCCAGTTGTTAAATAATTGGCAATGTCTGGAAACTAAGAGGTTTGAACAGATACAGTAAATAGATGTTCATCAAGAAAATTATCGTTAGTGGGTTTAGTACCATCATCATATTGAATATAGGAAAGGAAATATGCTACTAAATTCTCTTTACCAAGTCGTTCAATGACGATAATGTTAAATTATTGTAATAAAAGAAGCCACCGATTCACCCTATCACTGGTAATTGATTTATTCATTAAAAATCTAATGGCAGAGTGATTCATATGCACAAAAACTTCATATCCTGTAATGTAATGATGGAATTTGTTAATAGAAAAGACTACTTCCAAAAATTCATTTTCAGTGACAATATAATTCAGTTCGACGGGGGTAAAATTCTTGCTAATAAAATAAATGACATAAGGTAATTGTCCTTCTTTTTTTCCTAGGACTCCTCCTATATCCGTATCAAAAGAATCAGTGGATATATGGAAAGGAAGGGACCCATTGGGACACCTCAGTATTGGAGTCACTGATAATTTATATTTTAAGACCTCGAAAGCACTTTGACAAGATTCAGTCCATTGGAATTCTACATCATTTGTAAGCAGGTTAAACATTGGTGCAACTATTTTAGTGAAATTCTCAATAAAACAACGATAATAACCTACATGGCCAAGAAATATTCTTATCTCTTTTTGATTTTTTGGAGAAGGAAGGACAACAATTAATTCTATTCTTGTAGGATCCACCTTAATTCCTTGGGAAGAAACATGATGCCCCAAAACTATGCCTTTTGTTAATAACATTTTGCATTTTTCATGACTAAGGGCTAGGTTTGTTTCTTAACATCAGGTCAGGACATTCTCAAGGTTATTGAGGGCCTCTTGAAAGTTATTACCATAGTCTATAAATCATCCATGTACATCTATACACAGTCGTGTATAAGATCAACAAAAATTCCTAAAACTGCACACTGAAAAATGGCAGGTGCATTACATAATGCAAATGGAAAAACTCAATAGGTGTATGCTCCCCAAGGGCATGTAAAAGTGGTATTATCTTCATCCTTGGGTTCTATTAAAATATGATTGTATCTGGTGTACTCATCAAGAAAGGAAAAGTATTGTTTTCCTGATAGGGTGTCTATAACACTTGATCAATATAGGGAAAAGGAAAATAGTCTTTAAGACTGGCCTTATTTAGCTCTCTGAAATAAACAAAAATACACCATTTTCGTATGACTTTATTTGGGACTAACACAAGAGGAGACACTCATTTACTATCGGAGATAGGATATATGAAACCAACATTGATAAATTTTTGTAACTCCTCTTTTACTATATCTTTTAGAGAAAAATTCATTCACCTCTGATGATGTCTCATAGGTGGAATTTTTGGATCCATGTAGATATGGTGAATATAGGTGTCAGGGTGTATACCTTTCATGTCATTGTATTCCCATGAAAATGATCCATATTGGCTTTTAATAAACTTAAGAAATTGTTCTTGTTGGCTCTCGGTTAACCCTGCATTTATGTGTAAAACGTTTCCAGGGATAACTTCACAAGGCATGGTATAAGACCCTATGTGCTCTTCAATTGTAAAGACACGTGGTGTTTCTATGAATGTTGAGAGAGCCATATTTTCTTGAAACTCATCTCCAAATATCTAATCGAATTGGGAAAAATACTGCAAAAAATATATACAAGTTGTGGAAGAGACAAACTTGTTTAATACATTCTTAGTATTTTTCTCCTGAAGTTCCTAGGAGTAGTCACTAGGAAGGGAAAGGTCATCAAAGTTCTCATACCCAAAAGGAAAATCTAACCACCACAAATTTTCAGTTATTGGTTGTGCTGGGGGGTATAAAATAGGTCTCTATATAGACAACCCATTCAAAATGTTCATTTCACCATCCCTACATCCTATAAAGGTGTTAGCAGTGGATAACCATGGTCTCCCTAAGATAATAGGATGTCCTTTAGAACAATCCTTTGATTCCACAACCATAAAGTTGATAGGGTATTCCCATGAAGCTACTGATACAATAATATCTTCCATGACTCCAGCAGGATTTACCGTGGCACGATATGCTAGTTCTAGGATTGAAGGGGAAGGTCGGAGAAACTGTCCCAACTGTAAAACTTCTAAAACTATGGTGGTCATCATATTAATGGAAGATCCTAAATCAGTAAGTGTATTTTCTATGGCAGTATTATTTACAATCATAGTTACTACTAGGGCCATTGGATTCTTTTATTTTGCAATCCAAGATTGGTCTTTCATACACTCAGACATCTCTCCTATTACATGAATTGTGAGGGGGTCTTTTTGCTTGTTTCCTAGGCACTTAATGCATAGTTACTTTATTACCTTCCTATAAATTGGTATATCCTTAATATCCTGTAATAGATTAATTTTGACATAGACATTCTTTAGTTCATTCATAATGTCATACGTGGGACGAACTACAAGTTTTTGTATTGCTAGTCATTCTAGAAATGGAGGAATCCTTTGTTCTTGAATGGGTTATTGCTGAGGATGGTTATGGACTAGGATCTTTCAAATATCCACATCCTACATAATATCATCATTCACGACTTCATTTGAATCTTCTTCGTCATTCTGTTCACGAATGATGACTGATGACTTGGGTCTGTCATTTACAACTCTTCCAGATCGTAATTATATCTCCTATACAGGTATAGTCGAAATAACGTAGGATGGAAGAGTTTGCAACTCAATGCTGTTAAGATCTTGAGTTTTGTTATTATTTGGATTAGGTATCGGTTGTGCAAGTAACAATGTAGGTCATGGAGGGTTTTGTATTTTGGAAGTGATGAGGTTTTTGTGTAAGAAGTGGAACTAGAGGCACAAACCCTGGTAAAAATTGTTTTGTATTGGTTGAGTGCTAAGGATATAGATGATTACGTACGGAGATAGGTGGTGGTTAGGGGTAATATTATCCCCTCCACCCATATGGACAATACGATTGCTGAGTAAAATGAGCAAGAGGAGGATATTGGGGTGGCCAATGCTGCAAACTTGTAGTCTTCCACTGTTGAGGCAATTGGTAAGGTTGGTAATAAGGTGGAGGATGTGGTGAAATTTTTTGATATGGTGGCGGGTCCCTTGGTTTCCAAGAAGGCCTCTTGGATGTTTCACGAACATCCCCGCTCTTGTATATGGCTTGTAACCATGGTAACGATAGAAAATTGTCTGTTGGAAGATCCTCTGTACAGATGTGACATACAGAAATGTTGATTAATGGATATTCTTGTTGGGGATGTTTAGTTCTGCATGTTGGATAGAAAATACTCATCGCTACTCGTTCCTCATATTTCTTTTTCTTAGCTTGTAATGCATTTAGTTGGGAACCCATTTCTCCTAATATATCAGTTTTCAAATTTTCCAATAGGTTTCCTAATTCCATCCTTGTAACTCCTCCTAAACTGGGATTATTTCCTTTTATATTTCTATGATAAGGATCTTGAATATTTCTACCAACTTTTTCCCTATTCCTAGAGTAATTTATACATATCTCCCCAATTTGTGCAAAATGTTTATGAGAGATATTGTTGGATGCCATGAGATTGAGGTTTTCTATGAGGTCTTCTAAGATTCCTTTAAGGAAGAGTGTTCGTACTGCATATTCTTGAACATCGTTATGTTTATATTTATGTAATGTATAGATAAATCTTTCGAGATAGTCTTCCAAGTTCTTGTCTTCTAGTTGTTGTATCTTAAAGATATCATTTCGAGAGTCTCTAGGTTTGCAATACTCTTGGTATTTTTGTAAGAATGTAGTTTTCATATCTTGCCAAGTCCTGCTACTAGATTCTCCTAATCCCATGAACCATCTTAAGGCAGAGTCTTTCAGTGTAGCAGGAAAAGGTTTTAATTTATGTGAATCTTGTAGATAGTTATAACTTCTACAAAGAATGTCAAATTCAAACAAAAATGTGTCTGGGTCTTCATTACCTTTTTCGTAAAACGTAGGTAAGGAGTAAGGAGGGACGTTCTTCATGTTTACATCTTGTGGAGTGTCTAAAATAAGGAACTTGAAGGTAGTGTCAATTCGATTTTCTCCTTGTCCTTCATCATTTCTAACCTCATCATGATCCTTATTCTCTCCCCATCGCTCCATGTAGGTTTTATTCCTAAAGAGTGTGTACCTAGGAGGATCCTTTTGAGGTGATAATGGACCATCCCAGCATTCTTTTTCGGTGGATATTTCCCTACAATCAATTATGTTTTTATTAGATTCTATAGGAATGGTAGGTGCTAGTGTGGAGGTTTCTATTTGTAAAATAACTATATTTGTTGAGCTTCCAAAGTGGGCTTCTACTTGGGTAGGATCAATGAAATAAACAAAGTTAGGATCCCCTACTAATGAGAAAGTTGTATTGTTCGGTTTCTGTATTAGTGGAGGATTAAGGATTTCAAATGGCTGACTCTCCTAGACTTCATCAGAAATAGGGTCCTTAGGATTTCTTCCCCATTTATGGTTTCTCCTGTAAAGTCTTTAGGTCTCCAAGTAGAACTACTTCCTATGTGGGTTCTCCAATACCTTTCTGCTGAGTTAGTGGTTGGGGTATTTTGTCCCCTCTAAAGGTTAGTATATTTTAATAAGATTTTGAGAATTAGCTATAACTTATCTACCCTTAGAATCTCTAGGTTTGTTCATGAAAAACTAAACTAAAGGGAAACCTATGCTACTAATACTACTACTTCTGGATTTGGGGGTGCTTGTTATAACAGATGCATAGGTTCTTACCTCTTGTCTTACTACTCCCCTACCACCATCCTATTACTAAACTTCATAAGGGGATTCTACTTATTCTACCATACTAGACAACTCCCCGGCAATGACGCCAAAAATGTTTGGTGTTATAATGTCTCAATTAATTCACCAAATATTTAATTATCGATCGAGGTTGGTAAGCTTAGAGTTGACACAAAGTATATGTGAAGGTATAGGGGTTCCTAGGGTGTCGTGGAAATATTTTAACAAAGAAAAGATCGAAAGATATTTCAAAATGAAAAACTGAGTCAAACTCTTATAAATTCAACTATGAAGGTCATTAAACAAAAATAAAGTATTATACTTGAGCAATATCAAGCTATACTACTCTACTCTATAGACAAACATTGAAAGGTAATACTACTCTAAGAAGGTAAACTACTTATTAATGAACTATTCCACTTTCTAATCTATGAATTAGAAGGATTTATAAATAGCTTCAGAAACTAACTATGCAAGGTATTATAACATGCGAAACAACATTACAACAACTGGAGATACTTTTTCAAACTTCAACAACTAAGCTATACATGCAATTAACAAATGTACATAATGGTTAAACTAAATTATCTAGTTCCACTCTCCTTAATTGTCCTGTGGATATGCATTCACTGTGTTTGGAGCTGGAGGAGTAGTAGTGTCAAAATGGGTTTCAAAAGAAGTAAAGAAACTGAATGGAATCAAATCTAATTTAACTTCTTAAAATATGTGCAAACTAAGGAATCTCCAATTACAAGTGATAGTAAACATGATGATTTATTCCATAAGCAAATGACTTTTACAAAGGGAAACTAACTTATAAACAAGTAGACAATTTAATAAAAGAAACAAGTATAAAAATTAATAAAGATAACTTTAATAAGAAGCAAGAAGAAAACTTAATAAAGATAAATTTAATAAGAAGCAAGTAGAAAATTTAATTAATATAACTTTAATAAGAAGAAAGTATAAAAGTTAATAAAGATAACTCCTTTAAATCCTATTCTACAAATCTCTTCAGTAACCACACAGAGAAAGAAACAAGTCCTATTGCTATGATATATTTACAAGGTACTGGTGTACTTTTCTAGAATTTTAACATGTCTAACCCTAAAATTAGTATACACAAGGAAAAATCAAACCAAACTAAAGATATAATTACCACACATTACCACACTGTTGAATAAGGAGAGTCAGAGACAAAAGAAACAAAACAAAGCATCACTCAAAGCATATTTAGGTAAGAGAAGGTTGAGAATAAGAATGGAACTTGATAATACTTTAAATAATCTAACATAAGGTCCTAGTGATTAACATAACCATTATCTAATTACCAGAATCATAACATAATTCAAAAGTTAAATAAAAAAGGCTTTAAACAAGATTAAAAACAAATTGGGAATACTAAAGGTCTAACGAAGAGCTAGATAACAAACTGGAAGGTGGGTATGAATGACAGGTTGAACAGGTTGTCTGAGTGATAGCCTGTATAGAGAAAACAGTGTAAAATAGCCTAAATGATCTGATTATCAGCCAATTTCATGCACATGAAAATAAAATGCATAAAGAACCATAAGTAAACTTACTTAGTGATCAAATTTAACAACAAAATAACTTAAGCTAATTCATGATTATAAGGAAATTATTACCTATTGCATTATTAAACAAACTAAAATATAACCAAAGAAAAATTATAACAAGACAAGACTTAACAAAACTGAACCTACTACAAATTGATTCTAATTTATTAAAGCAATCTAATTGGTGTACTTTTCAACATAAAACTAAATCATAAGATAGAAAAGACTTGAAAGAAAACTAAAGGAAAACTATGTGTGCAATCAGTTAATTATAATCTATGAAATAGAAACTACACTTAACAATATAATATGGATGATGGAAACTTCAACAACTATACATTATAGAAACTAAAGAATAAAAGATTAAAGTAACTTAATCACATAAACAAATTGGAAATAAACATACTTATTTGCAAGGAAAGAGGTGACGAAAATACACACAAGAATGAAAAATATTGGTTGATGAGGGGACCTCTCAACAATCAGGGTGACGCTTTGTTAAATGCTTACATGAACAAGATAATATACACAGCAGGAATGTAAATTCTATTAAAATGCGGAACAATATTACAGAGTTTCTCTAAAAATCGACTGATTACATGCGAAAACTAGCTAACTATGCTCTCACTTGGAGGCGTTTATATATATCGTTTACAGGGATGAGCAAGTCAACCCTTTTAGTGGTCGAATGCTCCTAAAATTAGTCAGTAATTATTACAAACAATTGATTGATTTCCAACACACAACACTTCTCCTTCTTCCTCGCGTGCTGTGGCATGAGGATTCTCTTTGACGTGAACTGGTGTCAAGGTGTCGAACATAGAAAGAAAGATGATGACCCTTCTAGAATGAGGGTCATTATTTCATCCATATGCGTGGACACATAGAAACGAAAAACCATTCCATGCTTTAACGCTTTCGAATATTCCATAAACAATGTGTGGCTTGATCGGTGAACTAGATGGTAAGTTGGATGTGATCTGTGCATATCTAGCGTGATGCCTGTCCAATCGTTGGCTCATTCAAGGACTATAACCTGCAAACAAATTCACACATATATAAAACATGTTCTCAAATAGCATCGAATTTAATTAACAAAATCATGAAATAACAATAATAAACCATAATTTGCATAAATCCAAATATATTCATACCTGAGGCTGAACGATAACATGTATGGAATAAATATGTCAAAAACATGACAAAATAGATGTCAAAAAGTGTAATTCACCATCCGAAAATGGTGACAAAACTAGAATCAACACTTAGTACAAATTATACCAAAATTTATTGAGGCATTGGAAACTAAGGTTCAAGTCACCTCATACAACATAAAATTGTATTTGTCCATAGAAACCAATGTAAGGAGGAAAACCACATGGGAACAAAACCTACCTTAAAAAATGGACATGATGAAAAATATGAAAGTGAATATAATCTATCACCATGTGTCACCCACTCCAAGAAGGGATCTCATATAGGTGAATTTATTCTCTGTGAATCTCTTGGTGAATATGTCAGTAGTTTTCTCTGTAGATGGGAAATACTGCAGGGTTATAACCTGATCCTCCACCAAGCTACAGATGTAGTGCATGTGTATCTGAATGTGTTTAGTCCTTTGTATTTCCATTGAATCAGTGGAAATATTGATTGCACTTTTATTTTCACACAAAATGAATATGGGTGAATCAAATGCAAATCCAAGTTCTTGAAGAATACCTTGCAACCACACACATTGTGTAGCTGCGTTCACTGCCCCTCTGTACTTGGCATCAGCTGAAGAGAGGGACATGGTGTGTGTTTTATTACTTAAATAGTATATGGGACCATGTACAAGCATGAAGACATAACCTAAAGTGGAATTTCTATCAGTGGGATCTCCATCCCCATCAAAATTAGTAAATCAAACTAGTTCTAGTGGAGAACCAACAACATAGTGTACCCCGAAGTGTTAGGTTCCTTGCAGATAATGCAAGATCCTATTGGATTCCTTCCAATGGATATCATGAGGATTATGAATATATATAGAAACATAATGTACAACATATTACAAATCATTTCGAGAGTGTGTTCGATTTAGTAGACTCCCAACTAGTTGCCTGTACAACGTGTTGTCCACTAATGGAGATGCACTAAATTCACCTATTTTTATTCTTGAAAAGAATCGGCACTTGGATTCCTTACATTCATCCATTTTAAACTGAAATAATAGTTATTTTGTATAATTTGGTTGGTTTACCTTGATCCTTGCTTCATATTGCTCAATATCTAATCCAAGAAATTGCCTCAACAATCCAAGGTCAGTCATGGAGAATTCACTATGCAAAGAAGACTTAATCAATCCAATTTATTTAGCGCAGCTACCTGTAATAAAAATATCATCAGAATACAGCACTATGACCTTAAATAATTTACCAACATGCTGAAAATACAAATTAGGATCATATTTACATCTTTCAAATCCAAGCGATAGCATAAAATTGTCCATCTTGGCATACCAAGCCCTTGGGGATTGCTTGAGGACATAGAGAGACTTATTTAACCTACATACAAGTGAAAGATCCTCAATGAAAACTTCATGTTTCTGCATATATATATCCTCTTGAATTTCACCATGAATAAATTCACTCTTCACATCCATGTGATGAACCTCCCAGCGCGTAGATGCAACATTGGCTAAAACTAGCCTGATAGAGTCCATATTTGCAACTGCTTAAAATATCTCTTTATAGTCCAATCCTTTGACTTGAGAGAATCCTTTGGAAACAAAAATGGGATTTTAATTTATATCTTAACCATGAGCAACCACTTTGGTCCTATAGACCCACTTGCATTGCACTAGTTTCCTCTTGGAGGGAAAGGGAACCAATTCTCAATTCTCATTGTCTTGTAATGAGTTGAACTATTCTTGCATGGTTTTTTTCCATATTGGGTGAAGTGATGCTTCTTGATATGTTTTAGAATCATATCCAACCATAATGAATAATATCTCATTTAGATTCAATTCATAAGTAGAGCAAGCATTGTGAAATTGATATTCATGAGGATCACTGGTAAGATCCCCAGTTGCTTCAATAGTTTTCTCAACCCAATTTGGCCAAATGGGTGATTCATGATATGAATGCATGTAATAATAATCATTAAAAATATCATAATCATAAAAATCATAAAATGATTCATCACTTACATCATCATTGAGTGGAGTATGTGAGCGTTCCCTATAGCTAGTTTGACCTCTTGCATGAGCTCCTCTTCGAACTGTACACTCCTTTCTATGAATGTATTCTAATATGAGGGATCAAATATATTATATAAATTTTCTTATTCAGAATTCACAACCATGATGGAATATTTTCTTTGAGTTTTCAAGGCCCTTCTCTTCTCTAGAGGCCCATCCTAGCACAAGCCCTTTAGCTAAAGACCCTAAAATGAGAAACACTTGGACTGTGACCACTCCAAGCCTCATATGGTGTTTTTCCATCCAAATATTTGTTACAAGATTTGTTTTGGACATCAGTAGAATAGTTCATGGATTAATCCTATAGCTTAGGATTCAAATCCTTTGCTTCCAACATACATCTTTCCATCTCCTTGAGATACATATTCTTGCGCTTTGCAACACCATTTTGTTGTGGTGTGTAGGTCACCGAATGCTGCATTTGGATGCCAAATTATTCACAAAGATGCTGAAAAATATTGTTCACATACTCCATGCCATTTTCATTCCTAAGGACCTTGATCTTTTTCCCACATGCATGCTCAACCAAGGCTTTGAAAACTTTGAGAGTCTTAAAGACTTCATATTTTAGTTTGAGGAAATATACCCAGCAATAGCCTAAGAAATCATCTATGAAATTCAATACATAACTTGATCCTCCATAATATGGTGTGGGAAGAGGCCCTATGAGGCTTGAATGAATTAAGTCAAGCACTTGGATAGCTCTCCTTGCCTTCCCTTTCTCATAGTTTCACTCAGCATGTGTTCCTACTACCCTTTGCATGTTTCATTTGACTACTTGATATAAGGAAGCCATTTCATCACACATCCTTTTTTCAATGACTAGAGGTACCTGTAGTTGATATGGCCATATCTCCCATGCCACAATTTTCTTATCTCATTAGCCTGTGATAGGAGTTCATTCCCTTTAAAGTAGGGGAGGAAGTGATAGAATTTGTACATTCTTGGATTATGATCAGGAAAACACAATGCCACAACCTTTCTTGTAGATATTTTTTCTATCTCCACTATATATGGAGTAAATGTTACTCATTTGGCTTCACCAGATTTTATAATTTGATACAATGAAAGTAGGTTCGCTTATGTATCAAGCACAAATAACACATTGTTGAAGTACTCATCTTCAAGATCAATCCTTCCAATTTTTTTGGCTTGGATTTCCAAATCATCACCCATAAGAATGGATGGACTACTGTAAGGATACAGGGAAGAGAAGGAATCTTTCATCGAGGCCATATGCCTGGAAGCTCCTGAATCTATGATGAAGGAATAAGATATTGAAGAACCAACAACCAAAGCATGGAACCCCTCCTTGTTTTCTTAGTTTAAACAACCATTCTTCTTCTTTGCACCCTCAAGAAATAGGATGTTGTTCTTATCAAGCATATGTACCATCAGGTCTATGGTATTCTTCATAAATTCACTCTCTGGATGCCAAACCTTGTGAAAGTAAGTGCTTTTGGTCTTCTCTTGATTCTTCTTGTCCTTGTCCTTGCAAGGATTAGAAACCCCACCTGAAGATTTGGGTTTCTCCTGCTTCTTCTTCTCTTGCTGCTTCGAATCTCTGGATTTATTCCTCCCTTTGGCTAGATTTGAAGCTTCTGTAGCAAGGGTTTGATCCTTAATCGATTTGATAATACTCATTTTCACTAGCTTGTCTTTCTCTTGATTCATTGGATCCATGAAGTGATCTAGTGAAGGAATTCGCGAATTTCGAGATGTGACCTTGCTAGAGTGGAATGTGGACACAAACAATTAGTACTCTAGACCTAGATCAAAAGTATGGAAAATATGAGATTCTCCTCTTCATCCTCTATGCCACACTATTTCAATTGAAGGACCAACGATTTGAACTTGGTGAAGAAGTTTTGGATTGTCTCAAAGTGAGTTGGACTTAGTGAGATTAGCTCATTTTCGAGCTAGTGACCTCTCATCTCCTAATTCTTCCTGAACATGCCTCAATATTGAGCCATACTTTGTTGGGAGTTGTCATACTATCTACATGGAAAAGAAAGTCTCTCGAAATACAGAGACAAAGCATTCCAAATGATTCATTAAGCTAGTTGAAGTACTTTGATTTCTCCACAGAAGATTTGGGTTCAACTTTAGTCCCCATGGTGGCTCTATGCAGGCCTTTTGACCTCAGTCGGATGACCATTTCTGTATTCCATTCGAAATAGTTGAATGTGGTCAACAATACATGGGTCTGCTCCAATTTTACTTGTACACTAGGTGACAAACTATTGATTGTACTTGTAATGGAAATGCTCGAATTTCTATGGGAAATTCCTAAACAACAACTCAAACACTCTGGATTTGACTTGTAGCTCCAAAGAGATCTGATATCATGTGATAATTGATTCACAATAGGATCTAGGATCCAAGTATATTCTCACAATTCGATATTACACACAAATTATGCATAAAACAACATAAAGAGTGAGAATAGAATACACAAATGTAGTCAATAACTGATATTATAATGACTGTCCAGCATGTAAATATGTCTGGAACATGTTTATATTACATTAGGTATAAATCATAAGCCTTTGGAGGCCATCTGGATGCATACAAGTGTCAAACCATGATTTGACCCTCAAACCCCGCTAGGTGGACCACTCAGCTTCCTAATCATACCAAACGGTCACGAATGCAAGTGTGAACATGGGTGAGGCATGGTGGATCATAAATGAAGGCATGATAGGTGTTGGTAAGCACATGGGTGAGTGGGAGTAGCTCCAGAAGGAAATAAATGCTCAAGGAAGGCCAAAAACCACCATAAACATGCACTAGTGCCTAAGGTCAAACATATCCCTAAATCTAGCGATGGGACAGTGCACCGAGACTGGCCTGGAATCAATGAGGGCACTTGGATTGTCACAATGATCAACCTGGAGTGCCTCAACTATCAGAATGATCAAAGTAGAGTGCATCAACTATCATTACATGATCAATTTATCCTAAGTTTGGACCATTGAATATAGCATAGAAACAAATGAAATATGTCATAGGTGTATGATCACGATACTAAGGTGGATTATTGGTATAAATTTTGGATTGGTACATAGGTCACACTTAATTTTCATTCAATATAAAAAACAATTATACAACATGACGAGAACTATATACTCTCAACGAGAACTCTATCACTACAAATCATTTTTTTGTGTCAAAAGCACCAAAATCAACTTTCAAATTGAAAATTGATGCTACCAGTAGCACTCATTTTTGTTTCAAGGTTGAAAATAGAACCATTACCTTAAAACCCCATATTGTTGCTAACAATAGCCCTAAAATCAACCCTTGAATATAAAACTAATGCTATTAGCCACACATTAGTTTCTTCAATGGCTAAAACTATACCTTATTTGAAAGAATAGCCTTAACAATCAGTGTTATTGGTAGAAAAATCTTAAAATCGATCTCTAAATCGAAAAGTAGTTCTAACATCATAGCATTTTTGAAATGATGGCATTGAAAAATAGGGTCTTCCCTCTTCATGGACATCACACACCCGTCACCATTTTTTAATTTTTTTAATTTATTATTAAAAAATAAAATAAAAAATAAAAATAAAAAAAACTAACTAATTTTCCATCCAATCCTCTACTCTCCCCCTCCACCCTCCTCCCCTCTTATGCCACCTTCCTTCCGCATCACCCCCCACTCCCGAGATTTGCCTCCCGCACCACCCCTTTTCTCCACCCTCCCCTTCCCCCACTAGCCATCTCTGCCAACCCCTTCTTCTCTCGTTCCCTTCCCTGCACCTCCATTGCGACCACCTTGCTGCCTCATCCCTTACCCTCCACCTCCTCTTCTCCCTGCTCACCTACCTCGTGCCCCATTTTCCCCTACCTCGCCCCCCACAAACCCCCTTTGAGACAAAACTGGATGTCAAGAATCGAGTAGTGGCTCAATGGGTGCATCAAGGGGCTCCCCCACGTGCCCATTGAGCCATGTCTCATCTCAGGAATTGAGCCATGACTCGATGGGAAGCTCAAGGGGCTCTCACGCACACCCATCGAGCCACGACTCAATGTTGGGCATCGAACCATGACTCGATGGTCGCATGCGGGATCCCCTCGAGGCGCCCATTGTGACACAACTCAATGCCCAGTATTGAGCTGTGGCTTGAAGGGCGCTTGCGGAGGTGCCAGACAAGGGAAAAAGGGGAACGAGGGAGGTGAGTGGGGCCAAAGGGGGTGGAGGGTACGGAAGAAGAGAGNAAAGTGGGAGATGAGAGGGGAGGAAGGTGGTGGAGGAGGGTAGGGGGTGGTGGGGGAGAGGGTGGGCATGGAGATAAGTATGTGTTTTGTTTTGTTTTTGCAAAATTTTAAATAGTTTTTAATGATTTTTTTTTAATTTCAATGTTTTTAAAAAAAATTATTATTTTTTTTCAATTAAACTTTCGATGTGATTTTTTTCAAAAAAAATTAATAAATTTTTAGTTATTTAAATAAAACAGTTTTTTTAAGTAAATTTTTTTTTAATGAAAATTTCAAATTTTTAAATGATTTTTTATTATATATATATATATAGTTTTAGATTAAGAAAATTTTAAAAAAATCATTTCTTTTTAATTGTTAATTTAGTTTTCATTATTTTAATTTTTCTCTAGTTTATTAGTTTTGTATTTGAATTTTTTTTAATTTTATAGAATTTTTTTTCAAATATTAATAAATAATTAAAAAATAAAAATTGTTGTTTTTTATAATGTTTAAAAATTGGAAAACTATAGAGACATAATTACTATACAAGTCCATGCCATCTTTATGTATAGATTAAAAAAACGTTTATTGATCTGTTTCCAAAAATTTGTAATTTTATCTCCGAAAAAAATGGTTTGCTATGGGTAGCAGTATTTTTTGATTCTGGGTAAAAATAGGCACAAAATGTAACCTTAAAAAAACTAGAGCTATTTAGAGTTTTCGTCATATTGTATAAGTTTGTTAAACACATGTGTAAAGATTTTTATATAAAAGGCGTTTTATATAAATATGAGAGTGAGGAAAAAATATGAATCCATAAGCTTTTAGTACATCAAAGTATGGAGCCAAAAAAGATTTCAATACATCAGCCTAGAGTTTCCATTTTCCATTGTCTTTGGTGAATGATGGTGGAAGACTTTATTGATCTCTTTTATCTCAGCCCAGGGAAGAAGGAATTCTCTACACCAAGGGAGAATGAAATGAGGAAAAGTGGAATCCCGATTCTTTAGAGCCTTTTCTCTATGTTAAAGGGGGAGTTGAATCAATACTAATTGTGCAAAAGAAAAGAAAATATAGTCTAACCGTTAATACTACCATTTGGCGAAAGGATCATGTCCTAGAGTGGGATATCTCTGCATACAGAATGTAAAGGACACCTTGTTACCTTATAGTACCAAAATATTATTCCAGCGTTATCCAAATAATTAAATCACCCCCCCTCATATGATTTCAATGGTTATACGTTATTGAAGAGGAGTCTCACTATAGGATAACAAGGTCAACACTTATTTTATTTTTGTTCTTAATAAATGATTAATAAATGAGAGATACCCTAATTTGATCTCACGCATGTCAAGAGGGACGACCTTTTCTTAAGGAGTAGACCGAATCCATTTTCTTGGTCTTTAATACTTAAAGAACTGAATAAAACATGAGTTTTAAGAATTCAAGTTAGGTGAAGGAATCTTGCTAAGAGTCATTAAGATTAGTATGCATAATTTCAAAGTTGTGTTATAGGGCGTGATGGAGGTCAAATACTTATAAATTTGATTTTAGAGACATCTATGGGATTCATGTGGGTAGAAACAACCTCTTCAAACACCGAAAATGTGGATTTATCTTCCCAACCATTGAGCATAACAAAAGAAAAGATAGGTTTGCAACCAAAATGGACTGGAAAAAGGGGGAAAAAACCCTGTGAGAGAAATGCAATTTCACAAACATTTCTTGGCATTGTAGGAGATGAAACGACCTCCATACGCACCCAAATCATGGGTCTCCTTTTCCCATTCATTGAATAAGAAAAAAATGGGTTTCTTAGCTTGGATAACTTAGGAAAAATGTAGAAAATCATGAGGGAACCTCCCATCTTGCTCACAGGGGAAAACACAGCCTCTTCGAACCCCAAACTCATGGTCCCTTTCTTCCCATTCGCCCAGGAACATAGAAAATGAATTATGGGCATGGAGAAGTGAAGAAAATGGAAGGAAATCATGAGAGAGAAGGATCAGCAAGATTCAACTACGTTAGAGATCCCACCATGAATGAGAATGGTAGAGGAATAAAATCCATGGGTGAATAATGGCTTTGGCATGCATTCCCAAGCATTTACTTTCCCAAGAGGTCAAAACAATGTTTTTAAAAAATGGGTGGCTTCCCAAATTCGAATTTGACTCCCATATTCTTCCCATACCTATGCATTAACTTCCCCAACCAATTTCTAAATGACTAGGAACAAAAGAGAAAAATGGGTAGTTGACAGCTTTATGGGATCTCCCTTTGACATTTGGCTTTACCCTATTGGATCAAGGGTTTGAATGCTCCCCCTCCCTATTCCTTGTGAAATCATGCCCCCATATTTTTAATGTTGTGGTGCATATCTAGTTGTGGTATTTTTATTAATTTTCATTTTGACATGATGTCTCAAAATATATTGTTCCTGGCTAGCACATTAACCATCGGCGTCGATTTTAATTGCCAAAACATAAAAGCACTAAATTCATGTTGGAGCCTTTTCCTTAAGCTCCACACCATGATTTATTAATGATATTTACATCATATGCAATTCAATACCATGGGGTCGAAACCGGGGCACACATTCCCCTGCCCCTTGGGGTCAAAAATGGGGTGTTACACCCATAGGGAACCTTTTCCATTTGGTCTGAGAAACATTGGCGCTACTTCTCAACGCTGCATGTCTTATGGTTTCATGACATCAAACATATAGTGGAATTATATATTAATGATCTATCTATTGGGATTAATAATCCTTTTTTGTCCAATATATTCTATCTGTTATTGTTTCCTAACTTAGGAGTTAATTTATCACCTTACCGGAGTTTTGGTGCCATTGGTGCCACCAGTTCCAATTCCTACATTATAGGATCTCACTCTAAGTGCCACTAGTAGTCTCCATCAGTTGGTTGTATTTAGTAAGCAGTTATGATGAGTCAACCTCTAGTTACAATCAGTTAGATCAATTTTAGTTAGCCTAGCGCCAGTTATGCATGCATGAAGGGAGAGTAGCACCCATTTCTACCTACCTCGACATTTAACTAATTGTAGATTCATTACACATCTTGGGTTAGACTAGTGAGCCTCCAGTAGTGACTTAGACACACTGAGTTAGCTATTCAGTTATCTTGAGATGGTATATTCAAATCCTATCGATGTCATTATAATTATATTTATTGTATAATCATTGTATTATTGATTAACGATCATATATTAATGTTGTAATTAACTGATCAATTCTTATCATATTTGTCATGTTCAGTGTACATTTTCTTTGATATTCCACTACATAATTCCACTTCTCAATTGCTCTCGTTTTCTTGTATATCAATGTTTCACAAATTTAACATGGTATTAGGGACTTTTCATGCTAGTATAAAGTATTCTCTGATATCCATTGTACACCAGAAGTAGTTGAGTTTCCACATAAATCCTTGAATCATAGCATTTATCCCTATCGATTCTATCCAAGTATGACGAACTCTAAGAAAGTGTACAAGTGGCAATGGAAACACTTTAAATGAAATGATTGTGAATTGAATTGATTTTTTTAGTGTTATTTGTAGGTACCTACATATCATCTTGAGGAATTAAATGATCAACATACAAAAAGATAGATTCTTCATCTCTCATACCCTGAATCCTTACACCCTTCAACTACAGTGACTGGAGGGTAGATATGCAGGTAGCCTTGTGCAAGATTGGTCTATTTAAGATGAAAATGAGTAAATAAATAGATCCCCAATAGTATGTTGAGAAGAACAAATTTTTGAATCGGCTCAATGAGGCCTTCAGTTTCATTTGCACTCATATCTCTTGGGATCTTTTGTTCCACCTTAAGGAACTAAGGATTTCGAAGGAAGCTTGGGATAATCTTGAATCTTTTTTTAGAAAAAAAAATGAGATTTGAGGGAATATTTTTGAGAATAAGGTCATTTCTATACAACCCAACAGTTTTGAATCTATTCAGCAATTCTTTACAAAATACAAGTCTCTAGTACTACAATGCAAACAATGTCGATTAGAGATGAAATATGAGTAGCGTGTGCTATTAGTGATGAGAAATATTAGCTCAGTGTACTCAGTATCTATCTCTACATTCCATTTCAGAAGAGCCTCCATCCCTAATTGGAATATGCCTTCTCTAGATGCATTTTCAGAGTCCTCAATACAAGAGGAAGATAAATTGGTTCAAATGGGAGTGATTCATACCTCCAAGAATAAATCACTCTTAGTGATAGACTCAAACAATACACAAGCAAGAGGGAAGCACAAAGGGATGGAGACAAAAAACATTGATTCAAATACAAAGGAGAATCAAGAATATTTAGATGGAGCCTCAGTTTCCACAAAAAAGAAGAAATTCATGAAGACTAAGTGTCCAGACTATATGAGAGGCTTTCATCTAGAGAGCCAATGCATGAAGAAGACAATCGACCAACTGTCAACACTCCTTGAACAAAATAATATTGTTATTACACAAAGAGAAAATAAGTCTAATGTTGGACAATTGACAGAATATCATGAGATGTAACATGCCTTAAAGGAAAGCATCACTCAATCAAAGGCTTATTTGATAGATTCTCAAACATCCAATGACATGGTTTCCTCCAGGGAATCCTTCGCAACTCTGAATCTCTCAGAAGGACCTAACATTCATATGGAAGATAAATCACATATCCCTATAGAAGGTATAGGTTCTATTAAAATACAACATGGAGAGTTCAAGAATGTACTCTATATGTCCTCTCTTGTAGCAAATTTGTTATCTGTTTATCAGATGACACATACTATTTCAACAAAGAATCATGTATTTGGTCTTGAATCGGTGGAGATATTAGATATCTCAACTGGGAAGATTATAAATAAGGGTGTTGCAAACCATGTCTCCATGGAATATGAATTCTCACACTTTTTTCCATACTCAACTCCAGCACAATCTCAACAGCCATTCGAAAGGGAAGGTTAAAAATATCTTTCATATCCATTTGTAGATAATAATATGTCATCTAAAATTTCAGTTTTAGAAGATGAGGAACAATATCAACATGATCTTGATATTGAGATTGTACCTCAAGATGATCTAGATCCAAATCTATCTCCTATTCCAAATCAGAATCCTAAATGGTCCCAAAAGATCATTGAAGAAGATGGTAATGGTGTCGAGAATTCAGATGGTAGAATAAGAATGAGGTCCTAGTATCAGAATAAACATGTGCACTCTCTCACACATATTCACTACCTACAGAGTGATGCAACAAAATTCCACATAGATGCTACTTGATGATAGTGAATGATTCATAATTTGGCCCACTGAAGAACAAAATGGATCATTCCATTCCTCCTCCAAAAAGAAGAGACAAAAGCAACATTCAAAAGATCAGAAGAAGATAGAAAGGTTCACATGCCCAGTCCTAGGATGTTGATGCACAAAATAACCATTATCCTGCATGGCTTCCCCACATAGTTGGGAATTGCGGCAATTTTTTCACAAGATTAAGCTCAAAGAGAAATTTTTTCTCTCAAGTAGTGTAGCTTGTTTCTTGATTCCTGCTTATTTTGAGGGGGATGAGTTCCACGAGGTTTTCCCCATTTTCCTTTTCATTAAGAAGATTATTTTATGTCATTTATATTGTATGGGGGACTTTTGGCCTAGTTTCCAAGGTCCAAGTTGTCCAAAGTCAATATTAAGGGGTGGTTGCGGGATTAATAATCATCATTTGTCCAATATAGTCTATCTGTTATTATTTCCTAACTTAGGAGTTCATTTATCACCTTACTAAATTTTTGGTGCCACCATGAATATTCGTGGGACTGGTGCCATTGGTGCCACTGGTTCCATTGGTTCCACTGGTGCCACTGATTCCATTGGTGCCACGGGTGCCATTAATTCCATTGGTGCCACTGGTGCCACTGGTGCCATTGATTCCATTCATGCCACTACTTCCAATCCCTAGATTATATGAGCCGACTCTGAGTTCCACTAGCAACCTCCATCAGTTTCTTATAGTTGGTAAGTAGTTATGCTAAGTCACGCTCTTGTTACAATTATTTAGATCACTTTGATTTAGCCTAGCGTCAATTATGCATGCATGAAGGGAGAGTGGCACCCTTTTCCACCTACCTCATCAGTTAACTAAATGTAGAATAATTTAGACATCTAGAGTTAGACTAGTGAGACTCCAGTATTGATTTAGACACACTGAGTTAGTTATTCATTCGGCCTTAGTTAGTTATTCAGACAGCTTGAGATGGTACATTCAAATCCTATCCATGGCATTCAAATTCTATTTATTGTATAGTCATTGTATTATTGATTAATGATCAGGAATAAATTGTAATTAATAGATAAATTCTTATCATATTTGTCTCAAAATTGTCTTGTTCAGTGTACATTATTTTTGATATTCCAGTGCATAATTCTACTTCTCAATTTCTCTCATTTTCCTTTGTATCAATGGTTCACAAATCTAACACTATCTACTCATTTGCAGCATTGAGAACACCATGTTGACCATATACGATCCATTTTTATTAGATGTCATCATTACAACATCTTGTTAAATCCACATAAATGTGTTTTTTATGTTGAGACAAAACGATTGCTTGGATCCATTGTTTCCAACAATGAAATCCATATAGATACTCTAAATATTGAACCTTCTTGGCCTTACCACTGCCTAACAACATCACAAAACTTCAAAGCTTGCAAGGGAATACAAACTTCTTGTGTCATTTTGTATGCAACTATGTCAAAAAAGACACATGGTTTCATGTGTTTGCTTAAAAAGTTTACACCCTTTGTCTGGGACAATCTTGCACAACGTACGTTCAATACTCTCAAGCATTCTATCACACATGTTGTTATGTTGCAACCACCCAATTATACTAAGGATTATTCCTTGTATATGGCTGCATCTCTTACTACTATCAACATGGTTCTGGTTCAAACCAATGATAACAACAAAGAACATGTGATATATTACTTGAGTAAGAGTCTTCTTGACTCTAAAACCCATTACTCACATGTTGAGAAGTTAGTTTTGGCTACGATCATCGCAATATAGATATTTTATCACTATAGTTAGATCCACACAACCACTGTGTATGCATATTCTATCTCCATGTATTACATATTGATGCATCAAGTACTTGGAGGCAAGTATTCTCTCTATATAGCCATTCTCTAGGAGTTTGAATTAGAATTTTCCAAATCTAGTTCAAAGAAGTCTTTAGTCTTCATAGAGCTCATGTGTGATCGTCCCCACATTACTGAGGAATCACAGCCCATTGAATTACTTCCTCATGAATCTTTGTTCCTCATTAGTACGTCTGACCCTTGGTAAGGATATTTGATTTTGTATCTCCAAACTCAATGCTTTCGGCTGAATATAACTCATGATGAACATCAATGTATTTGTCATCACGCTAAGTACTACCTTATCGTCAATGATATGTTGTATCGTCGCAGCATTGATTCTATTTTGTGAAGTTATTTAAATCATGACAAGGATGAAAATGTTTTCAATGATTGTCATTTTGGATCCTGTGGCGATCATCTTTCTAGGATAGCTACTGCTCAAAAAATCCTACATGCTGGGTACTTTTGGCCCTCAATATTCAAATATTGTATGGAAGTTATGAACAAATGACCTCCTTATCAGTTTTTCCAATAAAAAAAGTGCACCTGTCCACGTAACTCAATCCCATAATTGTTTTATGTCCTCTTTCGAATGAGGTATAGATTTCATACATTGTAATCCTACCTCAGTTGGGGGGCATGGTTCCATTCTCGTAGCCATTGGTTATTTCACAAAATGGGTTGAGGATATGCCTACATATGTTGAAGATTGAAAAATGGTTTCCCTATTTCTCTACCATCACATTATTTATAGATTTGGAGTGCATCAAGCCATCATTACTAATCACGGTTCTCATTTTAGGAACCATATGGTGTCGTTATTAATAAATAAAATAGGTTTCCATCACAACAACTCAATGCCATACTACCAAAAGGACAATGGCCAGGTTGAAGCTATAAATAACGTATTGAAACCTATGCTTCAACGAATTATATGACGAGATAAGTCCAGTTGACACTTGCAACTATTTTTGACACTGTGGGATTAGAGGACTACTGTGAAAACATCCACCATTTTTACACCATTTCAACTAGTGTACATATTGGAAGCTACTCTTCCTATTGAGTGTGAGATCCCTTCCCTAAATCTTATTGTGGAACTCTTACCCAATACCATTATGGAGGAAGAACGTTTCTTTTATTTGAACAGATTGGATGAAACTCATCGAGATGCAACCTTACATAATGAGGTACATAAGTGAAGAATTAAATATCAATACAACCATTCCGTTAAACCTTTCCTCTCTAAAAAAGGTGATTTGGTCCTGACTTACAATAAAAAAACATGATAAAATGGGAGGAAGAAATTTAGAATCCATGTGGCATGGGCCCTATATTGTAAGTCATGTTTTAGAGAAAGGATCCTATGAACTGATAGATTACTCTCATGTCCCCACCCATCTATCGCTGAGAGTACGTGACTATAATGCTAAGAATACGGGAAACTAATCTCCATGAATGTAAAATAAAATGCATTGGAAATAAACATACATAGATGCATAAATTACTATCAAACAATGGAAGCATTTACATTTCATTCAACACATTAACCTGTTCATCATATTTATAAATTAAATATAGTTCCAAGGATTTAAACACAAGATATACTTATCTTTAACAGAAGCTTGTCCCGCAACTAGCTACGTCGTTGCAACGTTGCACCCAACCATAGGCTAGTGTGCTCATCAATCACTCACCAACACTACCACCCCCAAGTTGCACGTGATTCCACAAGGAATAATGGGAAAAAATAAATATCGCACATAGCCAAGGATACACAAAACTCATCCAAGCCAACACAGTTGGTTTTATCATGCTAACAGGGAGCTGGAAAGGTTGGATTGTAAGCTAGTGAGCTCAATCCAAGAGATATGGACACCTGCACTAGAACTAGCCTAACTTGTAGGACAACCACACACACCCAAAACAAGGAAGCATCCCCTTTTCTGCTGTACAGTCCCTCAGGCCATGACTTTCCTTCCAGTTCTATTCAGGGGGTGTAGAGAAGAAAGCTATCCCTCTAGCTCTATCTGTGGGGCTCCTGCACACACTAGGTTTATCAAGCAAGCTCAAATCCCATTTCTGCTCCCAATTCAACTCAGGCCAAAGCCAAAATATGCATCCACAACAAAATACGATTTCTGCGTTGGATGAAAAGCAGTTCTGATAACAAAAACAAATTTCCAGAATGGGTAAAAACGGCCCTTTATCTGCAATACTAATTCCAAAGATGTTTTGGCCCTATCATGGCCAAAATGGGCTCAATAACACTGCAAATTGTGGGTCTCCTCTCCCACTCACTGGGAATTTCCAAAAAAAATGATTTCCATCTTGGAAATAATGGAGAAAAATGAAACAAAACATGGGGAAGAAAACTCAGCCACTGATAATCACCAAGAATGATTTCTCAGCCTGATCAAAGTGAGGTAATGACCAAAAATGTGGATGGTTTCACACACAAGAAGTTCTAAATGCCTGAGAGAGCTCACGTGAAGGAAAAAAATGGGTAAGGGAAACATGCCAACCTGAAAGCATGGTAGAATGGCCTACGTTTTTGGGTTTTTGCTTTCCCAAGGAGTCAAAACACATTTCCCAAAAATTGATGGCTTCTCCATTTTGAATTTGGGCCATCATACCTTTCCCATCCCATGCATTAACCAACTCAACCAACTTTTGGTAGTAATAAATGATTGGGTGAGTGAGAGAAGAAAGGTGGTTGAATGTTTGATGGGTTCTTCCATTGACATTTGGATTTTCCCCATTGTCCCCAAAGGTTAAATATTCCCCCCCCTATCCTTAGGAAATCATGCCCCTTCTCATTATGGTTACATTGACATATCTAGATGTGGGTATTTTAATTAAAATGCATAAGTACATGGTGTCCATAATGATAACGTGCCTGGCTAGCACAAAATACCATCGACAATGATTTTAATCACCGTAACATAAAACGATAATCCATGGTGGGGCTTTCATCATTTAGCTCTGCACCACGATTAATTACAATACATACACCATATACATTTAATGCAAACGGGGTCAAAACCAGGGTGTTACAATTACAATGGGATACCCTTGGGTGAGCCCTGAAATGGGATTTACCTTAAAAGGACTATACCTAGGAAATATCATATAGATACCTTCTAAATATTGTTAATAGATTTTGTTTTGTGTAGTTTGGACATTTATTCTTTTATGAATGTAGGATTTTTCCTAGTTAAGACTGCTTTTATAGTGTCATTCTTAAATGAATAGATGACTATATCCTTAAGATTTGTGGACATTTCTAGTCGGAATATCTTGAATATTGCATTAGTGTATTGGGTAGTTTATTCCCCTACTGGTGATTTGGTAAGCTCATGTGGAACTTGTTTAGGCCCTGCAACAAACAATATTACAAAATATCATGGAGTGATTACACCATTAAATGAATATTTATCAAACGATGTGAGTCGGATTAGGGTTTACATAGATTCATAACTAGTTATTTATCAATTAAAGCAGTTCCATACTATATGTAACTCCTCGCTTCTTTGATTGTTCCAAAGAGTTAGAATTCTTGAAAGGTCCTTCGAGTTTGTGTCATACAAACATATTTCAAGACGTTTAAATGAAGTTGTTGATTCGTTGGATAATTATGTTTTAGTGTGAGAATTTATTCATAGTAGGATATAAGAGCCAATAATATTCTCACAATTCGATATTACACACAAATTATGCACAAAACAACAGAAAGAGTGAAAATAACATACACAAATATAGTCAATAACTGATATTATTATGACTGACCAACATGTAAATATGTATGGAACATGTTTATATTACATTAGGAATAAATTGTTATCTTTTAGAGGCCATCTGGATGCATACAAGTGTCAGACCATGATTTGATCCTCAAACCCCCCTAGGTGGACCAATCAGCTTCATAATCATACGAAATGGTCATGAATGCAAGTGTGAACATGGGTTAGACATGTTGGATCATAAATGAAGGTATTTTATGCATGGGTGAGAACATGGGTCAATGGGAGTGTCTCTAGGAGAAAATAAATGCGCAAGGAAGGCCAAAAACCACCACAAACATGCACTAGATCCTAAAGTCAAACATATCCCTAAATCTAGGGATGGGGGAGCACACCAATACTGACCTCTCATACATTATGGTTCTTGGGTTTTCATAATTATCAAACTCTAGCACCTCAATTTCCAGAATGATCTAATTGGAGCGCCTCAATTACCAGTAAATGATCAAGTTATCCTAAGTTTGTACCATAGAACATAGCATAGAATAAAATGAAATGTGTCCTAGGTGTATGATCATGGTACTAATGTGGATTATTTCTCTAACAGCCCCCTTAATCCTAAATTAGTACAACTTATACCAAAAATTATTGAGGCATTGGAAACTAAGGCTCAAGTCATCTAATAGAACAACAAAAACTTATTTGTCCATAGAAACCAAGGTAAGGAGGAAACCACATGGGAACAAAACCTACCCTAAAAAATGGACATGGAGAAAAATATGAAAGTGTATATAAGCCATCACCATGTGTCACCCACTCCAAGAAGGAATATCATATAGGTGAATGTATTCTCTACGAAGCTCTTGGTGAATATGTCAACAATTTTCTCTGTAGATGGGAAATAATACAAAGTTATCACCTTATCATGCACCAAGCTCTAGATGTAGTGCATGTGTATATGAATTTGTGTAGTAGTATTTCCTTGCACTGGATCAATGTAAATATTGATTTCACTTTGATTTTCATGCCAAATTACTATGGGTGAATAAAATTCAAATCCATGTTCTCAAAGAATACCTTGCAACCACACACATTGTGTAGTTGCATTCACTGCTCCTCTGTACTTGGACTTAGTTGAAGAGAGGGATATGGTGTGTTTTTTATTGATTAAAAAATATATGGGACCATGTACAAGCATGAATACATAACCTAAATTTGACGTTCTATCATTCGGATCTCCATCCCAATCAGAATCAGAAGATCCAACTAGTTCTAGTAGAGAACCAACAACATAGTGTACCCCGAAGTGTCTGGTTCCTTGTACATAATGAAAGATCCTATTGGATTCCTTCCAATGGATCTCATGAGGCTTTTGCATATATCTATAAACATCACCTACAACATATTCCAAATTAGGTCGAGAGTGTGTCAGATACAATAGACTCCCAACTAGCTGTTTGTATAACAAGTAGTCCACTAATGGAGATGCACTAAATTCACCTAGTTTTATTCTTAAAAAGAATGGGCACTTGGGTTCCTTAAATTTATCCATTTTAAACTTCAATAACAGTTTTTTATCATACTTTGGTTGGATTACCTTGATCCTTGCTTCATATTTCTCAATCTCTAATCCAAGAAATTTCCTCAACAATCCAAGGTCAGTCAAGGAGAATTCACTATGCAAAGAAGACTTAATCGATCCAATTTATTTAGTGAAACTACCTATAATAAAAATATCATCAACATATAGCACTATGAACTGAAATAATTCACCAACATTCTGAAAATACACATTAGGATCATATTTACATCTCTCAAAGCCAATCGATAGCATAAAATTGTCCATCTTGGCATACCAAGCGTTGGGGCCTTGCTTGAGGCCATAGAGAGACTTGTTTAACCTACATACAAGTGAAATATACTCAATGGAAACTTCATGTTTCTGCATATATATCTCCTCTTTAAGGTCACCATGAATAAATTCACTCTTCACATCCATGTGATGAACCTCCCAGCACTTGGATGCAACAATGGCTAAAACTATTCTGATAGAGTCCATATTTGAAACCGGTGAAAATATCTCTATATAGTCCACTCCTTTGAATTGAGAAAATACTTTGGGAACCAACCTAAGATTGTACTTGATATTTTAGCCATCATAAACCACTTTTTTGCTATATACCCACTTGCATTGCACTAGCTTCCTCTTGGAGGGAAAGGGAACCGACTCCCAAGTCTCATTGTCTTGCAATGAGTTGAAATATTCTCACATGGTTGTTTTCCATATTGGGTCAAGTGATGCTTCTTGATATTTTTGAGGATCATATCCAACCATCATGAATAATATCTTAGAAACATTCAATTCACAAGTAGAGAAAGCATTGTGAAATTGAGATTTAATCTTCCTAGAATCATGAAGATCACTGGTAAGATCCCTAGTTGCTTCAATAGTTATCTCAACCCAATTTGGCCAAATGGGTGAGTCATGATATGAATGCATGTAATCATAATCATTATAAATATCATAATCAGAAAAATCATAAAAGTATTCATCACTTACATCATCATGGAGTGGAGGATGTGAGCGTTCCCCATGAGCTAGTTTGAGCTCATGAGCTCCTCTTTGAATTGTACACTCCTTTCTATGAATGTATTCTAAGATGAGGGATAAAATATATTGTATCAATTTGATTCTTCATCATATAAAACCATGATGGACTCCTTGAATTGAGGTCTCATGTCCTTTCTCTTCCCTAGGGGAGTCCTAGGCCAAGCCTTTCAACCAAAGACCCTAAAATGAGAAACACTTGGATTGTGACCACTCCAAGCCTCATATGGTGTTTTTCCATCCAAATATTTGTGAGGATATATGTTTTGGACATACAAATCACATTTAATGGATTCATCCCATATCTTAGGATTCAAATCCTTTTCTTCCAACATATAGGTTTCCATCTCCTTGAGAGCCACATTCTTGCGCTCTACAACACTATTTTACTGTGGTGTGTAGTTCACCGAATGTTGCATTTAGATGCCACATTATTCACAAAGATGATGAAAAATATTGTTCACATACTCCTTTCCATTTTAAGTCCTAAGGACCTTGATCTTGTTCCCACATGCACGCTCAACCAGGGATTTGCAAACTTTTAGAGTCTCAAAGACTTCATATTTTAGTTTGAGGAAATATACCCAGCAATACCTTGAGAAATCATCTATGAAAGTCAATAAATAACTTGATCCCCCAAAGAGCATGTGGGAATAGGCACTGTGAGGTCTGAATGAACCAAGTGAAGCACTTGGACAACTCTTCTTGCCTTCCTTTTCTCATAGTTGCACTCAACATGCGATCCCACTACGCACCCTTTGCATGTTCCATTTGAGAACTTGATAGAAGGAATCCATTCCACCACACCTTATTTGCTCAATGCTTGGAGGTACCTATAGTGGAGATGGCCATATCTCTCATGACAAAATTTTGTTGTCTCATTGGCATGTGACAAGAGTGCATTCCCTTGAAAGTAGGGGAGAAAGTGAGAGAATTTGTACATTCTTGCATTATGATCAACAAAGCCCAATGCCACAACCTTTCCTGTAGATATTTCTTCTATCTCCACTATATATGGAGTAAATGTTACTCATTTGTCTCCATCAGTGTGTGTCATTTGATACACTGAAAGTTGGTTCGCTTATATATTAGGAACAGGAAACACATTGTTGAAGTACTCATATTCAAGATCAATCCTTCCAATCCTTTTGGCTTGGATTTTTGAATCATCACCCATAAGAATGGATGGAACACTAGAAGGATACAGGGACGAGAAGGTGTGGAGAACCTCCTGCAATGAACAATCAAAATGCATGATATAACAGAAATATTGGAGCACAAAAGATATTTTATTGATTGTAGGCCACTTCGAGGGGGCAACCTCCTTTGAGCAAGTTCAATACAAAATAACTCTTCAATGCTTTCATTAGCCTCAACACATACTTATATACTAAGTCTAATATAAACAACTATTAATCCCCATGAATGTGGGATAATGCAACATAATAACTAGACAACTTAACAACTATTACTTACTCCCCATGAATGTGGGATAATATAACATACTGATGGGACGACTTACAAAGCATATGCATTCGATAAAATATACTAACAAAATAAAGGGGAGGGTTGACATGGGTTCTTAAAATCCCCTCCCTCTTAAAAAAAAGCTTTGTCCTCAAAGCTTTAGATGTGGAAACTGTTGCTGAATCTGAAGGAGAGGTTCCCATGTAGCATCCTCGGGTTGCATGTTGTGCCACTGAATTAAGACCTCTGTGACGGATTGAGAGCAAAGTTGACAAGTGTGCTTAGTGAGGATGGTCGCCGGATCTGAAATGATGGATCCTTCATTATCCTGTTCTGGTAAAACAATTTGTGCTCTCATGTTGGTGTCAATCACTTGCTGAATGCGAGAAGAAGGAGGAAGTGCCAATTTATAAGCAATAGAACCAATCTTCTGAAGAACTGTATATGGACTAGAGATCTTTGGAGTGAGAATTTGATTCCCTTTGAGTTTCAAGGAGGATTACTTGTAATGCTGCAGACGAAGAAAAACCATGTCACCGAATTGAATAGTATGCTCATAATGGTACTGATTAGCATGGTGTTTCATGCTGGTTCTGGCCATGTGAATATTGTCTTGTAGAAGGTGAAGAATCTGATGTCAGTTTCGAAGAACCATGTCAATGACCTAAATGGGTGAACTGCTGGGGGTGTAGGGATGGAGTACTGGAGGTGTGTGACCATAAAATACTTCATATGGAGGCATTTTAGATGTAGTATGATAGGAAGTATTGTACCACCATTCAGCGAGAGGGAGCCACTTTGCCCACATATGTTGTTCTTTAGAGGTGAAACAATGAAGATAAGTTTCCCAATAGTTGTTGATGACTTCATTTGGACCATCTATTGGTGGGTGATAAACTGAACTCATATTCAGTTTGGTGTCAGTAAGGAGAAAATGACTTGTGAAAAGTGTGTTGTGATCTGAGACAATGGAAGAAGGGATTCCATGAAGAAGGAATATCTTGTCCATGAAAATTTGTGTAATTGAGGAGGTGGTATATGGAGGTCTGAGAGCAAAAAAATGATGAGATCTGGAGAGCCGATCAACCACAACCAATATTACAGTCTTCCCTCCATATTTAGTGACCCTCGAATGAAATCCATCGAAATATATGTCCAAATCCTTGTAGGGATGGGAAAAGGTTTGAGCAATCTGGAAAGGATTGTACTTTCACCTTGGTGGCATTAACAAGGAGCACATTTGGAAACCATCTGTTGAATTTCTCATTTCATTCCCTTCCAAAAGAAGTGACGTCGTTCCCTCTCATATGTTTTCATGAACCTAGAGTGCCCTACCGATGGAGAAGCATGGAGTTGATAAAAGACTGCATGTTTAATATCTGTGCTCTAGGGAAGCACCAGACAACCCTTGTATCTTAGAGAAGAGCCATCCCAAGAGAAATGCGGTACCACAGAAGGGTTACTGGCTAACAGTTGGATTATTTCATATAATGAGGAGTGATTGACATAGCCTTAATGAATAGAGTGTAACCAATTTGGAATAGGCATAGCAATAGCTGAAAGAGAGACAGGGGCATCAAATGTGTGGGAAAGAGTATCCACCAAAAGATTGCCCTTAGCCTTCTTGTAATTGATCTCATAGTCATAACCCCTAAGTGGTACAACCCATTTCTATTGTGTTAGGGATGAGACCCGTTGTTCTAGGAAATATTTCAGACTCTGGTGATTAGTCTTGATGCAGCAAGGATTCCCGAAGAGGTATGGCCACCACTTATGTACTGCGTGCAAAATAGTCATAATTTCCTTCTCATATGTGGAGGTGGATAAATTATTTCTAGGAAGGGATTTACTGGTGAATTCCATGGGATGTTCATCTTGAAAGAGGACAACACCAAGTCCATTGTTGCAAGCATCACTCTTAAGAGTGAAGGGCTTGAAAAAATCAGTCATCTGAAGGGTGCATTAGAATGAAAGATCCAAGGGAGTATTTGGGACAGCCGAAGGTTGCATCTAAATGAAATGGAGGTGAGTGATCACACCATATGAATTCTTCTTAAGGATCATTTCCATGTAATGTGAACTGATGATGCCGAGAGACCCTGGTTGTAAGCCATTGAATGTGTGTTTTGTCCCATTGACTAAAAAATGCATCCATGGTTTAGCAAAATCCCATAAGATGGGTCCAAGTGTGCATAACCATTGAGTGCCCGAAATCACATAAAAACCTCCTAGGGGTATGGAAAACATGTTAGAGTGCAAGTTATAATATCCAATAGAGATACACAGGCTACAACACTTTCCTTTACACGGTAAGGTGCTCCCATTGGCAACCATGACTTTAAAGCTGGAGAAAGGATGGACAAAACAATCAACTTGTGTAGCAATATGAGGGTCCATAGGCGGCTCTGGAATGTCGACCTGATCGTCTACTAGATCCTGAGTAACATCACAAATTTCAAGTGTAGGTGAAGAAGACACATCCAAGAAATAGGGCTTTTGTTCAGTACATTGATGTCCCCGGGTGAATTTATCATCACAATTATAACAAAGTCCTTTTTCTGTATGTGCCTGCATCTCGGATTTAGACAAATGCTTGAGAGGAGTGGTTCTAGGAGTTAGCGGGATTATATGTATTTGGGGAAACATATTTTTGAATGGAACAAAAGTGGATTTGGGGCATTGTTGAGCCATAATCTTGTGCTCCACCAACTTAGCCAAACCTAGGATTTCCATCATTGTGTTGGGACAGAACATTGTAATGTCAGATCAAATTGTATCCTTTAGAGCACTGATAAAGCAACTCATATAGAATGCATTAGAAAATCCTTCTGTATGCTTGACTAAGTTCTCAAATTCTACTTGATACTCTCTCACAGTGCGAGTCTGGAAAATTTTGGTTAGTGATTCTGTGAATTCATCAAAACCATTAGGGCCAAATCGGTGCAAAAGGAGTTGGCAAAAATCTGTCCATTCGAGCTCTTCATGATCCTTGATGTACCAACAAAACCATTGAAGGGATTCATGTTCCAAATGAAATGATGAAAGTGGGACTTTGGTGACATCAAAAGTGTTATGCATATTAAAGTATTGTTCTGTCGTGTGTATCCATCCACTTGGATCATCACCATTGAAGCGAGGGAATTCAATCTTCGGCCCACAAAAGTTGTTGGAAGCAGAGAACGCAGTGCCTGTAGAAGACTCAGGCTGTTGTCAGTTGCTCATGGCTGAATATTGAAGATGGAGGTTGAGAAATATTTGATCCAGATCTGCGAGTTTGGTCTTGAGGCTGACAAGTTCTTCTGCCATTTGTATATTTGCTCCTACACGGGGGACAACCATAAGCAAATTTATTTTTTTTGGAAATGGGTGGAAAAACAAAAACAGAGAGGGTTTTAGAAAAGAAAAAATTTTAGTTGAGAAAAACGCGAGTGGGTAACTAGGTTGTGGACACTTTCTGAGGGACAAGGAACCAAAAAACTGAATTTCAGAAGTAGGGTGAAAGAAGGAGATGGAATTTCATGCTTCGGGAAGTGGACTTGGGATAGGGTCCTCAATGAATGAAATATGTAGAATGGAATGACATGGTTTACAGTGAATTTTCAAGGGAAACAGAGCTAAATCAAGGAATATATGGCGGAATATTTTTTGTTTTTTTCTGAAGAAATGATATGTGGCGATGCTAGAAAGATGTGCTTTATCAACTTAAATTGGAGTAAATGATCTGTGACAATTCTAGAATTTTGCATGTTATCAACTGTAAATAGATATGGACCCCAGGTATATTCAAATTCCTAATGGTTCAAAGGTAGTCACTCAGCCACCAAGGCTATCTCAGGCTTGAGTATTGGGGCAGTACCCCTCACTTCATGGCGCAGGTAAAACTACTAACCACTTGGCCAAAAATGACAGCTCTTTGGTTTTCCTCATGAATGGGAATCTAGTCAATCTGGTGGGGGTCATTGCCCTTTTCTCTTGGTAGGTCCTCTCAATGGCCAACTACTTCGGGGTTCCTGTGGTACTCCTCACAATGAGTTTTAGGGCTATGCCCAAGTACTTCCCATAGTTAGGCGGATAGGGTTTATTCCCTGATGTGAATGAAAAATACCACTGTAATAAGAAGAACTGCTGCAATAATCACATTGCTAGAAAAAATGTGGCAGAAATTCCACCCAATGTTCAAAAACCCATATTTAGAGCTAGGGTTTTGGAGACAAAAACTTTTAAAATGAGCATAACCCAATCTATATTGCTCTAAATAACTATTATAGCCTGTTTCTGGAACTGGAACAACCACTCTTCTTCTACCCACCCAAACGAAATAGAAATCTGGGCACCTGGTCAAAATATTTTCGCTCTATAATTTTCGCGGCCGTCACTGAAATTCTGTAAAAATTGTTGATTTTAAATCCGCGATATCTTCACTTTTAGAACTCCAAATGAGATGATTGTTTTTTTGAAACTGCATATTTATAAAACAGGAATTCATATATGCAACTTCTTTTTCTTGAATCTGCACAGAAAGTTTTAAAAATTGATGTGAAAGTTGCCACCCAATTTTGCCCCCTTTTTTCCCAAAAAAATAAAAATAAATTCCCACTTGTGCCAAGGAAAGTGCTCTAATACCAGATGTGGAGAACCTCCTGCAATTAACAATCAAAATGCATGATATAGCAGAAATATTGGAGCACAAAAAATANTTATATACTAAGTCTAATCTAAACAAATATTACCCCCCATGAATGTGGGATAATGCAACATAATAACTAGACAACTTAACAACTATTACTTACTCCCCATAAATGTGGGATAATACAACATACTAATGGGATGACTTACAAAGCATATGCGTGTGATAAAATATACTAACAAAATAAAGAGGAGGGTTGGCACAGGTTCTTAACAGAAGGAATATTGCATGGAGGCCATATGCCTAGAAGCTTCTGAATATATGATGAAGGAATAAGAACTTCAATAACTAGCAACCAAAGCATGAAACCTCTCATTTTTGTCTTAGTTTAAACAACTATCCTTCTTCATTACACCCTCAAGCAATGGGATGTTGTTCTTATCAAGCAGTTGTGCCATCATGTCTATGGTATTCTTCATATATCACTCTCTGGATGCCAAACCTTATGAAAATAGGTGCATTTGGTCTTCTCTTTCTTCTTCTTGTCCTTGTTCTTGCAAGGATTCAAAGATTTGGGTTTCTCCTGCTTCTTCTTCTCTTGCTGCTTCGAATCTATGCATTTCTTCTTGCCTTTGGCTGGATTCGAAACTCCTGTAGAAAGGGCTTGATCCTTACTAGATTTGATAGTACCCATTTGCACTAGAATGTGTTTCTCTTGATTTAGTTACTCGATGAAGTCATCCAGTGAAGGCATTCACCAGTTTTGAGCTTTGAGTTTGATAGAGTGGAATGTTGACACAAACACTGAGTACTTTGGCCCTAGTTTTGAAAGTATGGACAATATGACCTACTCCTCTTTCTTCTCTATGCCACCTATTTCAACTGAAGACCCAATGATTTGAACTTGGTGAAGAAGTCATGGATTGTCTCAAAGTGAGCTGAACTAAGTGAGATTAGCTCATTTTCGAGCTGGTGACTTCTCATCTCATTAGTATTCCTAAAAAATGCCTCAAGATTAAGCCATACTTCGTTGGGATTTGTCAAGCTATCTACATGGTAGAGAAAGTTTCTTGAAATGTAGATACAAAGAATTCCAAATTCTTCATCACGCCTATTGAAGTACTTTGATTTATCCACAGAAGAGTTGGGTTTGACTTCAGTCCCCATGGTGAATCTATACAAGCCTTTTGACCTCACGTGGATCACAATTTCGACATTCCATTCAAAACAGTTAAATGGGGTCATCAATACATGGGTCTTCTCCATTTCTTCTTGCACACTAGGTGACAAACTGTTGATTGTACCTATAATGCAAACACTCAAGTTTCTATGGAAAATTCCTAAAAAGCAACTCAAACACTCTGGATTTGAATTGTAGCTCCAAATATATCTAATACCATGTGATAATTGATTCACAGTAGGATATATTATCCAAGTATGTTCTCACAATTCGATATTACACACAAATTATGCATAAAACAATAGAAATAGTGAAAATAGAACACACAAATGTAGTCAATAACTGATATATAATGATTGTTTAGCATGTAAATATTTTTGGGACATGTTTATATTACATTAGGTAGAAATCATAATCCTTTGAAGGCCATTTGGATGCATACAAGTGTCAGACCATGATTTGACCCTCAAAACCCCCTAGGTGGACCAATCAACTCCCTAATCATCCCAAACGATCACGAATGCAAGTGTGAACATGGGAGAGATAGGTGTGGGTGACCACATGGGTGAGTGGGAGTGGCTCCAGTAGGAAATAATTCTGAAGGAAGGCCAAAAACCACCATAAACATGCACTAGCACCTAAGGTCAAACATATCCCTGAATCTAGGGATGGGGGAGTGCACGAAGACTAACCTAGAATTAATAAGGGCACCTTGGTTGTCATAATGATAAACGTGGAGTGCCTCAACTGTCAAAATGATCAAAGTGCAACACCTCAACTATCAGTAAATGATGAATTTAGCCTAAAGTGTGGACCATTAAAAAATAGCATAAAATCAAATGAAATGTATCCTAGGTGTATGATCATGGTACTAAGGTGGATTATTAGTATAACATTTGGATTTGTACATAAATCCCACCTAATTTTCATTCAATATAAAAAAAATTATACAACCCAACAAGAACTATATGCTCACAACAAGAACTCTATTGCTACAAATCAGTTTTTGTGTCAAAAACACCAAAATCAACTTTCAAATTGAAAATTGATGCTACTAGTAGCACTCTTTTTTGTTTCAAGGTTAAAAATACAACCATTACCTTAAAACCCCATATTGTTTCTAACAATAGCCTTAAAATCAACCCTTGAATAGAAACCTAACGCTATTAGCCACACATTGGTTTCTTCAATGGCTGAAATTATACCTTGTTTGAAATAATAACCTTAACAATCAATGTTATTGGTAGAAAAATATGAAAATCGATCTCTAAATCGAAAAGTATTGTTAACATCACAAAATTTCTAAAACCATGGCATTGAAAAATAGGGTCTTCACTCTTTGTGGCCATCACTCACCCCTCACCGCTTTTTTATTTTTTTTTCAAATTTATTGTTTTTAAACATTTATATAGAAATGTTAAAAAATGAATTTTTTTATTGAATACTGAAATTTTTATTAAAAAAAAAAAACATAATTTAAAAATTGAATTTTTTGATTAAAAAAAATTAAATAGACGTAAAAAAAAAACAAATTTCAAAAGGAAATTAAGAAAAGGACATATAAACATTTTAAAATATATGAAACCTAAAAAAAAAGAATTCAAAAATGGAAAAAAGAATAATTAAAAAAAAAGTTTAATTAACTTTCTGACCAACCCTCTACTCTCCCCCACCATCATCCTCCCCCCTCCCCTCCCACTCACCCTCCCCACCTTCTCCTCGTCTGTCACCCACTTCCTCCACGCTCCCCATCCCCTGCCAGCCACCTCTTCCAACCCCTTCTTCCCTCGTCCCCTCCCCTGCACCTCCCTCGCCTCCTCCTTCCTACCTTGTCCCTTACCCTCCACTCCCTTCGCTCCCTGGTCACCTCCCTCCTGCCCCCTTTTCCCCTTCCTTTCCCCCCATAGGCCCCCTTCGAGCCACAACTTGAGGTCAAGAATTGTGTCATGGCTTGATGAGTGCCTCAGGGGGCTCCCCCACATGCCCATCGAGCCATGTCTCATGTCGGGCTTTGAGCCACAACTCGATGGTCACCTTGAGGGGCTCCCCCATGCACCCATCGAGCCACAACTCAATGTCGGGCATCGAGCCATGACTTGATGGGCACGCACAAGAGCCCCTCGAGGCGCCCCATTGATCCACAACTCGATTCTCGGTATCGAGTTGTGGCTTGAAGGGCGCCTGCGGGATTGCGAGGCAGGGAGAAAAGCGGCGTGAGGGAGGTGAGTGGGGGTTGGAGGGGGTGGGGGGTATGGGACAAGGGAGGAAGGGGGTGGCGATGGAGGTGCAGGGGAGGGGATAGCGGAGGAATGGGTTAACAGAGCAGGGTAGCAGCGTAGGGGGAGGGTGGAGGAAGGGGTTGGCAGGGGAGGAGAAGTGGGGCAGGGGAAGGGGAGGGGGAAAAAGGGCGTGACAGAGTAGGGCCGTGGGGGAGGGGCAACATGGAGGAAGGTGTGGCAAGGGAGGAGAAGTGGGGGAGCGAGAGGTGAGAGGCGAAGAAGGTGTTGGAGGAGGAGGGTAGGGGGTGGCAGGGGAGATAGTTATGTTTTTTGTTTTTTTTTCAATTTTTTGTTTTTTCTTTCTAAATTTTAAATAGTTTTTAATTTCTTGTTTTAATTTGTAATTTTAATGTTTTTTTAAAAAAATTGTTTGATTTTGTATTTTTTTTTTCAATTAAACTTTTCAATGTGATTTTTTTCAAAAAAATTAATACATTTTTAGTTTTTTAAATAAAAAAATTATTTTTAAGTAAATTTTTTTTAATAAAAATTTCAAATTTTTAAATAATTATTTCTTTTTAATTTAATCATATATATATATAGTTTTAGAATAGGTAAATTAAAAAAAAAAATCATTTCTTTTTTAATTGTTAATTTTTTTTTCTAGTATATTAGTTTTGTATTCGAAATTTTCCTAATGTTTTAGAAATTTTTTTCAAATATTAATAAATAATTTAAAAACAAAAATTGTTATTTTCTATAATGTTTAAAAATTGGAAAATTATAGACATAATTACTAGACAAGTCCAATTCGGAGTGTAAGAGTCAATAAAAAATATTAATAAATAATTTAAAAACAAAAGTTGTTATTTTTTATAATGTTTAAAAATTGGAAAACTATAGACATAATTACTAGACAAGTCCAGTTCGGAGTGTACGAGTCAAAAGAACAGTGTGCATGCCACCTTTATATATAGATGAAAGAAAAAATCAATTGATGGGTTTCTAAAAATTGTAATTTTATTTCCTAGAAACTGTAGCATCATTTTTTGATTGGAGGGTAAAAATACGCTAATCTTAAAAAACTAGAGCAATTTAGAGTTCTCGTTATGTTATATAATATGTTAAAAACATGTGTAAAGAAACCATTCATAATAAAAAACCATTCATGTACAAACACACCACAATAGACACACATTTATGTATAAAAGGTGTTTTATATATGGAGCCCAACAAACTTTCAATACATCAAACTAGAGTTTCCATTTTCCATTTGGCGAACGATGGTGGAAGAATTTATTGATCTCTTTTATCTCAACGCAGGGAAGAAGGAATTCTCTACACCGAGGGAGAATGAAATGAGGAAAATCGGAATCCCGATTCTTTAGAGCTTTCTCTCTATCTTAAAGGGGGAGTCGAATCAATACTGACTGTGCAAAAGCAAAGCAAATACAGTCTGACCGTAAATACTACCGTTTGGCGAAAGGGTCATGTCCCAGAGCGGGATGGGATATCTCTGCATACAGAATGTGAAGGACACCTTGTTACCTCATAGTACCAAATTATTATTCCAGCGTTATCCAATTAACTAAATCACCCTCCCTTATATGATTTTGATGGTTATACGTTGTTGAAGAGGAGTCTCACTATAGGATAACAGGATCAACACTTATTTTATTTTAGTTCTTAATCAATGATTAATAAAGGAGAGATACCCTACTTTGATCTCACGTATGTCAAGAGGGACGACCTTTTCTTAAGGAGTAGACCGAATCCATTTTCTTGGTCTTTAATACTGAAAGAACTGAATAAAACATGAGGTTTAAGAATTTAAGTTAGGTGAAGGAATCTGGATAAGAGTCATTAAGATTACTATGCATAACTTCAAAGTTGTGTTATATGGTGCGATTGAGGTGAAAGACTTACAAAAGGTTGAATAACATATATGTACTTTTTATGAATTAATACATTTATGTGTACTTTTTCCTTACTTAATGTTAAGTAACATGTGACGTAAGGCGATCTTTATCGAAGCAAGGAGAGTTTTGTTGGATGCAAGATTGAATGATGCTTCTTTGAAAGCAAGTGAAGAGAGTGCTTTTAGGATTGTTGGATGAAATTAGATCTAATGATGCTCTTCTCACTTGCCTCTTGAGGGAATAAGACAAGCTCAATTCCTTGTTAATGATGATTTTATTTTGCCATTATAAGTTAAACTGTTTGGATAAACATGATCCATGTTGTTATTCGTCATTAAAAGCTGGTTGGGATGCTATAGGTGTTGTGTACATCGGAATTTATTTTATATCTAAAAATATATACACCATCAGTAATATTCAACATGTTACAGGTTCTTTAATGCAATGACAGCATGCTTAATGTCCATTAAATTTCAAGCTGCTCCAGATTGATTCAACTAGCATCAGACCTGCTACAACTACATTAAATAGCCTAAAACAACTATATTCAATAGCCAAATACCACCTCGGAATAAGCTAATCTCTAAACCATCCCATATACCTTACCCTATACAGTATTTATAGCTCTACGGCAGCATGAAAGATACCTAACGGACAAACTATGTGACAATCAATATTATTCCTCCTAAACTAATCATTCGAACCTTGAAATCCTGGAAGACTCTTCCCGCCAATCAAGTAGAAAAGAATCTACCTCCAGACAATACATGTGAGCACGCCCAACAACTTCGCTTTCGCTTTTGTTGCTTCTCAATTTTTGTGTACCCTAATATCGCCTTGTTTTCCGCCGCTCTCCCGACCAACAAACGGAATTTATATAACGCGTATAGGATTATATAAACAGTGACGGCGTAATAGCGGATACCTATTCATGTGCGGCCACTTAGTGGTATTTATGAAAATACTGCCACATTAACATAATTCCAACTTCCCACTCCAATTCCGTGCACTGCCAAATTCACCCCCACTCTTCAGTTGTCTCTCTCTGAAGATTAACACAGTGATGCCATCAACCACGGGATCCCTTTCTCCTTACTTACGAATCATCTTTAGAACACAAGATTCTTCCCGACGGCGGATCAGTGTATATATATCCTTACGAAAAATCTTTATGAACAAAAGATTCTTCCCAACGACGGATCAATATATATATATATATCCATGTGTCTTGCGTGCAACTGACTTTCAAGCGGAAGTCACGGCAGAAGGAGTGTGAGCGAGACATACAATACATATGATTTGTTGACTACTGGATCCTTGCAGATTTCCTTTAGTTTTCTGCCTACATTACATTGTGTAATTTCTATATATTATTTTCTTTCTTTCGTAATTACTGCTACTCTGGTTCGTACAATGAGGATAATGAATCGAGATTAGTCGGCATGATAATCCTAGTCTACTATAAACCAAACAAAAAAATCACTCGACGGATCAGAATGTGCCATACATTTCGTCGGTCCCCAAGCGTCTATAGAACATACCGCTTCCAAAACTCCAATAGCCTTGCAAATCTGTTAGCTTCGTTTCCACTCTATCACTCTCTTATCCTTTCAAGTATATAAATCTTTACATAGTTCAACTAATGAATAAGTGATAAATAGAAAGATTGAAAATCTAATAAATTAGTGATACAAAATACAATGAATTATAAGTTATTTTAAATGTATATTTTAAATAAATTAGGATTTGGACGTGCCATTTTTTTTCCTTCAAACATAATATATATAATTTTATTTTTATATATTTTATTAATTTAAGTTTAAATTTTTTATTATATTTTTTCAATTTAAAATATAAAATCTATATATATGTTTATTTTTATGAAATTCATTAAATACATAAAAAGAGCAAAAAGTTTCAGATGTAAAATTTTTCTTCTCAAAATCAAAGTTAGATAAATGTACACATATACATATTCATATTCATAGGCACACTTTGTATCATGTAATTTATAGTTGATATTTTGGATTACTAAAAATGTAATTTATAGTTGATATTTTGAATTAATAAAAAGTAATAATTTTAAGTAAAATATATATATTTTTATTTTTATTTCTTACTTTTGATAATTAGCGATTTGAAAATTAATTTATTTTGTCTATATTTTATATATATATATTTAAAATATTATATGAATGTATAAAATGATATATAGAAATGATGTCAAATCAGATAAGTCAAAAATTTTAGTTTCTCTAATTAATATATATATCAAACACCCGTAATTTTTTCAAACATATAAATATATTATAAAAAAGAAAACTATATTCTTTTATGAATTAGTTCTATCTTTTTTTACAAGAAGCCTTGAGCTCTTGCAACCAAACAATTGAACGATAAAATATATGTCATTTTCATCATCACTTTAACAATAATAACACTTCCATTATCATTAAAGATATGTTTTTCTTTGGAATCATCTACCATAAACGTGTACGTACGTAGCATCATAAGAACTTTTTCTAAACTTTATTTAGGGGTTTCTAATCCTATTGTGATAGTATGAATTTGAATCTCTAGCATTCAAATTCATTCGTCAAATATATATGGTGAAAAAAGATCAACATTCTCCATACACCCGAATCCACAAACCAACCTGAAAAAATGCCAAGGCACTTTTCAATAGATTAAAATAGAAAATAGAATTGAGTTGCATATAGTATATGTTTGTTGTTATAATGATATCTAGGTTCCTTGGCAATGTCTTATTCTATAATGAAATTTTATATACCATTTCCAAAAAGAATTTGATTAATAAATAATATTATCAATAGCTTTTTCAATAATCTCCCATAATCTGAAACAAACAAATTTAACACAGAAATCATATTGATATTTAAATTTATACATATATATTAATATTTATGTTTATATATAACAAAATTAGTAAATATTAATTGTTGTGAATATGACAACTAAATTAAAATAAAATAAAAAATAAAAATAAAACTTAAACACTTGCATAATTTTTTTCTATTTTTTATGACCACTAAAGAATTAAAAAATAGAAACAATTGTTTACACATGTCTTTCATAAAAAAAAACTCAATATCAAGTCTATATCACAATATAGAAGAATCCATTAAATGAGGATACAAGGACAAATTAGTTGATCTTCTATGTGTTTAGGGAGATACAATAACCAAATTTGTAACCACAACAACAATATACAAGCCATTAAATTAAAAAGTATGTAGATGATGACCAAGTAAATATCAATTTATTTTTTTTGGTGCTTAAAAGTCTATATAAACAAAATTAAGATATAACGAAGTAAAACAAAATCCATAATAAAGTGACAGAAACATATAATTAATTATTAAAATATATGATGCAACAATAAGAAGTCTATTATAAGGTTTTTCCTAGTGCTTAATGTAGAGAGGAAGGGTCTAATATAAGCCATTGCATTCAATTTAGAAATAACCTTCTAGACACGTCTCACCAAATATTTAACTTCTTTAGAAGATACGTCATAAGGCTTAACAAAAATATAATTTCTAGTAGGATTTTCTTATATCTATGCACCTTCCAACACAATCATAGCTATATATTCCACTAGAAATTAATTCCCAAACTCATGACACGGAGTTTACACATATTTGAAGGCTTTTCTATTGAGTATTTATCATTGGACTAGAAAAAAATAATTTGTTGTGCAATTCTTTTGGTCTTCTCTACTATGAATTTCTTGAAAAATGACCTCCCATCAGTTACACCTTTGGAAGACCAAATTCCAACTTCAAATGTATCATAAAACAACTGCAAAAATTCAATTGTGTCTGGTCATGATTGATACAAAATTGAACGGTATTTGAAATCACATTCTTCGATGACACTACTAGAAACTTCAATACCCTTTTTAGTGGTGCTCATATTTGAAAAGAAAAAACCTTCCATTTCTAAAATAAAAAAAATGTTTCTTTATGATAATATACACAAAAGAAGGTCGATGTCATAAAATGAAATTTCCTTTTCTCAAACAAATTTATAACAACCCAAAAAATAATTCTTACTATCTCATGAACCTATAAATTATTTGTTTAGTGAGGATCATATACTATCTATTTCAGATCTTTTGGGTCATTCTCCGATAATCATGCTTGATTCCATATTTTCCATATATTCATTTGTAAGAATTAGCGTATGACTATTGTTAGAATATCCCTGTAAATAAATTAAAATGAGTCGAAGTTGCATCTGTAGAGAATCACTTAAAAAAATCAAGAAGCACACCTTCCTTACCAACATTACCCATAAATTGCTCATTTGTATAAGAATATAATCTTTTGTTGACTCTTCAACACCATCATCACCATGATCTAATTTTCTCTTCCTATTAGAGGATTCTTGTGAACCATACACACTTACATATGAAAACATGATGCAAAATACATTTGTTAAATAATGAAACAGAGGATCGAAACAGATAATGAGACAAAACATTTGTAAATATAGATATAAAATACCTTCATTTGGATCATTTGGTAATGACTGAAATAAATGGTTCATCTACAATTCCTATCCAAAGGTCTCCACAATAGAAACAATGCACATATTTAGAAATTTTCTTAGAGAATGAATAAGTCTAGATCCAACATAGAACAATAGGATGGTTCATAAAGGAAATGTCAAGATTTTCACTAAATGAACCCAAAAATCCATCATCCTTTATTTTCAAAAGATATTTTATGTCATAGAGAATCCCAAACCTTTGACATTTGGGCAGCCAATGGGTGGCAAGTTTTCATTTATACACTCAATTCTAAAAGTAATAATAAACAAATTGTGCCTCTCTAAGTTATCTCTCCAACACTGTATAATAGATAAACCTACACAGAAGTCCTTATAAAAGTTTCTAATGGTGCTAATAGCATCATATCCTTTCATAGGTTTTATTATATTCCTTGTCAATTGAGAGAAGGATTTCTAAACTAAAATTGAAGAATTAAAATTACTGATGGGAACTCATATAAAATTCCATTTATTTGATTCTATGAAAAATAAAGACACAACAATATCATGTTCTATCCACACATATATACAGTTGCACATATCTAACAATCTTGATCACAACGCAATGTATAAATTGAAAGTAACTAATCCTTTTCATTGAATTCCACAATGTGTATAGAAAGCAAGATTGACAGGAAAATTCTTGCAGTATTCATTAGACAATTGACAATGACACTAGTTTAATTTTCTTGATATATATTTGCAAAATGGCATGAGCTTCTTTTAGAAACAGAAAAGCATCCTCCTTTGTTGCTTTTTTTTTGTTTCTTCATTGGAGACTTGCATTTATTGTCATTGGATATAATGCTACTAACATGTTGAAAATTATTTGGAGAAATTTGATAAACCTCAATCAAATTTATGTTAGACACATAGTCCTCAACATAGTCGATTAATAAAAAAAACATAGTCCTCAACATTCAAATATTCAACAATCATATTTTTAGTTGTTCTTTCACCTTCAACTCTCTTACAATACCACACAAGATTCTCGTCTTGGACATTACGTCTTATTGTGGTAGACAACAAAATTCATCACTAAATTATTTTATCTATAGTGATTCTCAATTTCGTCTCATTCATATCCTGCAAAGATTTTTTTAAAATTAGACCCTTATTGTTTTATTTTCATTTTTGATGAAATAATCATGATGGATGATTTTGGGGGAGCATGTTAGTGAGCCATTTTTATAATCTCAAATAAAGAATGTGATTTTTTTAAAGCTCATTAAAATCAAGACAAGTTTCTTCTAGTCTATAAGAATTTCTTGGTTGGAAACATCGAATGCATTACACATTCATTCTTAAAATTCTGCAATCCAATGAGATATGAAATTTAGAGAGAAAATAAAATTAGATTGGAATGTTTGAAGTGGTGTAACAATGTTTGATTTTACAAAAATATATTTACATGTCACCCCATAGATGGATTGTGACCTTGTCTAGGGAGGTTGTGCATATTACTATACAGCCATTTTTCTATGGTATTGACGACTGGATCAATAAATGGAATGTCAACAAATTATTTATTAGAAATATTTTTCATCTTACACAAAGTCTTAATGAAATTTTGTGGAATATCTATTCACAACAGACACACTTTATGAAAATGATATCTTGGATTCAAATATAGTGTGATATCCATCCAAGGTATAGAAATTCATTATATCCATATCAATATGATTTTCTATAGTTAGAGGAATAAGTTCATTCATATCTAGTTTGAAAGTAATTAAAATTGCTTCTTGAAGAGTTGACAAGAAATTTCTCACAAGTGACAAAACCATCTTGGCAACAACATCTTCATTAAGTCTCTAAAATTGGAAATTCATAGGTGTAAGAACACATCACTTAACATCAATAGGAAAAAAAAATTCATTAAAAAGGAAATAACGTATTTGTTGTTGCTAATTACTCTGTGACCTCCCAAAAATTTTGTTTTGTTTCTCCATTATCACCTTTGAAGGGATTTCTTTTGAAGGCGTGAATGATGATTTAGTGACATCCTTTTCCAAGTCATGTATGAGTGATATTATAATGTAGTAGATATTTATTTAACCATAAAAATTGTCATATGTTCTTAAAATTCAGGTAATGTAGAGCTGAAGGCACACAAAATGTGTTCTTGAATTGTATTCTTAATAGACACGTAAGATGTTCTTAATAGACTAGTAAAATGTATACATGAAATACATTTATAGATATGATGATGATACTATTTTTCCTTTTTCTTCTCCAAATACATAGAGTTATAAATATAGATATAGATTATAGGATTTTTCCATCTCAACAAACCAATAAGTATCACTAAGTTATATGTTGTGATTAGGATGTATTTCAAGAAACAATTTTTTTTAATTGGTGAAGAACTAATAAAATGGTGATTAGGATATGTTTGAAAATATTGCCACCAAATTATCAAATATTACAAGGGAAAATGTAGATATATTCACATTTAAAAGTAAAAATATTAGTAAGAAAGTATATAATAAATCAACAATTTTTTGTGAGATATAAACGATTTATAATATACCATTGGGTAGATACAAAAGTAACAACTTGATTGATCTTTCGTACATAATAGTATCCTAAAAGAGGTGGTCCAAATGGAATTGTCAAGTGACTTTCCCTCAAATAAAATAAATTGGTAACACTTTCTACAAGAGAGTCTTCTCTGAGAAGTGGACTAAAAGGAAGAGTTAGTAAATATTTAATCTTAATGGCGCATTAACGAATTATTTTATTTGAAGGAGATTTGGTATATCCTTATTATAGATGATTAAAACTAGTCAATTCTTCCATTAGAATATTCATAATATTTTTCTAGTAGAGATCACTGCAGGGACATGTCTATAACATTCTCTATCCTTTACTATATTGAGGTGAGTCCTAATCGACATAAATACATGCAATAACTTGAAAGTTTCTTAAGATTCCTCAACTTTTTCAAAGAGTAGAGAGGGTAGGAATAAAGGATATAGCCACTTGAAGCATGTCATTCATGGAATATTATAATATCCCTTTTTAAGAAATTTTATTAAATGACCAATTTTTTAGTTTTTCCCCTATTTTGACCTTTGACTAGTTTTTATTTCTAGGCCTCCAAATTGGCCCAAATGCTCCCAAATATTCTAAGAAGGTGTATGAATGATATTAAGAATTGAATATGATGTTCAAGGATGAATTATGACCCTCCAAAAATGTCTGCAAGCTAGTTTAATATTCTTGCCAAGGTGGGATTTTTTACTAGAAAATTGGGGTTCCAATTCTACCTAGGTAAGTGTTGAAAATGGATTCTCAAATTCTCCCAAACCCACTTGAATTTATGAATAGAGGAAGATGATTTAAAGGGAAATTGTTTTTTGTAAGTTGAGATCTTTTCTATTAAAAGAGAAAATAGAAATACATGCATAGTTACAGACCGACCTGCTCAGGTGGAGAAAATATAGAGTATCAGAGTATGGCTAGACCCTCCCTCCGGGAGGGAAAACAGGTCCAAAATGACCCTCCCTCCTATTAGGATTTTTAATCCTCCCTTGTCCAATTTGTTCATATTTCTAAATCGGGATTCATGTCTAAAGCAGGAGTCCATCTAGTCTATTTTTAGTCACTAGCACCATTGGGTCCACTTGGCCTAATTGGGGCACATGTTTCAGTTACTAAAGTGTGGTGAACACTAATTGAGGCCTAATTCCACTGATTGAACTTGCATGCATCCGTTTAGGAGCCTCCTAAACCAATCCCTGCAATTTAGGAGCCACTGGGAGTGCCGAAACCAACCAAGGTCAGTTCAATTGAGTTGGTGACTAGTCAAGCTAAGTTAGGAGTCAGTTACATTCAGTTATATTCCTCTACATTCAGTTAGCACTAGGTTTGCATGGATGCATGCAAGGGGGGTGTATTTCTCACCTACCATAGTCAGTTAGCCTTAGTCAACATTGAATGTAACACTTGAGCTATGTTTTAGAAATTCGAAGAACTCTGGTTATGGTTTAGACAAGTTCAGTTAACTATTGAGTCCTTCGACAACGATTTAGACAAGGTCTTAGTTACCTACATTCAAGTAGAGTCTAATCAATTCAAATTGCATGTGGCTATTTAAGCCATTATACTTCATTGTAATTATTCATCAAATTAATCTTTGATTAATTAGAAGCATTAATAGATGCAAGCCATTTTTGCGCTGTTTCATTCTTCAATAACTGAGTAAATCGTGTGATCTATCTTGTCATTTGTGTGTTTGTACACAGATCTATGTGCTCAATTTAATATGGTATTAGAGCCTCAACGGACAAGACACCTCTCCTCCCTAGATCTCCAGCTGGATCATTTTTTTGAGCAAAATTGCTCCTTCCAGTACTGCACCAAAAGTGGAGAATTTACCACTTAATATCCCAAGTTAGGAAATTGTTGATCAAGCTTTCTTGATCAACTATGTTGGGTGTGAAGGAAATTCTGAAAGTGCATACTGTCGACTTTCCTTTGTATGTTTGATTGTGTGACAGGTTATCATCTTTTCTCACAGCATTCCCTACAAGCATCCCTTTCTTCTCACTGCATTTGCTACAGCAGCTCAGTCCTTCTTACTGCATTCAAAATGGTTCATCCAGTAGAGCCTCTCACTCCCTTGAACTATCACCAGTGGAAGGAAGACATGGAGGTACTACTCCGCACCAAGCAGCTCTTCAAACTCATAGAAGAAACAGAGGTAGTGCCATTTTCAGATCGTGACAAAGAAAAGTACTGGAACAGGATTGATGAAGCCCATGGACACTTGTTCTCCTCAGTTTCTCGAGATATTCGATTCCACATCCAAGGATTGAAGACTCCTAAGGATATTTGGGACAAGCTTGCCTCCTTATTTGATAAGCACAATAAGATGAGGGTCCATCTGCTAGAAAATGATCCGATCACTCTTAATCCATCCAACTTTGAATCACTAAATGAATTCTTCACAAAGTTCAAGAACCTGATATATTAGTTGAAGCAATGCAAAGTGGAGAAGGATGACGATTAGCTCATCCTTACCATTCTCACAAAGCTCAATGTAGACTACTCAGTCTTTGTATTAACCTTCCAAACAGTAAGGCTCACTACTCCAAATTGGAATGTGCCCAATCTTAATGCCTTCATCCAATCTCTCACTTCTAAGAATGATAAATTGATCGAAATGGGGATCATTCGATCTTCCAAAGATCAAGCTCTGGTTGCAAGAGGAGATAAGGTAGCGAATGACAAAGGGAAGCAAAGAGATGAGTCTCCTATGAAGAAAGAGTAGTCAAAGGATCCTTCTGGTTCGAAGAGAAGCAAGAAGAATGGCAAAGACAAGGTCCTATGCTCTTACTGTGGAAGGGGATTTCATTAAGAAACTCCTATATGAGAAGACAAATTGATGAAATGGCTCTTATTTTGAAGAAACATAACATTTATGCACCTGCTAACGCAAGGAAGGATGACTCTGAAGAAGAAGATGAAGAATACCAAAGGAAAGGCCATGCACTGAAGGCTTGCTGCACATCAACACATGTGTTCCTAATTGATTCAGGAGCTTCCAACCATATGGCTGCATCCAGAGAATCATTCTCTTCTTTTCAGTCCTTTGATGGTTCTAGTATTCAGATGGGAAATAACAGTAAAGTCAAAACAAAAGGGAAGGGCTCTGTCAAGCTTGAACATGTAAGGTTCAAATATGTCCTATTTTTTCCCTCCCTAGCTTCAAGCATGTTATATGTCTATCAGATGACCCATACTAGATCTCCAAAGCGAGTGATCTTTGGTCTTGACTCAGTGGAGATCATAGATATCTATACTGGGAACATCATCATGAAGGGTGTTGCAAATCATGCTTAAAAGCATATGAGTTCTCACATTTCATGCCTCCTTTAGAACTAGTGCACTCTCAGTAGCCACTTTCAAGGGAAGGTAAAACCATTGCATCTACTTCGTTTGCAGCTTCTACTAGTATTGTAGATCCATCTTTATGAGTTTATGAGATTGAGATTCAGGGTGACTTAGATCTAGATCCAGTCCCTACTTTGAAACTGGGAGCTAAGAAGATGACTGGAAACTCACCTGACACTCAGAAAGGAAAGACCCTTGCATTATGCCATGCAATCTTACCTCCTTCAGAGAGATGCAATAGATTCCCTATAAGATGTTGTATGGCAAGGGAACAGTCTCACTACATTCAAAAGAATGGATATGATCATACACCTCTTCATCCAAAAAGAAACAAAGGTTACATTCCTCCTTCCTTCCATCATCATTTTTGGAGAAGAAGGAGAAGTCTACATACCAGGCCCCAGAATACCTATGCACAACACACCATGCATGCTGCTTCGCTACCTCATAGAGATGAATATTGCAGCAACATATTTTCAAGTTTTTCAAACTTGAGACCTGATTCTACCTACTTAGATAGAGGGGGGCATTTTTTTCCATGTGGTTTTTGCCCCAGCTCCTTGTATTAAGCAGTTACTTTATTTTACTTGATGTAATGGGTGACCTATGGTCTTAGTTACCAAGGCCCACAAATTGTCCAAGTTAGCATTCAGGGGGGTATTAGGATTATTAATCCTCCCTTGTCCAATTTGGTCATATTTCTAAATCAGGAGCCATGTCTAAATCGGGAGTCCATCTAATCTATTTTTAGTCACTAGCACCATTGGGTCCACTTGGCCTAATTGGGGCACATGTTTCAGTTACTAAAGTGTGGGGAACACTAATTGAGGCCTACTGCCACTGATTTCACTTGCATGCATTAGTTTAGGAGCCTCCTAGACCAATCACTACAATTTAGGAGCCACTGTGAGTGCCGAAACCAACCAAAGTTAGTTTAGTTGAGTTGGTGACTAGTCAAGTTAAGTTAGGAGTCAGTTACATTCAGTTCTAGTCCTCTACATTCAGTTAGCGCTAGGTTTGCATGGTTGCATGTAGGAGGGGCGCATTTCTCACCTACCATAGTCAATTAGCCTTAGTCAACACTAAATCTAACACTTGAATTGTGTTTTAGAACTTCGATGAACTTCGGTTATGGTTTAGACAAGGTCAGTTAACTATTGAGTCCTTCGACAATGATTTAGACAAGGTCTTAGTTACCTACAGTCAAGTAGAGTCTAATCAATTCGAATTGCATGTGGATTCGAATTGCATGTGGCTATTTAAGCCATTATACTTCATTGTAATTATTCATCTATTTACTCTTTGATTAATGAAAAGCATTCACAACTGCAAGACATTTTTGCACTGTTTCAATCTTCAATAACTAAGTAAATTGTGTGAGCTATCTTGTGAGTTGTGTGTTTGTCCACAGATCTATGTGCTCAATTTAATACCTCCCAAAGGGAAAACAGGCTTTCTAATTAAGCAAAGACAAAAAAAACCCATAGTTCTTGGAGGGTAAGGCAAAATCCATCCAGTTGACACAACATAAACACAGAAAAACTCGACATTGTCAAAATGTGTGGCACGTGGCCAAGAAGGAACCTAAACATAAACTATGCAAGCAGACAGATGGACACGTAGCCGTAACGACCACGAGTCATGGTTTCTGCCTAGGCTATGGTTCCTCTGTGATTGGACATGTGTATCCTGGAGATGTTGGTTGTGCGGGCTCGTCTGAAGATGTTGTCAAACTGCCACTAGATGTCGCCATTTCCTCGTCACTGGAGCTCTTGTCTTCCTTCCCAGAACCTGCAGGTGGGTTTTTGATGGGAAACGAAGAGGTCTTCTTCGAGACAATTGGGTTGGACATGAACTTTCTTGCAGGGCTGGTGGAGAATCTGAAATGTGGAGGGGGGATGGAGCCCAGTGGTGAAGCAGTGGAGGGGGCTGGGGCAATAGATGGACTAGGAGAGGCTTAATTTATTTCTTTAAAAACTAGTTAAAACCAAGAGATACTTTTGATCTTCTAGAGTAGGGTTGATGACCTCGTTATAATACCTTAATTTTCTTTTATCCTCTAAATCTTTCTCACACCACATTTTCTCTTTAAACTTAGAAGTGACAACATTTTTAATGTTATTTATATTTTGCAATGCAATATTTTCGTCGATCTCCCAATGGTTTAACCAAGCCCTGGTATCTTTATACCAACCTCCCTTGAGCCTTAGGTGGTTTTGGCTGGAATTTAAAGCTAGTTTAGGAAGTCTATGGTCTCCCATGTTATTGATTTTGTGATTGTACAACAGGAGCCTAGTCATAGCTAGGCTCTCGATAGGGGAAAGACCTACTTCTATAAGGAGAATAGGCTAGGGTGTATTAATTTTAATTTTGAGGTTTTATGTTATAAAACGCTTTTGGATTTGCTCAATCTTTCTCTAGGATACTCTAGAGATACTACATCCCCAAACCTCACACCCATACAGGATAACATAAATGACTAAAGTTTCAAAGGGGAGCTTCTTTTTATCCCACACCAGAAGCTTTGCTTCTTTACAATTATTTTCAAGACCAAAATAAGTTATTCACCACTAAAAATTGGTTGGGATGCTATAGATGTTATGTACATTTAAATTTCTTTTTATCCAAAAATATATACATCTTCTTCTCTTAACAATATTCAACATATTACAGGTTATTTGATACAGTCACATCATACTTGAAGTATGTTAAATCTCAAAATGCTCGAGATTCAACTAACATCAAACTTACTACAACTACATTAAATAACCTATACAACTATATTAAATAACCTACAACAACCTAACTGAACATTATTCACCCACCACTCTTTACAGTATCCCATATACCTTACCCTAGGCGCTAAGGCAGCATGAATAAGTGACCTAACGCACAAACTTTGCGAGAATCAATATTATTCCAAAGGTATTTTAACTTAAAACAATTATGTAAAGCAATCTTTTCCTTCTAAACTAATCATGCGAACCTTGAAAAGCAATCTTTTCCTTCTAAACTAATCATGCGAACCTTGAAATCCTGGAAGACTCTTCCCGCCAATCAAGTAGAAAAGAATCTACGTCCAGACAATACATGTGAGCACGCCCAACAACTTTGCTTTCTCAATTTTTCTGTACCCTAATATCGCCTTGTTTTCCGCCGCTCTCCCAACCAACAAACGAAATTTATGTAACGCTTATAGGGTCTAGAAAATACCGCTTCCAACTCTATCACTCTCTTATCCTTTCCTGTATATAAATCTTCACATAGTTCAACTAATGAATATGTGATAAATAGAAATATTCAAAATCTAATGAATTCGTCATACAAAATACAATGAATTATAAGTTATTTTAAATGTACATTTTAAATAAATTAGGGTGTGGACGTGCCATTTTTTTTCCTTCAACATAATATATATAATTTTATTTTTATATATTTTATTAATTTAAAATTTAAATTTTTTATTATATTTATTCAATTTAAAACTTTAAATTTATATGTATATTTTTTTTTATAAAATTCATTAAATACATAAAAAGAGAAAGGATTTGGATGTAAAATTTTCCTCCACCAAATCAAAGTTAGATAAATGTACACATATACACATATTCATAGACACACTTTGTATCATGTAATTTATAGTTGACATTTTGGATTAGTAAAAATGTAATTTATAGTTGATATTTTGGATTAATAAAAGAAATAATAATTATAAGTAAAATATATATTTTTTAATTTTTATTTATTATTTTTCATAATTAAAGATTTGAAAATTAATATTATTTTGTCTAAATAGTATTTTTTTATATATATATTTAAAATATTATATAAATGTATAGAATGATATTTAGAAATGATGTTAGATAAGATCAAGTCAAAAATTTTAGTTCATCATATATATATATAACACACCAACATTAGATTTAGATGTAATTCTTTTCAAACATTTAAATATAGTATAAAAAAAACTATAATCTTTAATTAATTAGTTCCATATTTTTTTACAATAAGCCTTGAGCTCTTGTAAGCAAACAATTGAACTATAAAATATATGTTATTTTCATCATCACAAACATAGTCTTTAACACTAATAATACTTTCATCATCATTGAAGATATGTTTTTCTTTACAATCATCTACAATAACTTTGTACTTAGCATCATAAGAACCCACTAACTTTTTCTAAACTTTATCTAGGGGTTTCGGATATATATCTTGATTTCCAAAGACAATGTAACCCTTTCTTGTTATTGCATCGCAATCTTATTGTGATAGTATGAATTTGAATCTCTAGCATTCAAATTCATTCGTCAAATATATATGGTGAAAAAACACCAGCATTCTCTCTACACTTGAATCCACAAACCAACCTAAAAAATGCTAAGGAACTTTTCAATAAATTAAAATAGAATTGAGGATATAGTATATGTTTGTTGTTATAATGATATCTAGGTTCCTTGGCAATGTCTTGTTTTATAACGAAATTTTAAGCACCTCTTGCAAAAAGACTCTGGATTGATATCTAATATTATCAATAGTTTCTCCAATAATCTCCAATAATATGAAAACAAACAAATTTAATACAGAAATCTCATTGATATTTAAATGTTTACATATATTAATATTAATATTTATATATAACAAAATTAGTAAATATTAATTGTTGTGAATATGACAACTAAATTAAAATAAAATAAAAAATAAAAGTAAAACTTAAACACTTATATTTCTCTTCTATTTTTTATGACCACTAAAGAATTAAAAAATAGAAACAATTGTTTACACATGTCTTTCATAAAAATAAACTAAAGATCAAGAATATATCACAATATAGAAGAATCCATTAAATTAGGATACAAGGACAAATTATTCTTAGTTGATCTTTTGTGTTTTAGGGAGACGATAACCAAATTTGTAACCACAACAACAATATACAAGCCATTAAATTAACAAGTATGTAGATGATGACCAAGTAAATATCAACTTATTATTTTTGGTGCTCAAAAGTCCATATCAATAAAATTAAGATAAACGAAGTAAAGCAAAATCCATAATAAAGTGATAGAAACATATAATTAATGATTAAAATATATGATGCAACAACAAGAAGTTTATTATAAGTTTTTTCCTAGTGCTTAATGTAGAGAGGAAGGGTCTAATATAAGCCATTGCATTCAATTTAGAAATAACCTTCCAAACACTTCCCACCAAATATTTAACTTCTTCAGAAGATACATCGTAAGGATTAACAAAAATAGAATTTGTAGTAGGATTTTGTTATATCTATGCACCTTCCAAGCCAATCATAGCTATATATTCCACTAGAAATTAATTCCCGAACTCATGACACGGAGTTTACACATATTTGAAGGATTTTCTATAATCATCTATAGAGCATTTATCATTGGACTAGAAAAAATTAATTTGTTGTGCAATTCTTTTGGTCTTCTCTCCTATGAATTTCCTGAAAAATGACCTCCCATCAGTTACACCTTTGGAAGACCAAATTCCAACTTCAAATGTATCATAACACAACTGCAAAAATTCAATTGTGTTTGGTCATGATTGATACAAAATTGAACGGTATTTGAAATCACATTCTTCGATAACACTACTAGAAACTTCAATACCCTTTTTAGTGGTGCTCATATTTGAAAAGAAAAAACCTTTCATTTCTAAAATAAACAAATGTTTCTTTATGATAATATACACAAAAGAAGGTCGGTCTCATAAAATGAAATTTCCTTTTCTCAAACAAATTTATAATGACCCGAAAATAAATCTTACTATCTCATGTACCTATAAATTATTTGCTTAGTGAGGATCATATACTATATATTTCAGATCTTTTGGGTCATTCTCCAGTAATCATGCTGGATTCCACATTTTCCATATATTCGTTTGTAAGAATTAGCATATGAATATTGTTAGAATATCCCTATAAATAAATTAAAATGAGTCAAATTTGCATCTGTAGAGAATCACTTAACAAAATATATAGAAGCACACCTTCCTCACCAACATTAGCCATAGATTGCTCATTGGTATAAGAAATATAATTTTTTGTTGACTCTTCAACACTATCATCACCATGATCTAATTTTCTCTTCCTATTAGAGGATTCTTGTGAACCATCCACACTTACATCTGAAAACATGAGGCAAAATACATTTGTTAAATAAACAAACATAGGATCGAAATAGATAATCAAACAAAACATTTGTAAAGATAGATATAAAATACCTTCATTTGGATCATTTGGTAATGACTGGAATAAATGGTTCATCTACAATTCTTGTCCAAAGGTCTCCACTATAGAAACAATGCACATATTTGGATTTTTTCTTAGAGAATGAATAAGTCTAGATTCAACATAGAATGATAGGATGGTTCGTGAAGGAAATGTCAAGCTTTTCACTAAATGAACCCAAAAATCCATCATCCTTTATTTTGGAAAGATATTTTCTATCATAGAGAATCCCAAACCTTTTAAATTTGGGCAGCCAATGGGTGACAAGTTTTCATTTGTACACTCAATTCTAAAAGTAATAATAAACAAATTGTGCCTCTCTAAGTTATCTCTCCAACAATGTATAATAGATAAACCTACATAGAAGTCCTTATAAAAGTTTCTAATGGTGCTAATAGCGTCATATCTTTTCATAGGCTTTATAATATTCTTTTTCAATCGAGAGAATGCTTTCTAAATTAAAAATGAAGAACTAAAATTACTGATAGGAACTCATATTAAACGCCATTTATTTAATTCTATGAAAAATAAAAACACAACAATATCATGTTCTATCTACACATATATACAGTTGCACATATCTAACAATCTTGATTACAACGCAATGGATAAACTGAAAGTAACTAATCCCGTTCATTCAATTCCACAATGTAGATAGAAAGCAAGATTGACAGGAAAATTCTTGCAGTATTCATTAGACAATCCACAATGACACTAGTTTATTTTTTCTTGATATATATTTGCAAAATGGCATAAGCTTCTTTTAGAAATAGAAAATCATCCTCCTTTGTTGATTGTTTTTGTTTCTTCATTGGAGACTTGCATTTCTTTTCATTGGATATAATGCTACTAACATGTTGAAAATGATTTCGAGAAATTTAATAAACCTCAATCACATTTATGTTACATAGATCGTTTGATTAATAAAAAACATAGCCCTCAACATTCAAATATTCAATAATCATATTTTTAGTTGTTCTTTCATATTCAACTCTCTTACAATACTACACAATATTCTATGCATGGACATTACGTCTTATTGTGGTACTTGTAGAAATAATAGATCAATGCTATGTGCAATGATGCTAAAAAGAAGCACAGGAAATAGATCTTGCTACTAAGAATTCTCACAAGCCTACACAGGAAAAATAGAGAGAAGAAAAGAGACTGAATCACATGAATGAAGAGATGAATATTGGTGTGTATCCTTCCATTGAATAATTATGAATAATAGAGTACATAAATAGATCTTCCCTCATAGGAAAGTCGAATTGTATGGAAACAACTCATAAATCTCAAAAAGGCTGACTTACCCAAATATAGCAAACCCCCATAGGTGGATAAAGCACTTGCTAAATCTATCAAGGACCTCATGAGTCGGAAAAAGCATGAGTGAGTTGTCAAGGAGATGGAAATAACATGCTAATCCTAGAAAATGGAGAAAAAATAATGGAGGATGGGTTGGAAACAAAAGCTCCCAATTTCCTAGTTGACTAGCTTTTATCTTATCCATAGAAAAGCAGGAAAAAGTAGAAAAAGCAGAAAAAGCAAAAAAAAGTAGAATCTGCTATAAGGTCCTGCATACTAATTCTAGATGAACCCAGAATCAGAAATAACTCATTCCTAGGATATAGATGGCATGCATTGACTTTAAGGTGCCACCTAATTAAGCTAGTGGGTGAATAATTAATCAAATAATGATTAATTATTTTATCCTTAGTTGAGAGTGGGTTTAATATATTCCCACACCCCCCTATAAGTCTGAATTTATGATGGTATGACAAAAAATATGGATGCATATGGATGCATATAGGTCCCAGCAACAAGGCTATGGTCACCCTTTAACAATTATTATGTCCAGAAAAATGAGGAAAGAGGCAAAACCACATGGGGAAAATCCTCCCTCAAGATAGGACAAGGCACAAAATTTGAAATATGTCTTCAACATATCTTCATCTTCACTTTAATGAGCTGACTGAACTACTTCTGGATGAAGGACTTGCTGAAGAAATCATGAACTCCATGATTATGCGCTGGAGTGTAGAACCTGCAAGAAGGAAGAGGAGAGACTCCTTGTATCTCATCATTTGATGAAGTAGGAGCATTATCTGAATGATTCTTGATACTGTAAAACTATGATCTGCAAACATAATTTGAAATGGAAAAGAGATCTATGCATACTCCTTTCCAAAGAGTACAAAAAATAAGGCAATTTATTTCACACCCAATTCCCTGAATAACTGCAAAATTGTGATGTGAATCACATGTCAATATTCCAATCTGATGTAGCACCTGTATAGATTTGATATGAGGCTGATAAAACTCTGTTATATCAGAAATATTAACATATGGAACAGCAAGGACAAATTCTTCAATGGCTCCATGAGGATATAGGGCTAGACTAGGAAAATTATGAGCAACTAGGAAAAACTGATAAGTGTAAAAATCTGAATGATGGATGGGAAGAATGAGATGTTCACAATCTTCAAGAAGGCTCTGAGTATTGATGCCAAGATCAAAGAAGGATATGCTTAAGCTCATGAGATCAAGTAAGGTAAGTGGTATGACACAAATAAGGCTTGATGTGGCTAAGCAAACATCCTGGAAGTCACTAGGTTGCGCACCATCAATGAGAGAGGCATGCAAGAGGTGTGAAGAATCTGGCACATAGATCTCAGAATATAAGATAGGAGATTTATAGAACAATGAATGGGTTATATGATCATAATCAATATCAGCAGCAGCTCCATATGTTACTTCTTTTTCATCAATAGTATCACAAGAATAAAAATCACCTTCGAGAGACACAGAAAAAGATGGCTCTTCAATATTTGCTTCTTCATTGAAGGAGGAAGCATCCAAATGAAATAGGGAAGCAGCAACATGAACTGTATGAGAAAATTATTCATCATAATTAACTTCATCAGAGAATGTAGAGGCCAAGAAATCTTCAGATAGAGAACAAGAGGAGATGCTAGGTTCGCTCCATGCTTCATCTTCGATTTCCTGCAAACCAAAAGCTTTGTCCAAAATTTTCCAAAGCTCATATGGAAATTCAGCAGAATCTATGGGATGATATATATTTGGAGACATTCCCAAACACATAATTCCATAATCTCTATCACAATTATTTATCCTATCAATCTTCTCTTCATAAGACTCAGGCTCACTCAATGCACCAATGGAAACATCAAAGAGACATTGCCTCTTCAAGTATGCACTCATCTTTGGCTTCCAATCAGCATAGTTGAAAGGAGATAGTAGAGGAACTCTTGAATCCATATTGAAGTTGTTTATATGCTCTAGTAGATACTCCCTGCAACCTGCAAAACAAACTAGGAGAAAATCTTGTAAGCTAGACAAGCTCTTCTTCAGAGAGGGATAGGAGACTGGAAGCGCTCCTCAACTTTGTAGAACTTGATCAAACTTGTAGCTATGATACCATTTAGAAATAATAGATCAATTCTATGTGAAATTATGCTAAAAAGAAGCATAGGAAATAGATCTTGCTACTAAGAATTCTCACAAGCATACACAGGAAAAATAGAGAGAAGAAAAGAGACTGAATCACAAGAATGAAGAGATGAATATTGGTGTGTATCCTTCCATTGAATAATTATGAATAATAGAGTACATAAATAGATCTTCCCTCATAGGAAAGTCGAATTGTATCGAAACAACTCATAAAGCTCAAAAAGGCTGACTTACCCAAATATAGCAAACCCCCATAGGTGGATAAAGCACTTGATAAATCTATCAAGGACCTCATGAGTTGGAAAAAGCATGAGTGAGTTGTCAAGGAGATGGAAATAACATGCTAATCCTAGAAAATGGAGAAAAAATAATGGAGGATGGGTTGGAAACAAAAGCTCCCAGTTTCCTAGTTGACTAACTTTTATCTTATCCATAGAAAAGCAGGAAAAAGCAGAAAAAGCAGAAAAAGCAAAAAAAAGTAGAATCTGCTATAAGGTCCTGAATACTAATTCTAGATGAACCCAGAATAAGAAATAACTCATTCCTAGGATATAGATGGCATGCATTGACTTTAAGGTGCCACCTAATTAAGCTGGTGGGTGAATAATTAATCAAATAATGATTAATTATTTTATCCTAATTTGTGAGTGGGTTTAATATATTCCCATAGTACTCAACAAAATTCATCGCTAAATTATTTTATCTATAGTGATTCTCAATTTCGTCTCATTCATATCATGCAAAGATTTTTTTTTAAATTAGACCCTTATGGTTTTATTTTTATTTTTGATGAAATCATCATGATGGATGATTTTGGGGGAGCATGTTAGTGAGCCATTTTTATAATCTCAAATAGAGAATACGATTTTTTCAAAGCTCATTAAAATCAAGACAAATTTCTTCTAGTCTATAAAAATTTCTTGATTGGAAACATCGAATGCATTACACATTCATTCTTAAAATTCTGCAATCCAATGAGATATGAAATTTAGAGAGAAAATAAAATTAGATTGGAATATTTGAAGTGGTGTAACAATGTTTGAATTTGCAAAAATATATTTACATGTCACCCCATAGATGGATTGTGACCTTGTCTAGGGAGGTTGTGCATATTACTATATTGCCATTTTTCTATGGTATTAACGACTTGATCAATAAATGGAGTATCAACAAATTCTATATTAGAAATATTTTTCTTCTTACGCATTTAGTCTTAATGAATTTTTGTGGAATATCTATTCACAATAGACAGACTTTATGAAAACGATATCTTGGATTCAAACATATTTGTATTTATAACTTTTAGTTATCCTTTGTTGCAAAAATATAGTGTGCTATCCATCCAAGATCTATAAATTCACTATATCCATATCAATATGATTATCTATAGTTAGAGGAATAAGTTCATTCATATCTAGTTTGAAAGGAATTAAAATTGCTTCTCGAAGAGTTGACAAGAAATTTCTCACAAGTGACAAAACCATCCTGGCAACAACATCTTCATTCACTCTCTAAATTTGGAAATTCATAGGTGCAAGAACAAATCACTTAACATTAATAGGAAAAAAAAATCATTAAAAAGGAAATAACGTATTTGTTGTTGTTAATTACTTTGTGACCTTTCTTTTGAAGGCGTGAATGATGATTTAGTGACATCTTTTTCCTAGTCATGTATGAGTGATATTATAATGTAGTAGAGATTTATTTCACGGTAAAAATTATCAAATGTTCTTAAAATTCAAGTAACGGAGAGCCGAAGGCACACAAAATGTGTTCTTGAATTGTATTCTTAATAGACACATAAGATGTTCTTAATAGACTAGTAAAATGTATACTTGAAATACATTTATAGATATGATGATAATATTTTTCCTTTTTCTTCTCCAAATACATAGAGTTATAAATATGTATATATATTATAGGATTTTTCCATGTCAACAAACCAATAAGTATCACTAAGTTATATGTTGTGATTAGGATGTATTTCAAGAAACAATTTTTTTTTAATCGATGAAGAGCTAATAAAATGGTGATTGTGATATGTTTGAAAATATTGTCACCAAATTATCAAATATTAGAAGGGAAAATGTAGATATATTCACATTTAAAAGTAAAAATATTAGTAAGAAAGTATATAATAAATCGACAATTTTTTGTGAGATATAAACGAGTTATAATATACCATTGGGTAGATACAAAAGTAACAACTTGATTGATCTTTCCTACATAACAGTATCCTAAAAGAGGTCGTCCAAATGGAATTTTCAAGTTAATTTCCATCAAATAAAATAAACCTGTAACACTTTCTACAAGAGAGTCTTCTCCGAGAAGTGGACCAAAAGGAAGAGATAGTAAATCTTTAATCTAAATGGCACATTAACGAAGTATTTTGTTTGAAGGAGATTCAGTATATCCTTATTATAGATGATTATATCTAGTCAATTCTTCCATTATAATAGTCATCATATTTTTCTAGTAGAGATCACTACAGGGACGTGTTTATAACATTCTCTATCCTTTACTATATCGAGGTGAGTCCTAATCGACATAAATACATGCAATAACTTGAAACTTTATTAAGATTACTAAGCTTTTTCAAAGAGCAGAGAGGGAAGGAATAATGGATATAACCACTTGAATCATGCCATTCATGGAATATTATAATCTCCCTTTTTAAGAAATTTTATTAAATGACCATTTTTTTCAGTTTTGCCCCTATTTCGACCTTTGACTAGTTTTGATGTATAGGTCTCCAAATTGGCCTGAATGCTCCCAAATATTCTTATAAGGTGTATTAATTATATTAAGAATTGAATATAATGTTCAGGGATGATTTATGACCCTCCAAAAACTTCTTCAATCTGGTTTAATATTCTTGGTAAGGTGGGAGTTTTTACTAGCAAATTGGGGTTCCAATTCCCCCTCGGTAAGTGTTGAAAATGGCTTCTCAAATGCTCCCAAACCCACTTGAATTTCTAAAAAGAGGAAGAGGATTTTTAAGGTTAATTGTTAAGGTATCATATTCATAATTATTTAGTTTATAAATTATATTATAACCCTCTCCAAAACAGCTACAAATTCGCTAATTCGACCCTTGGGGAAATGGCAACAAATCTTCTCCAAATGCAATTAAAATGAAAAAGATGACTTCAAATGCTTAAGTGATGAACATGAAACTTGTAATAATAATAAATTAAAGTCCATTAATCATAAATATATCATATATACATTCTTCCATTCTAAATAATCATCATTACCATGGCATACAACAATATAGCGGGGAAATGGTCATCGTTTTCTCATTAATATTCACCTTTACATACAACCCTAAGGTATTTCGACCTAAAACTTTATGAGAATGAAGAAAAAATAATATTAAACTTATTACAATCATAAATTAACCAGTATAATCTCTCCCAAAGAGTACAATAGCTCACCAAAAGCGCAATCCCTCCATGAGGAAGAATATGGAATAAAAACTAGAAATGGTTGAGAGAAAGTGTTGCACTGGAAGGATCCAAGAGATCCCATATATCTTACACCTAGAAATAAAAAAATCCATTAAAAATACATTAAATACCTGAGTGGCCTCACCAAACACCAACTTGGATGGGAATCTTTCACACTTGAAATTGGATAAGGCAAGAAACTAGTCATCCACTAGCTCTCTCTCTTCACAAATGAAAATTTCTCAAATGATCAAAATATATTCTATTGGTCGATCCTTGTACTTTATAAACATAATTAGACTTATAAGGTTACCAATCCATCCAACAAATCAAGACAATTCAAATTAGGGTGTGTGCTCAAGATTTTCCATGTGTCCTCCCTTTCCTAGCCTTCCATCTTCCCCCAATTCGATTAGGAACCCATTGAGCTTCCCCAAATCACATGTTGTAATGCCCATATTTGACTAGACATATCGAAATGTTGCATTTTGTTTTCTTAGTAAATGTAGGACTCAGTTCGACTGAGTAAACCATACTATATGACATGATAGATGCTGCTACTATGTCTAAGATGTTACTATGCTTATGTTGATACATTGATTATGATGTTATGATTATGTTCGTGAGGTTACTATGTTATAGTTATCATGATATTCCTTTATTCATAAAGACAGTGTATGTTTAATTGTCATCATTGATAAATGTAATATATATATGATGTGGTACATGGATATCGACCCATGATGTGATCAATTTAATGAGTTATACAATGAAAGGAAATGTTGTTGATAATATACACCAACTGATGATTGAATGGAGATATTATTATGAATGTATTTTTTCAAAGTAATAATCTGCAGGACACATGGGCTATGTAATAAATGGATACTTTATATGAAGTGTGGTATAGTACCTATTTCTGTAGAAGAGCCTTGATTACCAAAATTGATGATATGATGACACAGACCAATAATCTTGATAGAAGCAAAGTATGTTTTTGATAGGGTATATAGACCCAGGATGTTGAGAGGGATGGATGTGTTCCACCCTATGTTTTTATGATACCCAAGGTCGTGGGAGGGCCGTGCTGAGACACGCTCCCCTTGTTGTTGTGATGACGACGGTCGGGTTCCCGAGGTCGTGGGAGGGTCGTGCTGAGACACGCTCCCCATGTTGTTGTGATGACAATGGTCGGATGCTTGATAGGAGAGGCTAGGTCCATTGTTCAGCTGACGCTATCGCTCTCAGGTTCTTATGTGGTCAGGTCGGTGAAGCCGACACCCACTTCTATACTAGCAGAGGAAGGATAGGGAGGGTGTGGACGTAGGTTAGGATGGGAGGATGTTATAGCTAGTACTATGTTGGGTCAGGGGGGATCTACGAAACCAAGATTAGTAGTAGTAGGTGTCTCTTCCTTGAAAATAATTGGTTGAGTAATGAATCTAAAAATATAACGATGTTATAACTTAATTCATTAATAATTAATGATTGATGATTGATGATGCTAAAAGATTACATGTTTGTATGTTAATTCGGTTAGGTATTTGCGATTGTTATGTCTTGTATCCATGAATGTCCTATCTATGTGAATCATTATTATTTTGTTATCTTTATTATTATTATTATTATTATTATTATTATTATTATTATTATTATTATTATATAGGATATATGATGTTTTCTTATAGTACGTGTATGATCTATGCATGCACACTTTGCACACGTAAACCAATATCAGCATACCAATACTTAATACGATCACTAATGGTTTAGGTTTTCATAGGCAAATATGTTAATGGAATAATGAATGTTAAGTTAACATATTCATTAATGATAGGTGAACTCTGTAATATGTAAGTAATCAAGTGTCGTAAATTAGAATAATCCTCAGAACGTTGTCGTACGTAGACTTAAACATTGTTCATTTACAATATAGAGATAATATGCTCACAACTATGATACTTGTGATTAAAAACAAACAACTATAAAATGTCTTTAATTATAATAATTATTAATGGTATTATTATTATTATTATTATTATTATTATTATTATTAATAAGTGCCTCTTGTGGTAAACATGACCGATAGTTTAATTAGACAATTATTTCTATTATTATTATGATGATTATTAAGATCTTGTGTTAAACATAGTCAATTAATTAATTAAACAATTATTATTATAATTTTGTTATTATTACGCTCTTGTGGTAAATGTAGTCAATTGTTTAATTAAACCCAAGTGGAAATAACTCAAGTAAAATAATTATTAATCAAATACAACAAATGATTCCATGTAGGTTAAACATGTATTTTAAAATGGGAATATAACCATCAAGATATGACATGATTGATTTTATAATAATACTTATTACTATGATTACTAACATCAAATTCCAGATCAAGTAAAACAATTAACATACTCACCTATACACAAGATAATTACTAAATTATTATTTTATTTCACATATTGATTTGAATAGGACTAGCTATTAAACTGCCATCCCGTGAGGGACCAGGGGTGAACATTCCAAGAATTAATAAATGCCAGACAACCAACTTATTCAATTTAACTTAAATAACCTTAACTATTCGGATGCTTGAGATAAGGACAATTGAATGAATAAATATATAGTCATGATTATAATAATTTACTAGCATCGAAAACTGAAAGAGGTAGGTGAATGAAGTGTTTTGGGGAAAGGCGGTGGAGCAAGGTGGAAGAAAGTAGGGGGGGAAAAAGAGTATTTAGGGGAGGTATCAAAGAGAAAAGAGGGAGGATTTTCTTTCGGGGAAATAGACTCTGCATCAGTGAAAAAAAATGACTCGGGAAAAACTTGAGGAGGGGGATAACTCAAGGACGAGAATATCTGTAAATGACTGAGAAATGGGTGGAAAGGAAGAAAGATATAAAATGGAAAGGATGCTACTTTCGGTATTATTGGTCTGTGGGATCGAAGACTAGGAAACCCATGGGTTTCCTAGGGCCAGCACATGATGAGAGCTGGTCAGCAGGGTGGCATATCATTTTGTTAATAAAGGCTTGGATGGAAAGCTGAAAGAGGAAGGAGCCTACAAGGTCTACAGCAAACTCTTGGATCTACTACGACCGCTGGTTCTAGGTATTTCAATTCCAGGTAATTAGATACTAAATTTCTGCGTGGTATTATTGTCTAATTTACAAAAAAATTCATGCAGTTTATCAAACATGTACAGCTCCTATTTCTACTTTAATATGTTTACTGTTCATAATTATACATTCATATGTTTATAAAACTAATAGTACAGACATGGATATAAACCTGTAATATGATTTAAAATGTCTTGATTTTATTAAAAACTAACTCAGAATGAGCTTAAGACATAGAACATCACAGTGAAATGGACCGAGTGCTCTACCCATTAGGCAGAGCACTACAGATGGTATCAGAGACCTAGGTTCTAAAAATGGAACCTAAAGGGGCCCTCTAGGAGAAAAATAAACTTTATATGGAAGATAAATCAAAACTAAAATTTTACCTAGAAATTTCCTAGAGCTTTGAGAGCACCAACAGTCTCTGCCTAAACAGAGACTTCATTTCCAGGTTGCAAAAGTTTAAGAAGCTGCTTAGTAGCTCCAGCTTGCAAAACCTGGGGGAAAATGGACTGTTCTGCTAACATCATACTGTCTAGAAGAAAACATGCATTTGCTTGAGCAATAGGGTGCCCATTTGTTAGTAATTTTACTAGGATATCCACACCTCCTGCTCCTATCGTTTCTGGCCAAAAACCCTCTGTGTCGCTACAAAGATTCTTCAATGCTCCTGTAAGAAGGCCATCTACATATTTCCCAATCTTAAGGCCTGGCCAGAGCTACTCCCAGATCATGGGAACAACACCTTCAATTGAGAAAATTTTTGAACCAACATTATCCTTTGCAGCACCTTGGGAAACTGCATGTATTGCTTTTGCTGCAGCTAGTTGACCTTCTGTTGAACCAGACTTGAGAAGACCAAGCAAAAGTGGGATGCACCCTCCAAGTAAAACTTTGACCCTTAATTCCTCTTCTTTACAGAGAGATCCAAAAATTGTAGCAGCATGAATTTTCACTCCAAGAGATCCCAATCTAAGGAGAGAGACTAAAATATGCACTACTTGAGAATGGGCACCAACAACACTGAAAGCATTTTCACGTGTATTAATCAGATCCAATAATTGCTTCAATGAATTTTCCTTTTCTTGCACTGCTGACATCGTCTTTCGCAATTGTTTGATGCATTGGGAGACACTAGCCATCATCCCATCTGGATATTCCATGTTATTGCGATCCCTGCCACCAAATGTGTAGTTTGAACAACTCAGTCGAATACAAATTCAAAATCCAAAATCCTAGATTTATGTGAGCATTTAGTTGTAGAGAATTGAAACAACGTATAAGCAATTGCTAACATACAATAGGGATAAATCCGGGAAATAACAGGTCCTTTATTCTTAGACAAACAAAATGGGCTAGTAATACAACAGCTGGTTCCCAACAGAGATGGCTACATCATACATGGTTTTGTCAATGTTTACATCACGACCAAGCTACTGCAGATGGCACCAAATAAAATATATTTTGTTGATAAATACCTTGATTCCATCATCAGGTTTTTGTTTTCACTGTGCACAAACAACATTTAATTTCATAAAAAGATATTAAGCCGGATAGAACTAAATACAATATATAACAGAAGTCCAAGGTAGGAAAGAAAGGGAAGAGGAAGAAGAATATGACTAAATAAGTTGTTCTTTCACAAATGAATTGACACAAAATTAGTGTTTGCTAAGATAATGTCTCTAAAGTTTGAACAAAAGGGAAGAGTAAGATGAACTAATGTCAAATAAAAACTAATAACTGTAAGCAATGGGGATGCTAGTATTGCTGGAGACTAACAGCAGTAGAATAAGAAAGGATTTGAAATATATCTAATATAGAATAGGGAAAATAAATAAATAATAAAGTTTATAAGTATTTAGATTTAGGTTGCATAATAAATGTATTCTTTTCAGTCTAGACTCCAATGGCAGTATATAAGTATTTAGATTTAGGTAGCAAAAATGTTATATTCCATTCAGTCTATAATCTAATGGAAATTTTCTATATATTGAAAAGAAAAGAAAAAAAGAGAGAATGTAATTGTATATCTAAGTCTTGTAGGAAAAAGAAGAGTCATACGTGGAGAAGTGCATACACAGTATCTGCAATGTCCTTGCCCTCTGCCATGATCCTATAAGTGATGTCTCTAGCCAAATCTCCTCCTGCGCCTTTGAAGTAACTCATTTCTCCATCGACGAGAAGTGTGTTCCCCTTTTTTTTTTCAACGTCATTCACAAAACCATCATAATTCATGCTCACACATTTTTCTGACCCCACTCCTCTTTTAATTGTGAAAATGAACTCTTGGCCCTTTCCAGGCATGATAGGTTGCGGTAAATCTCCACTCCTAACTTCAGGACCCTTGGTATCCAACATAATAGCAATGAAATTGTCTGTTGATTGAGCATTATATTCTTTCACAAGGTCGATAACTTTCTTTTGAGATGCATGATCTCCGTGAGACATATTCAGACGAGCAACATTCGTCCCTTCCTCAGCAAGTTTATGTATCATTTCAAGAGTGCATGTAGAAGGACCAATTGTGCATACAATTTTGTTCTTTCGCTGTACACTTGGTTTTGTCCATATGCCAGCTGACTTTCTTCAGCCTGTAAACCTTCCTCATCTGTAAAGTTGTCCGTACCATCCTCCACAAAGCCTTCAGGGGATGCTGGAAATACCTCGTGCCCTAGCCTAGGCACTTTCTTGGTTCACATGCTGGTAGCATGGATTGCAAACCCTGTTTGCTGAAGCCGTTGCTGTTCTACCTTCTTCCTTTGAAATACTCCAATCCTTCCGCATAACAGTCTGGATGAACTCAGTTGCTCCTGCACTAAATTCTTCTTCTGGATAGCACAGGTTTGCGTACTGTGACACAACCTTGATCCACTCATCACTGCCTGCACCATTTTCCCTTGCAGCAAAACTCTATTAGTGAGACACCCACTAATGCGTTTTCCCAAACTATTCCCTAAAGCAAGTATTTAATGGCGATATAGACCTACTATTCCCAAACTATTTCTCACTTCCACAGTTGTTGTAGTCCCTACTGCTTCTTCCTGAAAAAATTCTTCTTGGTAGCTGATTTGAGCTTTTGACACTTCTCTGATGTGTGCATAGGCTGCACAGTGCATCAAAAAGTGTTTTACCATTTCTAGCTCGACCTGACCACATAATATATTACAACCGTTGAACCACCCTGATTCTCTGCCGGTTCTGCCACAAACTGCACCTGAAAATAAAAGACGAGGAGCTAATATGTAGACGTAGATGTGCAAAAGGTCAAGTACCTCGAAGCAGCCATGAAGTGAGGATGAGAGTCGCTAAATGGATCCATAGAAATGGTGGTGAAAATCTCTTTACCTTATGAAGAAGATAAGCTGCAGAGATCACTCCAAAAAAAAAAAAAATTAGGAGGAAATGACTAACAAAAGGCTAAGAGTAGGGTTTTGTTTGTCGTCCATGGTCATTATTTTAGTGTTTTAGGACAACCTAGAAGATATATGCGTGGCAAGCATGCACGATTGGTTGTGTATTATTATTTATTTTAAAATTTATTATCTATTTATGTAAATTTTCTTTGAACAACTATCTCGAGAACCTTAATTTAATTAATTAAATTCTGAATTGCACTTAAAAGCAATATTGAGGACTCACGGATATTCCTTGTGTGGCAGTAGTTAGCTTCATCTACTTCTGCCAAGTTGAAGGCGTGTGAGCAGCCTCCACTACCACGTATCGGTCGTGGAGTGTTGCAATAGATAATCTAGTTGACACGAGGGTACCTCATCAAACACACCGACGCACCCAACCTTACCAATACCCACCTCACCCACCTGATTGAGCCTCCAATTACACACCACGTGGGTTGCATGCGAAGAGGTTCGAAACATTGTGTGGTGGCAGGATCGAGTGTGGATTAAAGGCTGACGTGATAACTAGATACACCACCCAAACAAATGGCTTCCCTTCAAAATATCCTCTTGAAAAACCATTTTAAATAGAGGGCGCACCCCTCCTTCGAAAATAGAGAGGCTCGGTTGATTCTTTCTCAGCCAAAGGCCTGGGCTTTAAGGGATAGTGTTTGTGTTTATAGGAAAATAAATATCAAATCAGTTGCTTGATCCATCATCAAAGGCATTCCATTTGTGTTGCAGGGATTAGGAAGAGCTGACAATTCTAAGAGTCCATGTTTTGAATCTTCCTCGCTCTTTCTTTTGATGCCTAGCATTTAGTTTCAATCTTCCACATGAATGTCCACTAGTTTATATGTGAAAGTTCTCAAATTCCTAGCTAATTATAATGAGTTAAGTATATTTGTTGGTCTGTGGTTTTTCAAGTATGAGGCCTAGGGTTTCTCTAATGCGTCTCTCATAAAATTTGTTCAAGGTTAGGGTTCATTTAATATTTCCACTACAGCTGTCGCTGCACAAGCTAGGAACTCGCTGTATTGCATAGTATCTGATAATTTATTTTTGCATCCATTCATGCATGCTTTCCCATGCTTTTAAGTAGCACAGTATGCGATGCTCTTAGAGCACAAGGGTCCTGAGAAATAAATTACCAAGGCTCTTAGAGTCCCAGAGTTTGTTTTATCCATTTTCCTCTCCATGCATTGTGATATTGATGCTCAGAGTTTGATTTCATCCATTTTTCTGTGTATGTGTTGAGTAGCATTGACTTATCCAATTCGTCCGTGTGTTGCAATTCTATTGACGACAGTAATTTTTGCTTATTGTTGGTTGTGTGTTTAGTTGCCAAAACCCGCTAAATTGATGATTACAGTGATTTCAGTTGTTTTCTTATTTAAAAAAAAAAGGAATTTATTTTTGTTATTTCAGTTATCGGTTGTATATCTTTTAATATGTAGAATATAATATTTTACAGTACTTATTAGCCAGAAATAAATTTGTCCAATGATGTGACCAAAAAAAAAAAAAAACTGGTGAGAGTGGAGTGGCTGTATGTGCCTTCTTCACAAGTTCCAGCTTAAGATGCCTTTCCTTCTAAGCCCCAAAGCACAGATTCGTATTTAATTTATCTATAATTTCATTTAAATATGGATTCCTTGGAATTATTAAGCTGCCTTCCTTCTAAAGCTCCAAAATTACATTGAATAAATTTAAAAAGAAAATATTCCTCCGTCAAGTCTTAACGATTACCAATGCCCTTCCGTTATGCTTCAATTGGGCTTTCCCTTACTCTTTGATGGGCGATTGAGTTGTTAAAAAGATGAGATGTATTTCCTAGCGATAGAATTCATAAAAATACTAGACGTCTTGGTCTTCTAAGGCAGCGTAAAACGGAAGCCACTGTCACGCCTCTGTCATTTCACAGGCGCCTCCGTTTTTAAAACTAGATTTATATTATTTTTGGCAAGTACTTGTGAATTGATATTTTATCATTAAATTTGTAACATATTAAAATTAATTGAAAAATAAAATATTCCATAAAAAGGTTATAATGCCACTTAGTTTTTAAATAATTATGCCGATAGGCATTTAGATATTATTTTGTTATGCTTAAATGCATCTTAGATTAAGATTTAAGATTTAAGGGTGATTAAAGAAAAGGATTTAAGGGTGGTAAAAAATAAATAAATAAATAAAAGAGGTGTCACAATTTGTTTTTGTTTTGTTTATCAATTAGTATTTGTTTTTGTGCTTATATTAACTATAGCAATCTGGTATTCAATTGTATATTTTAGCCTTTGTTTAATAGATAAATATCTTCACAAAACAACTAAAAATAAGTGGTTGGTTGTGCTTATTGGCATTCACCTACAACTTTACTTGTAGTTGTGCTAGTAAGTAAAATACTTAAGTTTTTTTTTATATATTGCCATGCAATTTTGAAGATTGCGTACATTAATTTACTCTACAACAGGTGTTCGACCATAAATTATCACCTGTATGAGTGGAAGAGGATAAACGCCCTATGTTTTACCCTCTCCTAATCCTAACTATGTTTAAGACCAACTAAACCCTAACCCATTCCATTAACCTTAGGTAGGACTTGATTTTTAAGCACGACATGACAAATAAATAAAATTAGACTAAATGTTAAAGGGAAAAAGAAGAAATTTGAAGAAACCTAACAAGAAACCGAAAAGAACCTGCAAAACAAAAAAATATATATATATTGAGATGTTATGTTTAACTTAGAGGTAAGATTACTAAACAAATTATATTAAGATGTTATATTTTGATGTAATTTTAACTTTTAATGTTACATTTGAAATTTTGAAGTTAAAATCTAAATGTTAGTTTTAAATGTCTCCTTAAAACATTCAATGTTAGGTGTACCTTTAATACTTAATATTAACAGTTAAGATCTCAATTATATCACTTAATTTAAATATTACACAAACGTTAGAGTGCAATGCTGATTTACCCTAATCACTTAGGAGCTATAGGTAGTGTCGAGTTAGTATGGGCTAGACAAGGTACCCTACAAACATTTAACAACAAAGATGTCGATGAAAAGGAGATTAGGAGAATAGGACGGGAATGCATGCCATAACGACTAGTCATGTGTGATATATAGAGTTTATGTGAATGGTTTTAGTAAGTCCAATAGGGGAATTTCTATTTCCTTTAAGGGATATAATTAGATATAAATAATGATCCAAAAGGCCTATAGAATCGTTGTGTTGTATGAAGAAGGTATATAGACACGGTAGGTTGAAATTCATGGGGAACATGAGGGGATTTCATTCTAGAAAAGAGTTAGCTTGTATCTGATATAAAATTGCATTGTAGAATGAATAGGTATATATCAAGACTCGTGGGTTTGAATTCTTCTTAAAAATGTGTTAAGATAATGTGCGATTTATTTCAAAAATGTTAACTAAATATATAAATTATTGCAAGAGTTGAAACAATATACATATAATATAAAGGTTGTAGTTTTAAAAAATAAAAAATAAAAAAAATTTGAAACACCATGTGGAATAGTACGATCAAATTCAACAATGGTATGAGTCTATGGTAAATGAATGCATTCAGGAGCCTCGAAGAGCCAACCAACTTCATGTACAAATGTCAAATACAATATAGTAACACCTATGTGATAAAATAAGTAATACAAATTCAAGGAGAAATGGTTTACCTTCATACTATATTAGATTGAACTTGATAAAATTGCATTTTGATAAGGTATAGTCATGAACACCTTCTAAACAATAATAGTTCTCCTAATTTAATGATCGTTACAATACCCTTATTTTCATTGATACAATTGATTAACATGAATAAGGAAATAATAATGTCTGACCTTAAAATTTAAAAGACATATTGGACCTTCTTCCCCTAAGAGAGGTATGCTCACCTTAAGGGTCAAGTTGGTAATTGCGTGTTGAGTGAATACAACTATGAGTTCTAAGGCCTTCATTTGAAAACTACTAATCATTTCATGCTAAGTTGGATTAATATATACAATCTATAAAAATAGCAAAAACTTTGTGTATGACAAGTAGACCTATCGCATGATGTAACTTAAGGGATATTGAATAAGAGGTAAGAAGTATGATGTTAAGGTGGATAGTACTTGATTATAAAATTTAGGGATTGATTATAAACTTTAGGGATTCTGGATATAATATTATGATTCAATAGAAGGATTGATCGAAATTTTCGTTAATTATAAAAACACATATCATGGGATAAAATAAGTAAAACTATAAATATAACATTGACGGGTTTGGTCAAGTTAAAGATTAGTAGGACAGGTATACCCTCAGTTCTGCTAACTAGGATGACACAGAGACTATGCATTGACACCTTCCTCACTATTTTGACCATAACTTTGGGACGAAGTTTCCTGAAGGGTGAGTATATGTAATGCCCATATTTGACTAGACATATCGACATGCTGCATTTTGTTTTCTTAGTAAATGTAGGACTCAGTTCGACTGAGTAAACCATATTTATGACATGATAGATGTTGCTACTATGTCTAAGATGTTACTATGCTTATGTTGATACATTGATTATGATGTTATGATTATGTTCATGAGGTTACTATGTTATAGTTATCATGATATTCCTTTATTCATAAAGACAGTGTATGTTTAATTATCATCATTGATAAATGTAATATATATATATGATGTGGTACATGGATATCGACCCATGATGTGATCAATTTAATGAGTTATACAATGAAAGGAAATGTTGTTGATAATATGCACCACTGATGATTGAATGGAGATATTATTATGAATGTATGTTTTCAAAGTACTAATCTGCAGGACACATGGGCTATGTAATAAATGGATACTTTATATGAAGTGTGGTATAGTACCTATTTCTGCAGAAGAGCCTTGATTACCAAAATTGATGATACAATGACACAGACCAATAATCTTGATGGTAGCAAAGTATGTTTTTGATAGGGTATATAGACCCAGGATGTTGAGAGGGATGGATGTGTTCCACCCTATGTTTTTATGATACCCGAGGTCGTGGGAGGGCCATGCTGAGACATGCTCCCCATGTTGTTGTGATGTCGACGGTCGGGTACCCGAGGTTGTGGGAGGGCCGTGCCGAGACACTCTCCCCATGTTGTTGTGATGATGGCGGTCAGATGCCTGCTAAGAGAGGCTAGGTCCACTGTTCAGCTGATGCTATCGCTCTCAGGTTCTTATGTGGTCAGGTCAGTGAAGCTGAAACCCACTTCTATACTAGTAGAGGAAGGATAGGGAGGGTGCGGATGTAGGTTAGGATGGGAGGATGTTATAGCTAGTACTGTGTTGGGTCAGGGGGGATCTACGACACCAATATTAGTAGTAGTAGGTGTCCCTTCCTTGAAAATAATTGATTGAGTAATGAATCTAAAAATATAACGATGTTATAACTTAATTCATTAATAATTAATGATTGATGATGATAAAAGATTACATGTTTGTATGTTAATTCGGTTAGGTATTTGCGATTGTTATGTATTGTATCCATGAATGTCCTATCTATGTGAATCATTATTATTTTGTTATATTTATGATTATTATTATTATTATTATTATTATTATTATTATATAGGATATATGATGTTTTCTTTTAGTACCTATATGATCTATGCATGCACTGGCCACGCATGCACACTTTGCACACGTATACCAATATCGATGTACCAATACTTAACAAAATCACTAATGGTTTAGGTTTTCATAGGTAAATATATTAATGGAATAATGAATGTTAAGTTAACATATTCATTAATGATAGGTGAACTCTGTAATACGTAAGTAATCAAGTGTCATAAATTAGAATAATCCTTAGAACGTTGTCGTGTGTAGACTTAAACATTGTTCATTTACAATCTAGAGATAATATGCTCATGACTATGATACTTGTGATTAAAAACAAACAACTATAAAACGTCTTTAATTGTAATTATTATTAATGGTATTATTATTATTATTATTATTATTATTATTATTATTATTATTAAGTGCCTCTTGTGGTAAACATGACCGATAGTTTAATTAGACAATTATTTCTATTATTATTATGATGATTATTAAGATCTTGTGTTAAACATAGTCAATTAATTAATTAAACAATTATTATTATAATTTTGTTATTATTACACTCTTGTGGTAAATGTAGTCAATTGTTCAATTAAACCCAACTGGAAATAACTCGAGTAAAATAATTATGAATCAGATACACCAAATGATTTCGTGTAGGTTAAACATGTATATTAAAATGGGAATATAACCATCAATATATGACATGATTGATTTTATAATAATACTTATTACTATGATTACTAACATCGGATTCCGGATCAAGTAAAACAATTAAGATACTCACCTGTACACAAGATAATTACTAAATTGTTATTTTATTTCACATATTGATTTGAATAGGACTAGCTATTAAACCACCATCCCGTGAGGGACCAGGGGTGAACATTCCAAGAATTAATAAATGCCAGACAACGAACTTATTCAATTTAAATTAAATAACCTTAACTATTCGGATGCTCGAGATAAGGACAATTGAATGAATAAATATATAGTCATGATTATAATAATTTACTAGCATCGAAAACTGAAAGAGGTAGGTGAATGAAGTGTTTTGGGGAAAGGCGGTGGAGCAAGGTGGAAGAAAGTAGGGGGGGGGGGGGAGGGGGGGAAGGTGGGGGGGGGGGGGGGGGAAGTGTATTTAGGGGAGGTATCAAAGAGAAACGAGGGAGAAATTTCTTTCGGGGAAATGGACTCTGCATCAGTGAAAAAAAATGACTCGGGAAAAACTTGAGGAGGGGGATAACTCAAGGACGAGAATATCTGTAAATGACTGAGAAATGGGTGGAAGGGAAGAAAGACATAGAATGGAAAGGCAGCTGCTTTCGGTATTATTTGTCTGTGGGCTCGGGCGCTAGGAAACCCATGGGTTTTCTAGGGCTAGCACATGATGAGAGCTGGTCGGCAGGGTGGTACATCATTTTGTTAATAAAGGCTTGGATGGAAAGCTGAAAAAGGAAGGATCCTACACGGTCTATAGAAAACTCTTGGATCTACTATGACCGCTCGTTCCAGGTAATTAGATACTAAATTTATGCATGGTATTATTGTCTAATTTACAAAAAAATTCATGAAGTTTATCAAACATGTACAGCTCCTATTTCTACTTTAATATGTTTACAATTCATAATTATATATTCATATGTTTATAAAACTAATAGTACAGACATGTATATAAACCTGTAATATGATTTAAATTTTCTTGATTTTATTAAAAACTAACTCAGAATGAGCTTAAGATAGAGAACATCACAGTGAAATGGACCGAGTGCTCTACCCGTTAGGCAGAGCACTACACATGTGAAAGATATTGGATTCTATATGTATACCTGACATGTCATAATGGTCATATTTTAGCATTCAGGTCTTCAATATGTCATAAATGTCATAGCATCTTCATCATTGGTGTCATAGATGTCATATATGTTAGGGAATATAGCCCCAAGTGTCCAAGACGCTGCCATTTGACTCTTCCTCCCCCACGTAAGTTACAATTTTTTCCAAATTAGACCTATGATGCATATGGGCAAGATTATTAGCATTCTAACTGATGCAATAACATTAGGTTTCCCATGGATTCAAAATTGCAAGAGGAGGATGCCATGTGGCACACAATTTCTAGCTTGTGTGGGCCCCATAATATCAATGTGTCTCCGTTCTCCATTTCCACTTCAATTTTATCTTGTATCTATTTAATAAGATCCATTATTACATATTTATTCCATACTAATGTCTGAACATCATTTATTAGATCCCTTATTAAAATTCCAAATGTATCCATCCAACCCAGGGAACTAGTAGGATTGATGAAATTGTCCTGCAATGCAATTCTTTGAATGGGGACATTACCATCCTCCCCACCTAATATTGCTTGTCCTAAAGCAATTTCAGATTTGGATGGTGCAAACTATTATCCTATTCCCATGTTACATCTTCACTTGGCATATCCATCCATTGTATTAAGTATTGTTTGATAGTTTTTCTTCTCAATCTCCTTTCCCTTATCTTCAAAATCTTTTCTGGAACAAGTGTGAGATGAAATTCATCATCGAAAGGAGGAAGTATTTCTGAATTCACAATTTTCTAACGGATATCCTTTTTGAGACAATAAACAAGAAATACATTATGGATTTTACTCCCTTTCGGAAGTTCCAATTCATATGCTACCTCCCCAATCTTTCGAACTACCTTGTATGGGCCATAGTATCTTGGTTTAATCTTTTATGCTCCATTATTTTTGAGAGATGTTTGTTTATATGGATGAAATATGAAATACACTAAATCATTAACCTAAAAGGTCATTTCTTCTCTATGTCTATCTGCATATTGTTTTTGCTGATTTTGGGCAACCTGCAAATTGTCTTTCAAAAAATTTAAAATTTCTTGGCTCTCTTCCACCCAAACTTTATCTTTTGGAGCTCTAATATCACCAAATATCATCTCAAAAAAGGTAGGTGCATCATAACCATATAATTCATTGAAAGGAGACATCCCTATTGATATATCAAAAGTGGCGTTGTAGCAAAACTCACCCAAGTGTAGCCATTTTCCCATGCTTTTTGTTGCTCTCCCACATAGTTTCTTAGGTACCCTTCCAATCATTGATTCACCCTCTATGTTTGTGCATTGGGTTTTGGATGATATCTTGTACTTGGAGTCAACTGAGTACCCACCAATCTAGAAATTTCTTTCCAAAAAGCACCCATGAATCTACTATCTCTATCACTTACAATGCTCTTGGGGAGCCCATGCAATCTGAAGATTTCTTTGAAAACAATATCAGCCACTTGTGAAGCACTAAAATATGATGTAACAAAAAACAAATGAGAATTTTTTTTAAATCTATACACTACCACATATATGCAATACTTACCCAAATATTTGGGCAAACCAGTGATGAAATCCATTGAGATACTGTCCCATTCTTGCTCCGGAATGGGAAATGGTTGCAATAAAGGAGCTGGAAATGTAAGTTCTTATTTGTTTTGCTGAAATAACTTACATTCATTCACATATTTCTGAACATATTCTTTCAACCCATTCCAAAATAATCTTTGCCTTAATTTCCTATAAGTTTTGAAGATCCCCGAATTGCCAGCTAGTGGGGAATTATGTGCTTCTTGAAAATTTTTGTACTTGAGCTTTGAATCTTGAACCAAATAAATTTTACCCTTATAATATATCAGCCCATTCACAATACTATAGTTACCATCCCCCTTGATTCCATCTAATACATTGCAAGCAAATTTATCTTTGGCATATTCAACTAGTAGCATCTTTTCCAATCCTTGGCAATGTCCATGAGAGAAATAGAATGTCTTCGAGATAATGCATATGATACAATGTTATTATTTCCTCTCACATATTCAATATCAAAATAATAAGATTGAATATTGCATAATTAGTTTTTTTTCCTTTCATTTATAATATCATTTTGGGTGAGGAAGTGCCTTAGACTATTGTGGTCAGTTTTCACCACAAACTTGTTTCCTACCAAGCATTGTCAAAACTTGGCAAATGCATGCATGATGGCTAAAATTTCTTTGTCATATATGGAGCAAATTTTTTCATGAGGCTGCATCTTTATTCTCTCAAAGGATATAGGGTGTTGGCCTTGCTATAGGACAACCCCTATTCCTCCACATGAAGCATCACATTCAACAACAAAAGGTTTAGAAAAATTAGGTAATGCAAGTATGGGACAACTACTCATTACCTCTTTCATTTTTTAGAATTCCTTTTCAGCCTCTTCATCCCACTTGAAAGCATCATTCTCAGTCAAATCAGTGAGTGGATAAGTCAACTTGGAGAACCCTTTCACAAACTTTCCATAATACATGCATATTCCAATGAAGCCTCTTAATTTGGCGATGTTTTTTGGTCATGGCCATAATAATATAGCCCTGATTTTTTTCATGTGTAATTTCACTCCTTCTTTCCCAATAATGTTCCTAATATACAATAGTTCCTTCATCCCAAATTCACATTTAGACATCTTGTCAAACAGGGATTGTTCTTGCAAAGTTTTCAACACAATCTCTAGATGTTGCAAGTGCTCTTCCCAAGTTTTACTATAAATGAGAATATCATCAAATAAGACCGAAACAAACATTATAATATGCTTGAAAAATATTATATTCATGCATTCTTGAAATGTGGTGGGATCATTAGTTAATCCAAATGGCATAACAAGAAACTCAAAGTGGCCATAATGACATCGAAAAGCAGTCTTTTGCACATCTTCTTAGGCTTCATTCGAATTTGGTGATAACTTGATCTAAGGTAAATTTTGGAGAAATATTTGGCCACAAATAGTTCATCCATGAGATCATAAATCTTGGGAATAGGATAACTATTCTTTATGGTCTTCTTGTTCAATGCTCTAAAATCTATACATATCCTCAAGGTTCCATATTTTTTCTTTACTAACACTACTGAAGAAGCATAAGGGCTAGAGCTTACTCTAATGAGTCCTAAATTTAAGAGTTATTGGAAGGCCTTCTCCATCTCATCTCTGAATTTCTTGGGATTTATATAAGGTGGTATTTGAATGGGTGAAGTACCCTCCTCCAAAACAATGTTGTGCTCAATGCCCCTATCAGGTGGTCTACCATGTGGAAGATCTCCAAAAACGTTTTCATGCTTTTTCAATAGTTTCTCTATCTCGTTTCGATGTTCAAAAACCTTTATGTTTGTCTTGGGAGATGTGATATGACATTCATTAGACCATTATATCTCCCCATGCCTCAATATAGATCTCATACTATTTCAAGTCATTACTTGATTTGGGTAAGTGTGTTTCCCTCTCACAACCCTTAGTACACCTTTCGAATCTTGAAATTTCATCTCAGGAATTTGATAATTTACTGTATGCTCCCCTATATAATACAACCATTTCAATCCCAAAACCACATTAGTATCATCAACATAAACCACATAAAAACTATCAATAAAAGTATAGTTACCTATAGTGACTTGCAACTTTGGAACCCATGTTTTGCACTGCAATGTGTTGTGATCGAGAATGAAAACTGTGAAGCCATTAAATGGTTCAATAGGTATATTACTTTTATCCACCATATATTTAGAAATGAAGTTATGTGTGGCTCCTCCATCTACCAAAACTGAAGCTCTTTGTCCTAGTACCACACCCTTGCATCAAATAGTGTGATAGCGAGGCACTGGTGAAAGTACTTCCATTCTTGCTTTGTCCGGTGAAGGCTGATTTTATTCTTGTCTTTCTTCTTCATATCTGATATCATATGCCTACTATTGATCTAAATTGTGTCCTTCTTCATCCATACCCCCTTCATACTCATCACTACCATAAAATACTTCTATGTATTGAGATTTTCCCTTATTACGTTTATGCCCCCGTGTCCATGGTTGAAATCATGTGAAGCACAATTTTTTTCTTTGAAGTTCATCCCTGTTTAGTCCTTATTTATTATTCTTTTCAAGTGAATATATTTTCCTAGGATTTTTCTGAGGTGTATCTCTTTTCCAAAGGTTTATTTTCAAATATGAAGTTAGACTTGGGAGGGAATCTTGTTATAGGAAGCACAGTTTGGAGATCTCTAGTCAAGCTCATTGCATCTTTTAATGTAGTGGCCTTGTGGGATTTGACCAAAACTTTTAAGGTTTCATCCGAAACTTTAGTGAACAAAAATACTAACCTTCCCATATACACATCAACCACCTGGAGATAGCAGTAGTTCACAATCAGAAGAAAAGAATTGGCTAGCCAGCAATTCGAATAATTTCATAAACTGTTGGGTCATGTAATCAAAGAGAGGTTTCATGAGTTTAATATATTTTTCCTTATTCTTATCATCAGGGATTCCATTCCCTTCGTTAGTCACAGTTTCAACAAAATGTACCTCTTCTTCTTCTACTTCAAGTTCTAAGGATGGTGTATTATTACTTTGAATCCTTTTTAATACCATCGTATTCCAATACCATGCTCTCATACCACTTGTAATTCCCATTTTTAAGAGATTTTATTAAATGACCAATTTTTCACTTTTTCCCATTTTTCTGAGATTTTATTAAATAATCATGTAAAGCAAACTTTTCCTTCTAAACTAATCATGCGAACCTTGAAATCCTGGAAGACTCTTCCGGCCAATCAAGTAGAAAAGAATCTACGTCCAGACAATACATGTGAGCACGCCCAACAACTTCGCTTTCGCTTTTGTTGTTTCTCAATTTTTGTGTACCCTAATATTGCCTTGTTTTCCGCCGCTCTCCCGACCAACAAACGGAATTTATGTAACGCGTATAGGATTATATAAACAGTGACGGCGTAATGGCGGACACCTATTCATATGCGGCCACTTAGTGGTATTTATGAAAATACTTCTGAATTAACATAATTCCAACTTCCCACACTCCAATTCCGTGCACTGCCAAATTCACTCCGACTCTTTCAGTTGTCTTTCTCTGAAGATTAACACAGTGATGCCATCAACCACGGGATCCCTTTCTCCTTACTTACGAATCATCTTTAGAACACAAGATTCTTCCCGACGGCGGATCAGTGTATATATATCCTTACGAAAAATCTTTATGAACAAAAGATTCTTCCCAACGACGGATCAATATATATATATATATATCCATGTGTCTTGCGTGCAACTGACTTTCAAGCGGAAGTCACGGCAGAAGGAGTGTGAGCGAGACATACAATACATATGATTTGTTGACTACTGGATCCTTGCAGATTTCCTTTAGTTTTCTGCCTACATTACATTGTGTAATTTCTATATATTATTTTCTTATTTCGTATTTCGTACGATGATGATAATGAATCGACATTAATCGGCATCGAGATGGAAAACTCATACATCATAGCATGATAATCCTACCCTACTGTAAACCAAACAAAAAAATCAGTCGAGGGTTCAGAATGTGCCATACATTTCGTTGGTCCCCAAGCGTCTAGAACATACCGCTTCCAAAACTCCAATAGCCTTGTAAATCTGTTAGCTTCGTTTCCACTCTATCACTCTCACATAGTTCAACAAATGAATATGTGATAAATAGAAATATTCAAAATCTAATGAATTAGTCATACAAAATACAATGAATTATAAGTTACTTTAAATTTACATTTTAAATAAATTAGGGTTTGGACGTGCCATTTTTTTTCCTTCAACATAATATATATAATTTTATTTTTATATTTTATTAATTTAAAATTTAAAATTTTTATTATATTTATTCAATTTAAAATTTAAAATGTATATATATGTTTTTTTTATAAAATTCATTAAATACATAAAAAGAATAAAAGGATTTCGATGTAAAATTTTCCTCCTCCAAATCAAAGTTAGATAAATGTACACACATACACATATTCATAGGCACACTTTGTATCATGTAATTTATAGTTGACATTTTGGATTAGTAAAAATGTAATTTATAGTTGATATTTTGGATTAATAAAAAATAATAATTTTAAATAATATATATATATTTTAATTTTAATTTGTTATTTTTCATAATTAGAGATTTCCAAATTAATATTATTTTGTCTATATTTTATTTAGTAATTTTTTATATATGTATTTAAAATATTATATGAATGTATAGAATGATATTTAGAAATGAAGTCAAATAGGATCAAGTAAAAAAAATTTAGGTCGTCATATGTATATATAACACCTGCATTAGATTTAGATGTACTTTTTTCAAACATATAAATATATTATAAAAAAGAAAACTATAATCTTTAATGAATTAGTTTTATATTTTTTTACAATAGGTCTTGAGCTCTTGTAAGCAAACAATTGAACTATATAATATATGTTATTTTCATCATCACTAGCATAGTCTTTAACAATAATAATACTTCCATTATCATTAAAGATATGTTTTTCTTTCGAATCATCTACAATAATTTTGTACTTAGCATCATAAGAACCCACTAACTTTTTCTAAACTTTATCTAGAGGTTTCAGATATATATATCTTGATTTCCAAAGACAATGTAACCCTTTTTTGTTATTGCATCACAATCTTATTCTCGCCAAAAAACCATCAACATTCTCCCTACACTCGAATCCACAAACCAACCTAAAAAATGCTAAGGTACTTTTCAATAAATTAAAATAGAATTGAGTTGGATATAGTATATGTTTGTTGTTATAATGATATCTACGTTCCTTGGCAATGTCTTGTTTTATAAAGAATTTTTATGTACCTTTTGCAAGAAGACTCTGGATTGATATCTAATATTATCAATAGTTTCTCCAATAATCTGAAAACAAACAAATTTAATACATAAATCCCATTAATATTTAAATTTTTACATATATTAATATTTATATTTATATATAACAAAATTAGTAAATATTAATTGTTGTGAATATGACAACTAAATTAAAATAAAATAAAAAATAAAAGTAAAACTTAAACACTTGCATATATTTTTCTTCTATTTTTTCTTACCACTAAAGAATTAAAAAATAGAAACAATTGTCTACACATGTCTTTCATAAAAAAATACTAAAGATCAAGAATATATCACAATATAGAAGAATCCATTAAATGAGGATACAAGGACAAATTATTCTTAGTTGATCTTCTGTGTGTTTAGAGAGACGATAACCAAATTTGTAACCACAACAACAATATACAAGCCATTAAATTAACAAGTATGTAGATGATGACCAAGTAAATATCAACTTATTATTTTTGGTGCTCAAAATTCCATATCAATAAAATTAAGATATAACGAAGTAAAACAAAATCCATAAGAAAGTGATAGAAACATATAATTAATGATTAAAATATATGATGCAACAACACGAAGTTTATTATAAGTTTTTTCCTAGTTCTTAATGTAGAGAGGAAGGGTTTAATATAAGCCATTGCATTCAATTTATAAATAACCTTCCAAACACTTCCCAACAAATATTTAACTTCTTCAGAAGATACATCGTAAGGATTAACAAAAATAGAATTTCTAGTAGGATTTTGTTATATCTATGCACTTTCCAAGACAATCATAGCTGTATACTCCACTAGAAATTAATTCCCAAACTCATGACACAAAGTTTACACATATTTGAAGGCTTTTCTATAATCATCTATAGATTATTTATCATTGGACTAGAAAAAAATAATTTGTTGTGCAATTCTTTTGGTCTTCTATCCTATGAATTTCTTGAAAAATGACCTCCCATCAGTTACACCTTTGGAAGACCAAATTCGAACTTCAAATGTATCATAACACAACTGCAAAAATTCAATTGTGTTTGGTCATGATTGATACAAAATTGAACGGTATTTGAAATCACATTCTTCGATGACACTACTAGAAACTTCAATACCCTTTTTAGTGGTGCTCATATTTGAAAAGAAAAGACCTTCCATTTCTAAAATAAACAAATGTTTCTTTATGATAATATACACAAAAGAAGGTCGGTGTCATAAAATGAAATTTCCTTTTCTCAAACAAATTTATAACAACCTGAAAATAATTCTTACTATCTCATGTACCTATAAATTATTTGTTTAGTGAGGATCATATACTATCTATTTCAGATCTTTTGGGTCATTCTCCAATAATCATGCTTGATTCCACATTTTCGATATATTCATTTGTAAGAATTAGCATATGAATATTGTTAGAATATCCCTATAAATAAATTAAAATGGGTCGAATTTGCATATGTAGAGAATCACTTAACAAAATCTAGAAGCACACCTTCCTCACCAACATTAGCCATAGATTGCTCATTTGTATAAGAAATATAATTTTTTGTTGACTCTTCAACACCATCATCACCATGATCTAATTTTCTCTTCCTATTAGAGGATTCTTGTGAACTATCCACACTTACATCTGAAAACATGAGGCAAAATACATTTGTTAAATAAAGAAATAGAGGATCGAAACAGATAATGAGACAAAACACTTGTAAAGATAGATATAAAATACCTTCATTTGGATCATTTGGTAATGACTAGAATAAATGTTTCATCTACAATTCCTGTCCAAAGGTCTCCATAATAGAAACAATGCACATATTTGGAATTTTTCTTAGAGAATGAATAAGTATAGATCCAACATAGAATGATAGGATGGTTCCTAAAGGCAATGTCAAGTTTTTCACTAAATGAACCCAAAAATCCATCATCCTTTATTTTCGAAAGATATTTTCTATCATAGAGAATCCCAAACCTTTGAAATTTGGGCACTCAATGGGTTGCAAGTTTTCATTTGTACCCTCAATTCTAAAAGTAATAAAAAACAAATTGTGCCTCTCTAAGTTATCCCTACAAGAGTGTATAATAGCTAAACCTACATAGAAGTCCTTATAAAAGTTTCTAATGGTGCTAATAGCGTCATATCCTTTCATAGGTTTTATTATATTCTTTTTCAATTGAGAGAAGGATTTCTAAATTAAAAATGATGCATTAAAATTACTGATGGGAACTCATATAAAATGCCATTTATTTGATTCTATGAAAAATAAAAACACAACAAAATCATGTTCTACCCACACATATATACAGTTGCACATATCTAACAATCTTGATCACAACGCAATGTATAAATTGAAGGTAACTAATCCCCTTCATTGAATTCCACAATGTAGATAGAAAGCAAGATTAACATGAAAATTCTTGCACTATTCATTAGACAATCCACAATGACACTAGTTTATTTTTTCTTGATATATATTTGCAAAATGGCATAATCTTCTTTTAGAAACAGAAAAGCATCCTCCTTTGTTGATTGTTTTTGTTTCTTCTTTGGAGACTTGCATTTCTTGTCATTGGATATAATGCTATTGACATGTTGAAAATGATTTGGAAAAATTTGATAAACCTCAATCACATTTATGTTAGACACATCGTTCGATTAATAAAAAACATAGTCCTCAACATTCAAATATTCAACAATCATATTTTAGTTGTTCTTTCATCTTCAACTCTCTTACAATACCGCACAAGATTCTCTGCATGGACATTATGTCTTATTGTGGTACTCAACAAAATTCATCACTAAATTATTTTTTTTGTAGTGATTCTCATTTTCGTCTCATTCATATGATGCGAAGATATTTTAAAAATTAGGCCCTTTTTGTTTTATTTTTATTTTTGATGAAATCCTCATGATGGATGATTTTGGGGGAGCATGTTAGTGAGCCATTTTTATAATCTCAAATAAAGAATATTATTTTTTCAAATCTCATTAAAATCAAGACAAGTTTCTTCTAGTCTATACGAATTTCTTGATTGGAAACATCGAATGCATTATACATTCATTCTTAAAATTCTACAATACAATGATATATGAAATTTAGAGAGAAAATAAAACTAGATTGGAATCTATGAAGTGGTGTATGTAAATTTGAGCACATAGATCTGTAGACAAATACACAACTCACAAAGTGGATCTCACAATTTACTCAGCAATTGAAGAATGAAACAGTGCAAAAAGGCTTGCAGCTATGAATGCTTTCATTAATCAAAAAGTAATTCAGATGATAATTACAATGAAGTAAAATGGATTTAATAGCCACAAGCAATTAGAATCCACATGAGGAAGTTTGAATTGATTAGACTCTACTTGACTGTAGGTAACCAAGACCTTGTCTAAATCATTATCGGAGGACTCAGTAGTTAACTGACCTTGTCTAAACCATAACCGGAGTTCATCGGAGCTCTAAAACACAACTCAAGTGTTACATTCAGTGTTGACTAAGGTTAACTGACTGTGGTAGGTGAGAAATGCGCCCCACATGTGTGCAGTCAAGTAAACCTAGTGCTAACTGAATGTAGAGGACTAGAACTGAATGTAATTGACTCCTAACTTAGCTTGACTAGTCATTAACTGAAGTGAACTGACCTTTGTTGGTTTCGGCACTCCCAGTGGCTTCCTAAATTGTAGGGATTGGTCTAGGAGGCTCCTAAACTTATGCAATTAAGTGCAATAAGTGGCACTGAGCCTCAATTAGTGTTCCCCACACTTTAGTAATTGAAACAGGTGCCCCAATTAGGTCAAGTGGACCCAATGGTGTTAATGACTATAAATAGATTGGATGGAGTCCCGATTTTGACATGACTCCCAAATTAGACATATGACCAAATTTGGACAAGGGAGGATTAATAATCCTAACAGTGTAACAATGTTTAAATTTACAAAAATATATTTACATGTCACCCCCTAGATGGATTGTGACCTTTTCTAGGGAGGTTGTGCATATTACTATATAGCCATTTTTCTATGGTATTGATGACTTGATCAATAAATGGAGTGTCAACAAATTCTTTATTAGAAATATTTTTCTTCTTCCGCAAAGTCTTAATGTATTTTTATGGAATATATATTCACAATAGACGAGGGATGATTTTAAGGAACCATAGTTATTTAAAAGTGTATAAATGTTGGCGAATCTTACCGATTCTTAAAACGTCAACTATAAAATGTTTGGCGATATTTTTCAAAAAATATTTTAATTTCCAATGATTTTATATTGTATATATAATAATTTGTCTATTTTTAGGGTAAAAAAAGTTTACCCCATCAAAATTGGGCGAAATAGGGCTTCAAAAATTGCAAAATGGTGAATCTTTTTTGTGAGAAACCCCCCTAAAAATAGCCCATGGGCTAAATTTCGCCCCTAAAATTATCCCTGCAATAGACATACTTTATGAAAATGATATCTTGGATTCAAACATATTTGTATTTATAATTTTTAGTTATCCTTTGTTGCACAAATACAGTGTGCTATCCATCCAAGATATATAAATTCACTATATCCATATCAATATGATTATCTATAGTTAGAAGAATAAGTTCATTCATATCTAGTTTGAAAGGCATTAAAATTGCTTCTCGAAGAGTTCACAAGAAATTTCTCACAAGTGACAAAACCATCCTGGCAACAACATCTTCATTCAGTCTCTAAAATTGGAAATTCATGTGTGGTGCAAGAACACATCACTTAACATCAATAAGAAAAAAAATGATTAAAAAGGAAATAACGTATTTGTTGTTGCTAATTACTTTGTGACCTCCCAAAACTTTTGTTTTATTTCTCCATTATCACCTTTGAAGGGATTTCTTTTGAAGGCGTGAATGATGATTTGGTGACATCCTTTTCCAAGTCATGTGTGAGTGATATTATAATGTAGTAGAGATTTATTTCATGGTAAAAATTACCATATGTTCTTAAAATGCAGGTAATGGAGAGCCGAAGGCACACAAAATGTGTTCTTGAATTGCATTCTTAATAGACACGTAAGATTTTCTTATGACCCTCCAAAAAATTCTTCAATCTGGTTTAATATTCTTGGTAAGGTGGGAGTTTTTACTATCAAATTGGGGTTCCAATTCCACCTAGGTAAGTGTTGAAAATGGCTTCTCAAATGCTCCCAAACCCACTTGAATTTCTGAAAAGAGGAAGAGGATTTTTAAGGGAAATTGTTAAGGTCTCATATGCATAATTATTCAGTTTATAAATTCTATTATAACCCTCTCCCAAACAGCTACAAAATCACTAATTCGACCCTTGGGGAAATGGCAGTAAATCTTCTCCAAATGCAATTAAAATGAGTAAGATGACTTCAAATGCTTAATTGATGAACATGAAACTTGTAATAATAATAAATTAAAATTCAATTAATCATAAATATATCATATATACATTTGAAATAATCAGCATTACCATGGCATACAACAATACAGTGGGGAAATCGTCATCATTTTCTCATTAATATTCACCTTTACATACAACCCTTGGGTATTTCGACCTGAGAATTTATGAGAATGAAGAAACAAGAATATTAAACTTATTGCAATAATAAATTAACCAGTATAATCTCTCCCAAAGAGTACAATAGATCACCAAAAGCGCAATCCCTCCATGAGGAAGAATATGCAATAAAAACTGGAAATGGTTGAGAGAAAGTGTTGCACTGGAAGGAACCATGAGATTCCCTGTAGCTTAAATATGCAAATTAAAACTCCATTAAAACCACATGAAATACCTGAGTGGCCTCTCCAAACACCAACTTGGATGGGAATCTTTCACCCTTGAAATTGGCTAAGGCAAGAAATTAGTCATCGACTAGCTCTCTCTCTTCACAAATGAAAATTTCTCAAATGATCAAAATCTCTTCTATTGGTTGATCCTTGTACTTTATAAACATTCTTAGACTTATAAGGTTACCAATCCATCCATAAACTCAAGACAATTCAAATTAGGGTGTGTGCTTAATATTTTCCATGTGTCCTCCCTTTCCTAGCCTTCCATCTTCCCGCAATTCGATTAGGAACCCATTGAGCTTCCCCAAATCACATGTGAAATATATTGGATTATATATTTATACCTGAAATGTCATAATGTTCATATGTCAGCCTTCAGGTCTTCAATATGTCATAAATGTCATAGCATCTTCATCATTGGTGTCATAGATGCCATAAATGTTAGGGAATCTAGCCCAAGTGTCCAAGAAGCTTCCATTTGACTCTTCCTCCTCCATGTAAGTTACAATTCCTTCCAAATTAGACCTATGATGCATATGTACAAGTTTATTAGCATTCTAACTCATCCAATAACATTATGTTTCCCATGGATTCAAAATTGCAAGAGGACGATGCCATGTGGCACACAAATTCTAGCTTGTGTGGGCTCCATAATCTCAATGTGTCTCCATGCTCCATTTCCACTTCAATTTTATCTTGTATCTATTTAATAAGCTCCATTATTAAATATTTATTCCATACTAATGTCTGAACATCATTTATTAGCTCCCTTATTAAAATTCCAAATGTATCCATCCAACCTAGGGAACTAGTAGGATTGATGAAATTGTCTTGCTATGCAATTATTTGAATGGGGACATTACCGTCCTCCCCGCCCAATATTTCTTGTCCTAAATGAATTTCAGATTTGGATGCTGCAAAATATTCTCCTCTTCCCATGTGACATATTCACTTGGCATATCCTTCCATTGTATTAAGTATTCTTTGATAGTTTTTCTTCTCAATCTCCTTTCCCTTGTCTTCAAAATCTTTTCTGGAACAAGTGTGAGCTGAACTTCATCATCGAAAGGAGGAATTATTTATGAATTGAAAATTTTCTGAAGGATTTATTTTTTGAGACAAGAAACATGAAAAACACTGTGGATTTTACTCCCTTTCAGAAGTTCCAATTCATATGCTACCTCCCCAATATTTTGAACTACCTTGTATGGGCAATAGTATCTTGGTTTTATCTTTTCTACTCCATTATTTTTTAGAGATGTTTGTTTATATGGCTGAAACATCAAATATACTAAATCATTAACCTAAAATTTCATTTCTTCTCTATGTCTATCTGCATATTGTTTTTGCTGATTTTGGGCAACCTGCAAATTGTCTTTCAAAAAAATTAAAATTTCTTGGCTCTCTTCCACCCAAAATTTATATTTTGGAGCTCTACTATCACCAAATATCATCTCAAAAAAGGTAATTGCATCATAACCATTTAATTCATTGAAACGAGACATCCCTATTGACATATCAAAAGTGGTGTTGTAGAAAAACTCACCCAAGTGTAGCCATTTTTCCCATGCTTTTTGCTGCTCTCCCACATAGTTTCTTACATACCCTTACAACCATTTATTCACCCTCTATAGTTTTGCATTGGTTTCTTTATGATAACTTGTACATGGACTCAACTAAGTACCCACCAATCTAAAAATTTCTTTACAAAAAGTACCCATGAATCTACTATCTCTAGCACTTACAATGCTCTTGGGGAGCCCATGGAATTTGAAGATTTCTTTGAAAACAATATCAGCCACTTGTGCAGCACTAAAATATGATGTAACTGAAAATAAATGAGAAAATTTTGTAAATATATACACTACCACATATATTCAATACTTACCCAAATATTTGGGCAAACCGGTGATGAAATCCATTGAGATACTGTCCCATTTTTGCTCTAGAATGGGAAATGGTTGCAATAAAGGAGATGGAAACATAAGTTATTATTTTTTTTTTTTACATACCTTACATTCATTCACATATTTCTTAACATATTCCTTCAACCCATTCCAAAATAATCTTTTCCTTAATTTCCTATAAATTTTGAAGATCCCCGGATTGCCAGCTAGTGGGGAATCATGTGCTTCTTGCAAAATTTTGTACTTCAGATTTGAATCTTGAACCAAATAAATTATACCCTTATAATATATCATCCCATTAAAAATACTATAGTTATCATCCCCCTTGATTCCATCTAATACATCACAAGCAAATTTATCTTTGGCATATTCAACTAGTAGCATCTCTTTCCAATCCTTGGCAATGTCCATGAGAGAAATAGAAGGTCTTAGAGATAATGAATATGATACAATGTTATTATTTCCTTTCACATATTCAATGTCAAAATAATAATATTTAATATTGCTTAATCACTTTTTGTTCCTTTCATTTATATCCTTTTGGGTGAGGAAGTGCCTTAGACTATTGTGGTTAGTTTTCACCACAAACTTGTTTCCTACCAAGTGTTGTCAAAACTTGGCAAATGCATGCATGATGGATAACATTTATTTGTCATATATGGAATAATGTTTTTCATGAGGCTTCATATTTATTGTCACAAAGGCTATAGGGTGTTGGCCCTGCTATAGGACAACCACTATTCCTCCACCTGAAGCATCACATTCAACAATAAAAGGCTTAGAAAAATCAGGTAATGTAAGTATGGGACAACTAATCATTACCTCTTTGATTTTTTGGAATTCCTTTTCATCCTCTGCATCCCACTTGAAAGAATCATTCTTAGTCAAATCAGTGAGTGGATAAGTCAACTTGGAGAACCCTTTCACAAACTTTCTATAATACGTGCATATTCCAATGAAGCCTCTTAATTCAGTGATGTTTTTTGGTCATGGACATAATAAGATAGCCCTGATTTTTTCCAAGTGTACTTTCACTCATTATTTCCCAATAAGTTTCCCAATATACAAGAGTCCCTTCATCCAAAATTCACATTTAGACATCTTAGCAAACAATGACAGCTCTTCCAAAATTTTCAACACAAACTCTAGATGTTGCAAGTGCCCTTCCCAAGTTTTACTGTAAATGAGAATATCATCAAAGAAGAGCAAAAAAAACATTATAATATGCTTGAAAAATATTATATTCATGCATGCTTGAAATGTGGGGGAATCGTTATTTAATCCAAATGGCATAACAAGAAACTCAAAGTGACCACAATGACATTGAAAAGTAGTCTTTCGTACATCTTCTTCCTTCATTTGAATTTGGTGATAACCTGATCTAAGGTCAATTTTGGAGAAATATTTGGCTAAAAATAGCTCATACATGAGATCATAAATCCTGGGAATAGGATAAATATTCTTTATGGTCTTCTTGTTCAAAGCTCTAAAATATATACATCTCCTCAAGATTCCATCTTTTTTCTTTACTAACACTACTGAAGAAGCATAAGGGCTAGAGCTTGGTCTAATGAGTCCTAATTCTATGAGTTATTGGATGGAATTCTCCATGTTATCTCTGAATTTCTTGGGACTTCTATAAGGTGGTATTTGAATGCGTGAAGTACCATCCTCCAAAACAATGTTGTGCTCAATCCCCCTATCAGGTGGTCTACCATGTGGAAGATCTCTAAAAAAAAATTCATACTTTTTCAATAGTTTCTCTATCTCCTTTGGGTGTTCAAAAACATTTATGTTTGTCTTGGGAGATGTGATATGACATTCATCAGACCATTATATGTCCCCATGCCTCAATATAGATCTCATACTATTTCAAGTCATTACTTGATTTGGGTAAGTGTGTTTCCCTCTCACAACCCTTAGTACACCTTTCAAATCTTGAAATTTCATCTCAAGAATTTGATAATTTACTGTATCCTCCCCTATATAATAAAACCATTTTACTCCCAAAACCACATTAGTATCAGCAACATAAACCACATAAAAACTATCAATAAAAGTATAGTTACCTATAGTGACTTGTAACTTTGAAACCCATGTTTTGCACTGCATTGTGTTGTGACCGGGAATGAAAACTGTCAAGCCATCAAATGGTTCAATAGGTATATTAATTTTATCCACCATATATTCAGCAATGAAGTTTTGTGTGGCTCCTCCATCTACCAAAAGTGAAGCTCTTTGTCGTAGTACCACACCCTTGCATCGAATAGTTTGATAGCGAGGCACTAGTGAAAGTACTTCCATTCTTGCTTTGTCCGGTGAAGGATTATTTTCTTCTTATCTTTCTTCTTCATATCTTGTCTCATATGCCTCCTATTGATCCAAATTGTGTCCTTATTCATCCATACCCCCTTCATACTCATCATTACCAGAAAATAATTCTATGTATTGAGCTTTTCCCTTATTACATTTATGCCCCCGTGTGCATGGTTGAAATCATGTGAAGCACAGTTTTTTTCTTTGAAGTTCATCCATGTTTAGTCCTTATTTATTATTCTTTTCAAGTGAATATATTTTCCCAGGATTTTTATCAGGTGTATCTCTTTTCCAAGGTTTCTTTTCAAATATGAAGTTAGGCTTGGGAGGGAATCTTGTTCTAGGAAGCACATTTTGGAGATATGTAGTCAAGCTCATTGCATCTTTTAATGTAGTGGCCTTGTGGGATTTGACCAAACCTTTTAAGGTTTCATATGAAACTTCAATGAACAAAAATACTAACCTTCCCATATACACATCAGCCACCTTGACTGATAATTTTTGAAATTCCATCATATAATCAGTAGGGGGTCTCGACTTGGTTCAATTATGCTAGTTTTTTGAAAGACAATTATGGATCTTTTTTCTCAAATCTCTCTGGTACCCTGTCAATAAATTATCCATATTTTTTAACCTAATCATGACCCGAATTTTTCAGGCCATGGAACCATCATTCATTTGCATCTCCTTCCAAGTGCAATATGGCCATTTTTAAGGAATCTTCTTCCACCATCAAATTCAGCTGAAAATACATATCTAATTTTTGCACCCAAGTGTTAGCAGAACTTTGAGAGGAACCATAAAAAGTAGGGAGTGGAACTTTAACAATGGCACAATTTAATTCATTTTTTTTCTATAGAGACCTATTATCTTCCTTCTTTTTGAGTTTGTTTGCAGAAAGAAAGTACTAATCAAATGGTACGATTTTCTTACAATCTTCATCCAATTTATCCCATTCTTTTGCCATTGTAGCAAGTTCAAGTTGAATGTTAGGCTCTTCTTTGGGTATAATAAATTTAGGTGCAGTATCCCTTGGTGTGATCTTAAATTCATGGGGTCTATTATGGGGTCTTGTTCTTGAGAAAATATGCTCACCCATTGTCTTCTTTTCTTCTGATTGTGAACTACTGCTATCTCCTATTACTCCTTTGCTTCTGAATTGGCTAGCCAGCAATTCAAATACTTTCATAAGATGTTGGGTCATGTTATTGGTTATGTAATAAAAGAGAGGTTTCATGAGTTTAATATATTTTTCCTTATTCATATCATCAGGGATTCCATTCCCCTCGATAGTCATAGTTTCAACAGAATGTACCTCTTCTTCTTCTACTTCTTCTTCTTCAACAAAAACAACTTCAACTTCAAGTTCTAAGGGTGGTGTATGATTACTTTGAATCATTTTTAATACCTTCATATTCCAATACCATGCTCTGATACCACTTGCGATTTCCATTTTTAAATTTTTTTAATAATTGACCAATTTTTCACCTTTTTCCTCTATTTCGACCTTTGACTAGTTTTGATGTCTATGTCTCCAAATTGGCCCAAATGCTCCCAAATATTATGAGAAGGTGTATGAATCATATTAAGAATTGAATATTATTTTCAGGGATGATTTATGACCCTCCAAAAACTTCTGCAAGTTGGATTAATATTCTAGCCAAGGTGGGAGTTTTTACTAGCAAATTGGGGTTCCAATTCCCCCTTGGTAAGTGCTGAATATGGATTCTCAAATGATCCCAGAACCACTCAAATTTATGAAAAGAGGAAGAGTATTTTTAAGGTACATTTTTATTGTCTCATATGAATCATTATTTAGTTTATACATGCTGTTATAACCCTTCCCCAAATAGCTACAAAACCACTAATTCGACCCTTGAGGAAATTGCACCAAATCTTCTCCAAATGGAATTAAATTGAGTAAGATGACTTCAAATGCTTAAGTGATGAAAATGAAATTTGTAATAATAATAAATTACAGTCCATGCATCACAAATATATCAGATATACATTCTTCCATTCGAAATAATCAACATTACCATGGCATACAACAATATAGTGGGAAAATGGTCATTGTTTGCTCATTAATATTCACTTTTACATACAACCCTTGCATATTTCAACATTATAATTTATAAGAATGAATAAAATAGAATATTAAAATTATTACAATCATAAATGGACCAGGATAATCTCTCCCAAAGAGTACAATAGCTCACCAAAAGCGCAATCCCTCCATGAGCAAGAATATGCAATAAAACCTGGAAATGGTTGAGGGAAAGTGCTGCACTAGAAGGAACCATGAGATGCCCTGTATATTACACCTGAAAATACAAACTCCATTAAATCTCCATGAAATACCTGATTGGCCTCTCCAAACACCAACTTGGATGGGAATCTTTCACCCTCGAAATTAGCTAAGGCAAGAAACTAGTCATCCACTAGCTCTCTCTCTTCACAAATGCAATTTTTTCAAATGATAAAAAGATATTATCTTGGTTGATCCATATATTTTATAAAAATCCTTAGTCTTCTAAGTTTAGAAATACATCCACAAAATCAATCCAATTTTAATTAGGGTGTGTGCTCAAGATTTGTCATGTGTCCTCCCTTTCCTAGCCTTCCATCTTCCCCCAATTCGAGAAGGAACCCATTGAGCTTCCCCAAATCACATGAGTAACCTGGAATGTCATAATGGTCATATTTTAGCCTTCAGGTTTGCAATATTTCATAAATTTCATAGCATCTTCATCATTGGTGCCATAGATGTCATAGATGTTAGGGAATCTAGCCCAAGTGTCCAAGAAGCTCCCATTTGACACTTCCTCTCCCATGTAAGTTACATTTCCTTCCCAATTCGACCGATGATGCATATGGACAAGTGTATTATCCTTATATCTCATCCAAGAACATTAGGATTCCCATGTATTCGAAATTACAAGAGGAGGATTCCATGTGGCACAAAAATTCTCGTTTGTGTGGGCCCCATAATCTCCCTATGTCTCCATTCTCCATTGCCACTTCAATTTTATCTTGTATTTATTTAATATCTCCATTATTAAATATTTATTCCATACTATTTTTTTAACATCATTTATTAGCTCCCTTATTAAAATTCCAAACGTATCCATCCAATCTAGGGACCTAGTAGGATTGATGGAATTGTCCTCCTATGTAATTACTTGAATGGGGACATTACAAAGACCCCATTTATTGATCATATAAATACTTTAGGAATATATTTTCATCTTTATTTATATTTCCTTACTTATATATTTTTAAAACCTTGAAAAAAACTTAAAAACTATCTACCAAATCTTGATAAAAATAGACAAAAATATAGAGATTCAGTCTCAACATTTGTCGGAAGCTAGAGTTGCACCATATTGAAAATAGGAAGAAAATGATTACAAACCAATGATATAGGTGAATAAATTCCCCTTTTCTCTAAACCATCCTTCTCCATCTATGTTAATGATGTCAAAAAACTTGATGTGAAAAAAAAACTATCTAGCCTCCAAATTCTTTAGTGTGCCTTTGCTTTTCTCTTTGTCCTCATCTTCTTCCCCTAATATGTCCTTATTATATACCATTGAGGTTTCTACTACCAATCACTAACCATGAATGTGTGATTAATATTTTTGATGTATTTTGATTATATTCTTCAAAAAAACTACTTTCATTACTTTTTCAGGTATCTTTACTTGAATTTCGAGGATTAATATGCATTATAAGCATTATTTCCATTCTAGGAGTTGTTGAAACTAGGTTTTTGACCTTAAGTAGTCTTGATATTGAATTATTTAGGGAAACCATTGTATTCAAATACTTCTTCCTTTGCTGAATCATTGGTTTGATGAGAGATCAAAGCTCTAATTTTTTTTCCAGATTTTGGTCTTCATGTTACGGGCCAAATGAAGATATGTTTTCAGACCATCATCCTTAGGGGTCTTAATTTTATTGTTGACAGATTTTCCCCAATGTGTGAGGTCAGAAATTATGCTGATGGATGAAATAAATTGATTTTACTTGTATTCTGATACTCTTTAGTGATCAAGGAAGGATAGAAAATGGTGGTTTATGAATGCAGGAGTTAGAGAAACACATGCAAGTCAAATAAGAAAAATTCTCAAATATACAATATCTTCCTCTGGCGGGTACACTCATGCTCAATAGTAAATAAGCATGGCAAAAAACAATACACAGTGGATCCATGTCAAAAGAAAATTATTCAAAATTATATATGCAGATGTGATGAGTGCAAAATATCTAGGTCTTCATGGTACTTTCATTTGATATTTTAATATTGTGAAACTCGAGAAGTGCATTGATGAGTGATACAACTATTTTTCCCAAGGTATTCAAAACAAACCAATGATAGTACAAGATTATATCATGTGAATAAATGAGTTGATGTCTATCATAATAAAATACCATCTTATTATTGGTCATTGATGTATACCATTAATAAATGTGAGGAGGCCCATCGATAATGATGATGGACTCCAAGGTACCCAAGTACAAACTGACAATTGTGAAGAGATGTTCTGAAGTCGAACACTTGTAGCATCAAACAATCAGCATTCTTTGATTTATATCCAATATTGTTTGTTGATGTATTTGTAACTTCGGAAGATATTCTGATGTATATCAGCATTGTATGTTGTTGTACCACCATTGAGGATGCGTGTTACCCCTTTACGGGATGTCTAAATTGTGCCTAGACCTTGAAGTACAACCTCCATTGTAATTTGGGGAAATAGTACCCAGTGTAACATGATGTAATATGTACGTATAGTCTCTCTAGAATAAGTGGGACCCATGTGAGATGGCATGTAGGCTCTAATGTCATATTTTTTCAATGACTTGAAAGGATATAAATAGGGAGGCACTCTCCCTCATTTATACACACCTAACACACTCTCAAGTGCGCATGCGAGAGAGAGACAGTTAGAGTAGGAGAGATAGATAGATGATGAATACTTCTTATTACTGATTTTGACCATCTTACTGATTTTGTAGGGTTTTCTCCTTTGTCATTTCCCCGGTGAAAATATTTGTGTCTCATGTATCTTTTATATCTTATGCATCTTATTGTACTTGTTAATATTTCAAATAAAGATCCTAGATAATCTAATTAGATCTTAAAAAACTAACATGGTATCAGAGCCTCTCTGAAAGAAGGCATTGCAAAGCTATGGGAACTAGGGATTCCTATTTGAAGGTGTTCTCTCCATAGATCATCAAGTAAAGAGGACTAGGCTAAATTGCCTCAGTAGGGAAGATCTTTTGGTGGAGACAGTTTCTAAATTGGATAAGTTTCATTTTTTACCATTTCACTTGTGCCGAGAGGAAATAGGGGATCAAATATCGAAGGATTCCCACCTTAGTTTTCAAAAGATGACATAGTTGAGAAACTCATGAGGCACATCATTTTGTCCAAAAAAAATTCCCAAAATCCAAGATTGGAAAATTAGGGTTTCTCTGACAACCCCTAGCTCAGCCTACTCTGGAACCTAGTCGAAAACATCAAATATGTAAGATCCAAATATTTCGTATTTCCATTTGAGGTTCTAATTTTCAAAAGATGACTCACCATACTTAGCTTGAGGACACGATTGGAGGGGATGATAACTTATGGGAATGGAAGTACAAGATCTCCCTTATCCTTGAAGAAAATGTCTTGGATCACTTTATCTCTAGAGATGTTCCAAAACCAGATGGAGATGAGGAAAAGGATACTCATAAGAGAATCATGGATAAGGATAAGAGAATAATTGCAGATTATATCAATGATCACCTCATCCCCCATGTGCCAGCATTCAAGTCACCAAAGGAAGTATATGATTCTTTGAAAAATATGTTCGAACAAAAGAACATCAATCAGAAAATGGATTTAAGGATCCAGCTGAAGAATGTGAAGATACAAAACTCCAAGACTATATAGTGTTACTTCACAAGGGTTTGCTGAAATAAAAGAACAACTTGAAGCAGTTGAAGAAAATGTTGAAGAAGGAGAAATTGTAATGACTACCCTGAATGGTCTCCCTAGATCATGGGACTCATTCATTCAAGGGATTTTTGTAGGAAGGAAGATGATCTCTTTTAGCATACTTCGAGAAGAATGTGCACAAGAAGAAGCTAGAATTGTGACAAGAGAAGAAAAGATGGGAGAAACTAACGATCAATATCTTGCAAAGAAGAAGGAGAAGAAGGAGAAATTTCATCACAACAAGGAGAAAGAAAATACATCGAAGAATACCAAAATATATATTTCAAATGTTTGATGCTATACTTTGGATGGAAAGGGATACTTGGCAAGAGATTGTCCCATCCAGAAAAAGAGACACCATGCTCATATTTCCTAAGATGATGAACCAACAAACAAAAGATTCAAACGAGAGAAGGATGATTCGGATGAAGAGTATGTGCTAACTACAGCACTTATAGAAGAGTGATTGGAATCATTCATATGTCTGAATATGAGTCACCTCACAAGGTGAAACTTAGGGAGGGTTATCAATACCCCATAAAAGGGAGTTCTGAACCTTTATACAAGATTGACTGTAAGAAATCCTTAAAGATCAAAGATGTGTTATATGTTCCAGGATTGAAGAAGAATATTCTCTCCATATTTGCATTAGATGAAAAAGGAATTAGGGTTGCATTTGTTGATGGCCAAGTTTTGATATGGCTCACAGGAAAGACAAGAGAGGATGTGTTAAACTAGTAGCAACAAGGAAGGTCTTCTTTCATGCATGTGTTCTTGCATGCAAAAGACTTAAATTAAAAAACCAGTTTTATTTAATTTACTTTTCCTAAGTTTATTTTGGAAAATAAATTAAAGTGATCTAAATTAACTTTAGTAAACCACTAGTTAAAGTGAAAGTGACATTACGGTTTTTTCTTTACCACTAGTTAAAGTGAAAGTGAAATTAGTGTTTTCGCTTTACCTAAAGTTATAAAAGAAATACCAATTGGTGGAGAGGACACACACTTGAATTCCAATAGAGACAGGATATAGACGGGGAGACATATTCAGACAGAGGATTTCATTGAGAAGACGGAGGACCGAGCAGCAGGATCATCGAGCTTCGTATAACTGGGCCCTACACTAAACATAGGAGGGTGTTGAGGTTTAGCTGGGATTTTCCTAGTGATTCTGTCGGGTACTGCATTTGTCAGGTTTGGGTCAATTTGTAGTGATTGTAAAAGTTCCATATTTTCTCATAATAAAATATATATTTGACTGCACCACCGATTTTCCCATCTTGGGTTTTTCCGGGGGTTTCCATACCCAAAATAATAGTGTCAATATTGTGATGTGTTGTTGTGACTTATTTCTCAGTTTTATATTCTGCTACATACTGTAAAAGATATTCATGTGTGGCTATCAGTTGATATTTTTATGCACTTTTTAGCCCTAGTTGAATATTAAAGGAAAATTTATATGGTATCAGAGCTCTGGTGAGCTAAAGATGAGATATTTATAGCAATAGTGATAGATCAGGGGAAAATATATAGGAAGAAACAAACCTAGACTTCCAGATCTAGGGTTTGACAGGTACACTTCACTATGGCCATGCAATTGAGAGTTGAGGATAGACTCCAAGGTGCTCATAAATTTCCTACATGGAAAGAGAGGATCACAAGGGTTCTGGACGTTGGTGATGTTGAAGAGCACATTAACTCCAGAAAATTTGCACCCACAGATCCGACAGATCTGATAGTGTAGAAGAAGATTGATTTGAGAGCCATGTTGATTATCATGGATGGAGTGAAGGACCATATTGTCCCTCACCTTTCTGGTAAGAAGACCGCATTGGAGATGTGGAAGGATTTGGAAAGTCTGTACCAGATCAAGAACGAGAACCAAAGGATGGTGTTGCAAGAGAAGATGCCCAACACAAAGATGACCAACAGAGAAGGATTGGTGCCTTATCTCACGAGGCTCACACAGATCAGGGATGAGCTTAGAGCTGTTGGCTCTAAGACAGATTATGAGGAGCTAGGTTGGATAGCCCTTAATCGATTCTCTAAGCCATGGGATAGTTTTTTCAAAGGTGTTGCGGCTAGGGAGAAGCTCACTAATTGATAGAGACTATGGGGTGAATTTGTGCAGGAGGAGACCCACATGGGTCAAGCATTAGAGGAAATTTCAACTCAAAATGGGCCTTTTAACTTTGATTCAAATTCCATGTCATCATGTGTTATCCAATGAAATTTCTTTGAATTTGAAATACCGTATAGGTCTTAAACACTTTTTTAATATAAATTTGGGGATAGGTATCATAAAAAAAACTACATTTTTTGTTTGAATTTTTGACATATCTCCCCATGTTTTTACTCAAATTTCAATTGGTAGAGCTCATTGGATGTGGAATTAAACTTTGCATCCAAGGAGTACCCACTCGGCATACTTTTGATGGACCCTGCTACCCCAAAAACAAGAAATACCTGAAAAAAACGTGATGATGACATCATCATCACGTTTTTTCAGGTATTTCTTGTTTTTGGGGTAGAGGGGTCCATCATAAGTATGCCAAGTGGGTACTAATTGGATGCGGAGTTTAATTCTGCATCCAATGAGCTCTACCGATCGAAATTTGAGTAAAAACACGGGGAGATATGTCAAAAATACAAACAAAAAAGTAGTTTTTTTCTTTTCTTCCTCCAAAATTAATAAATATTATTTTATTATTTTAACTATTATTTTATTAATTCTTTTTAGGAGGCCCATTTTGAGTTGAAATTTCCTCTAATGGATCAGGATCATCTAGCAGTGCCCCATAGATTGTGGATGAGGAGGCTCTAGCCCTTACAGGGAAGAGTAAGGAGAAGGCAAAGAGGAAGAAGGATGGTAAAAAGAACCTTGACGTCTCAAATGTCAAGTGTTTTATCTGCCACAAGTAGGGACACTTTTCCTCCCAGTGCCCAGACAGGAAGAATAAGAGTAACACTCAAATGACTGGATCTGCATAGGTGGATGAGTTTAGTAGAATATTCGATGAGGATTTTTGTTTGATAGCTTACATGAAAAGCACCAAAGGGAGCATCATATGGTACATTGACAGTGGAGCATCTAGTCACATGACTAGATAGAAGATATTCTTCAGATAATTGCAAGAGGGTGGAACAGGGATCCATGTTGAGCTAGGTGATGATGCCCAGTATCATGCTCATGGAGTTGGCACTGTTTCATTTAAGAGGGAGTCTCAAAAACCCCTCAGTTTTTTCTATGTGTTATATGTTCCAGGACTAAACAAGAACCTTATATCACTCTCCCATCTAGAGGAAAATGGATCTCAGGTGAAGTTTCATGACCATAGAGTGTATATCAGGCCTAAGGGGTTAGATAGGAGCTTGGATCGAGTGATTCAAAGAAGGAGTGGGAAAGTGTACATATTACACTTTGAGCCTGCGAAGGATCTAGTCAGAAGAAGCAAAAGAAGCTAGTGTGAGTTGTGGCATATGAAGATGGCACACTTACACCATGGAGCACTGAAGCATTTGAGATAGATAGTCATTGGAGTTCCTCAAGTACAGAAGGAAAATGATAACCACTACAAAGGGTTGTTCTTTGTGGAAGAACATCGGGAATCCTTTCCCACAGAGTGAGCACAAGTCTAAGGAGCCCTTGGACCCTGTGCATTTGGATGTACGTGGACCTATGATTGTCTAATTGTTTAATGGTTACAGTTATTGTGTAACCTTCATTGATGACTATTCTAGGAAAACCTGGATCTATTTCCTAAAGGCCAAGTCATAGGTCTTTGAGAGGTTTTGAGATTTCAAGAATCTTGTGGAGAACCAAACATGAAAGAAGATTCAGGTGTTGAGGACAGAAAACGGGGGTGAGTACACTTCCAATGAGTTCATGGAGTATTTTTCGGCTAAGGGGATCAAGAAGGAGCGCACTATGCCTGATACCCCACAGCGGAATGGAGTTCCAGAGTGGGAGAACAGGACTATGGTTGGAGCAGCCAAGGCCATTCTATTTGATCAGGGATTATCACTATTCCTCTAGGCCGAGGCATACAGGACTGCAATATACATTCAGAACAGGTGTCTCCACATAGCCTTGGGGAGGAAGACACCGGAGGAGGTCTTCATAGGAACTAGGCCAGATGTGAGTCACATTCGCATATTTGGAAGTGTCTGTTATTTTCATGTTCATACTGACAATCGGAAGAAGATGGATGCTTCTGGAGAGAAGGGGTGACTTGTTGGTTACATCGAGATTTTGAAGGAATATAGAGTTTACATTCCTTCTCCTAGAAGGATCATTGTGAGAAGAGATGTCCATTTGGATTCCAGGGAGGTAGATCCTCCACTTATATCTTTTATATGGAGTATACAACCAGAGAGGATTAGTTATATGGAACTGATGACAGATTTGATTAAATTTGAACTTTCCATCTTCCGGGAGGCTGTACAACATGATGTGTGGCAAGAAGCTATGGTTGAGGAGTATGACTCCATTATGAAAAACCAGATATGGGAGGTTTTACCGAGACCACAAGGGAACAAGGTGGTGGGATCTAGAAGGATCTACAAGGTGAAGCATGTATCATATGAAAGTGTGGAGAAGTTCAAGGTGCACTTCATGGAAAGGGGGTTTTCATAGAAGGAGGCTATTGATTATGAGGATACCTTCACCCCTATTGGTAGGTATTCTTCCATTCGTACCATTATCTCAGTAGAAGCTAAGATGGGTTGGCGTGTCCATTAGATGGAATTCAAGAATTCCTTCCTCAACATATTGATAGAGGAGGAGGTGTTTGTTGAGCAACCAGAGGGGTTTAATGTGGAGAACAGGAAGATGCATGTATGTAGACTGCATCGAGCTCTTTATGGGCTCAAGTAGGAACTTCGAGCATGGTATTCGAGGATTTACAACTATCTACAGGAGATGGGATTTCAGCAGAGTGAGGTTGACTACAACTTGTACTTCTTGACATGTGAAGTTCCTCTCATACTAGTCTTATATGTGGATGATCTCTTTTTGATAGGAGATGAGAGGCTGATTGGAGACTATAAGTACAACCTTGCAGTAGAGTTTGAGATGAAATACCTTGGGTTGATGCATTACTTTTTGGGCTTGGAGGTTTAGCAGAGATATGGATGCTTCTTCATCGGACAAGGGAAGTATGCAATAGAGATCTTGAAGAGATTCGGGATGGAGCACTGCAAGCCTATTGCCATACCTCTAGTTTCCAACTGGAGGAATATTGATGCATCAGAGTCATATGGATTTGATCCTACCTTGTATCATCAGCTTATCGGATTGCTTATGTATTTGGTCAACACCCGATCAAACATCAGCTTTGTAGTCAACTCTTTGGGTCAGTTCATGGTGGAACCTCATAAAGTGCATTGGATGGATGCGAAGCACATACTTCTCTACATTAAAGGTACACTAGAGTGTGGATTGGTTTGTGAGTGTAGGGGGGGTGTACAGCTAGAATATTTCAAAGATGCTGACTAGGAAGGATGTGTAGAGGACCAGAAGAGTACTTCAGGTTGTTATTTAAGCATTGGATTAGGGGTTGTCTCTTGGTTCAGCATGAAGCAGAAGTTGCACTGATCTCGGTAGAGGCTGAGTACATGGCATCCAACATGGCTACTTGTGAGGGTATGTGATTGAGGAAGTTACTTGTAGGTTTTTTCAAGTGTGAGCTAGAGGATACATTAGTTCACTGTGACAATCAGAGTGGCATCAGCTTGTCTGAGAATCCAGTGTTCCATGAATGGATAAAACACATAGACATTAGATACCACTTCTTGAGAGATTGTGTTTAGAGGGGAACCATTCGGTTGGAGTACATACAGACATATGAGCAGGTGGCAGACATTTTCACTAAGCCACTTTACAGACAGAGTTTTTTGAATTTCAGGGATAAGTTGGGGTTGCTACCAAATCCCTTCCTCATTGAGAGGGAGTGTTAAACTAGTAGCAAAAAGGAAGGTCTTCCTGCATGCATGTGTTCTTGCATGCAGAAGACTTAAATTAGGAAACCAGTTGTATTTAATTTACTTTTCCTAAGTTTACTTTGGAAAATAAATTAAAGCGATCTAAATTAACTTTAGTGAACCACTAGTTAAAGTGAAAGTGAAATTAGGGTTTTTTCTTTACCACTAGTTAAAGTGAAAGTAAAATTAGGGTTTTCTCTTTACCTAAAGTTATGAAAGAGAGATCAATTGGTGGAGAGGACACACAATTGTATTCCAATAGAGACATGATATAGACAGGGAGAGAAAGTCAGACAGAGGATTTCGCTGAGAAGATGGAGGAGTGAGCAGCAGGATCATCGAGCTTCGTAAAACTGGGCCATACACTCACACAGGAGGCTATTGAGGTTTAGCTGGGATTTTCCCAATGATTTTGTCAGGTACTGCATTCACTAGGTTTGGGTTAATTTGTAGTGATTATAAAAGTTCCATATTTTTTCATAATAAAATCTATATCTGACTTCTGCACTAGTTTTCCCATCTTGGGTTTTTTCGGGGGTTTCCATACCAAAAATAATAGTGTCAATATTGTGATGTGATGTTGTGAGCTATTTCTCATTTTTATATTCCGCTGCATACTATAAAATATATTCATGTGTGGTTATCATTCGATATTTTGCATGCACTGTTTATCCCTAGTTGAATATTAAAGGAAAATTTACAGGATGCAACACTGATTGGAGAAGAAGACGAACGATTGTACAAGTTAAAGGGACATCCTGAACAAGCATTGGTTCATGAATCAACTGAACCAAATGAACTATGGCATATAAGCCTTGCACATGTGCACTACATAGCACTACCAATGGCATGCAAAGCATTTTTAGGGTTGCCAGAGATCCAAGTAAAGCATGAGGGACTCTTACAAAGGATTTGCAAAAGGAAAGAATGCAAAGAAGACATTTCCCAACAATGAGAGAAAGGTTAAAGGAATATTGGAGATAGTACACTTGGATGTATGTGGAACCATTTCTTATATAGCTCATTAAGCGGGTATGTGTACTATGTTTCCTTTATAGATGATTTCTCAATTACTACTTGGATATATTTCTTGAAAGAGAAAAGTGAAATTTTCAGTAAGTTTAAGAAATATAAATCTTTGGTCGAGAACTAGAACGATAGGAAAATCAAGATTCTAGGGTCATATAATGGTGGTGAGTTCACTTTGGAAGAATTCAAGGAAATATCCATTGAACCAGATATTAAGAGGGAGTTGAGAAATCCATACAATCCCCAGTAGAATGGGGTTGCAGAATGGAAGAATCAGACCTTAATGGGAGCAATGAAAGCAATGTTGCTTGACCAGGATATTCCTATGCACCCTTGGGAAGAGGCAACAAGAAAAATTGTGTATGTACAAAACTATACTCCTCATCGATTACTTGGCGGCAAGAATCCTAAAGAGGCTTTCTTAGGAGTGAAACCCAAGTTCATCTATCTCATAATATTTGGTTTCCCAGTGTACATACATGTCCCAATAGTGAAACAAACCAAGCTCGATCCTTCTGGGAGGAAAGGTGTATTTGTAGGATACAATGACACATTAAAGGCCTACTGAATATACTTCATAGGATTCAAGAAGATCGACATCAATAGAGATGTAACCTTTGATCAAGACTCAGCATACTTCAGATCTAGGAGGACTTCGATGCCGGAATTTGAGGAACCTGAAGAGACGAGGGTCTGAGACATGGAAATTGGAGAATCAATTCCGTAAGAGACTGAATATCATGACATGAAAGAACCATAAAAGATGGTAGAGAAATTCCTTAAGAAGGACTCCCACAAGAGGAAACCATCATGGGAATGAAATCTCTTACAAGAAGCTCAAAGGTATGGCACTCCAAAGGGAATACATCAAGAGAGAAAGAGGGAAAAACCCCACAATAGCTATGTGGCCCTGCTATGTGACATCCGTGATAAAAAACCTTCCACCTATGAAGAGGTTACAGAAAAGAGATAATGGAAGGATGTGATGATTGACGAATATTGGTTGATCATGAAGAATGATGTCTAGGAGGTTGTTCCGAGGCAAGAGAAGAATTTTGTCATGAATTCAAAGTGGATCTACAAGATCAAGCATTCGAGAAACACAAGGAAAGATTCGTAGCATGAGGCTTCTCACAGAAAGAAGGTATAGACTACAAAGAGACATTTGCACTCATGGAGAGGTACACTTTCATATGGACCGTACTTTCTTTGGAATCATTTATGAAATTGAAAGTACACTATGTGGATGTAAAGACTGCTTTCTTGAATGGTGTAGTCGAAGAACACTTGTATGTGGAACAATCACTGGGATTTGAGACACATGATAGGAAGACCCATGTTTGTGCAATTAGAATAATGCCTTGCATGGTTTGAAACAATCACCAAGGACATGGTATGGCAGGATAGATAGCTTCCTTATGATCTTGGGATTTACCAATATTAAAGAAGATTCCAACCTCTACTTCAAGGTGGAAGACAGAAGACCAGTGATACTCTTGCTATATGTTGACATGAGGGGCTCACTAGTAAGGAAATATTATATCACATCCATTCATATTGGGGGTTTGAATACTCCTAAAAACCTAAAAAATATATTTCCTCGTATTAAGGGGTCAAGGGGGTTATTTAATTTGACATAGTGAAATAAATATTGGGGGTTATTTTATTTGGGTAGGCCAAGGAATAACATTCAAATCGTAGGATATATATATATATATATATATATATATATATATATATGCGTGTGTGTGTGTGTGTGTGTGTGTGTGAAAACATTTTATACTACAATATTTAATTTCAAATATGTTTTCTATAATATTATCATTATGCTTATGATTTTTGTTTTGTTACATAGTTTTTAAATGAAAATATTCATATCATTAGGTTAATCATATTATAATATTATTGATTGAAATCTTCATTCCAATTGAAATCTAACTCCATAAATCCATCTTAAAAAATACCAAAGAATTCGATTATATGATTGGATCATATACATAAAAAAATGAGGATTTTTGTCTTAGTTTCATACAAAAACCTCTTCCCAATTAAATAAAATTACTAATATTTCAAAATAGAATACTTCTCGGCCCAAGAAAAATCACTAACCTATTGGATAACCAATGTTAAATTTATATGGGAATGCCATTTAATTTATTTAAGATTTTAAATAGAAAATGAAGAGAATCTACTCTAATTTTTTACTAATTTTGATCTTTTATAGATATAGAAATGAGATTCATTTGTTGTGGATGAATTTGTGTTCACTAAACCTTGAATACTTTAAGCATAAGACGATATCTGCACATAATTTATCTAAACAATAAGAGTGGTATTTTACCATATTTTACTATGCATCTATTAAAAATTACATACAAATAGATTTAAAAAAAAATAGAAAACATTTATTAATATGATTAAAAATATTTTATAGAGTTTAATTGATTAAGCTTATAGAAAACATGAGCTATTTATGGATAATAGATATAATTGTAGTTACATGATATAAAATTGGTATATTATCAAGTTTTGGTGTGAAACATGTGCAACTCTCATCTTTTCTAACCATTGCACTAACTATTGGACTATTAGTATTTTATATTCTTTGTTACACTGATCTCTTGACTTGGTTTCCTTTTCTGTGTTTTCCTTCCTGATTACTATTTGATTGGATCTTCCACTATCCAATGCTACAAATGAATCAGTCACCCTTGAAATCTGTTGGGATCATTACTGACATTATACTATATTTTATTTATCATCTTGTTTTCTTATACTAAGATGCGTTAGGGATCTTGTTGTTACAACTTTACAATATGATATAAATGGGGTGTTAAAAATGGGTTGATAAAATGGATACCTAAAATATCTAGCGAAACTAGGGGTTTTTTTAATTGGAAAGGTATATTGTGAGGGGGGTTCAACAATACAATTTTAGGAAGTATTTTCCAATATTCTTTGAAATTAGGCATATTTTTTAATATCCTACGAACGAACGTGCTATGTAACAAGTTCATTGAGTGAACCCCCCCATGTATGTTGATGACTTGTTTCTAATAGAGTATGGGGAACTCATTACAGATGCAAGGAGGAGACTTTTTACAGAGTTTGAGATGAAATACCTAGGTATGATGCACTACTTCTTAGGCATGGAGGTGTGGCAGAGTGAAGGTGGAGTATTCCTTGGGCAAGGGAAGTATGCAATGGATATTCTGAAGAGATTCAGAATGTTGGATTGTAAGTATATCGCTACACCTATGGAATCTAACTTAAAGCTTCTGAGTGATGCTTCATTTGAGAAGGTCAATGCGACGATGTATCATCACATGATTGGATCATGGATGTATCTGATGAATAGAAGACCATACATATGCTTTGCGGTGAACACCCTGATCTAGTTCCTGGAGGATCCGAGACATGTTCACTTGATAGCGGTAAAGAATGTTCTGAGGTACCTAAAAGGTACAGTGGATTATGGGCTCAAATATGATGTGAATCAGAATATAGAACTACATGGTTATGTTGATTCGTACTGGGAAGGTATCATCACTGACAGGAAGATCACCTCAGGATGCTGCTTTAGTTTGGGATCTGGCATGATCTCCTGGTTCAATAGGAAGAAATCATGTGTGGTGTTGAGTACAACTAAGGCAGAGTATGTTTCTGCTTTCTCATCTAGTTGAAAGGCAGTGTGCCTGTAAAATATACTATCTAGATTATTTGATCTCCTTTTGGATGTGACTTGCATCTTCTGCAACAATCAGAGTTATGTGAAGTTGACAGAAAACCTAGTGTTCCATGGCAAGTCAAAGCACATTGAGATCAAGTTCCACTATATCAGGGATATGGTGCAGAGAGGAGCAGCAAAGATCCTATACATGGAAACAAAGGAGTAGATATTCGATGTGTTGAACAAGCCTCTTTCAAGAGTGAAGTTTGATTACTTTAGAGAAATAATTGGTGTGATCCATATCGAGATCCCTCGAAAGAGGGAGTGATGTGTTCTAGTATATCTAGAAATTAGACAAGTTGTCTGAGTGTAACATCCAGGTGAAGCTCGTAGGTTTCTCAGACGTAATCATTCCTATAGGTTATGCTTGGATGTAACATCTCTATGAAGCTCACATGGTATCCTTTGATGTAATCAATATTGATACAAAGCATATTATCTCACATGGGAAATGAGATAGGTTATTTGAATGTAAATAATAAACCCTGGCATGGTGCATAAGTTATTCTGATGTAATATGTCTCGTGGGTTTTCTGAGTGTAAATACTGATCCATGGCATGGTAAGGAGGTTACTTGGACGTAATATGTCCTGAACATTATCTGAATAGAAAAGATCTTGGATGCAAGTTGGTCAAATGTAATCCCTTGAGGTTTACTAGAAGCACGTAAAAAGGTCCTGGTGTAGCAGGTTGTTGGGTCGTAAGTAGCCCTACCATATATATGAGGTGCACCTAGGTGGTTCTTTAATAGAACACGAGTTGATTATAGTTATTTGGTTGTTTGTTGTTTTGTCTTGTGCAGGACAAAATATATGATATGGATATGATGAGATAAAGATAGAAGACACGTGATATTATTGTGGCAATATGAATAACATCCTGGACAGATTGTACATGAAGTATTGCTTGAGATGTGATGAAGACCTGGTAGAGGACTAGGCCTACATCTAGCATGCAAAAGGGTTGGCACTATAGAAAATTATGATGATAGATAGTATGGTATGATGATAAAATTATAAGAAGATGATGGATGCATATATGATGAAGACTCTATGACTCCATGATGATGACGATGCAATGAAGACCTGACCAGATGTGTTGATAATTGTGTAGAGAGATAATACCTTCCTAGTTAAGAGGGTGTGTTGATGTATTTGTAACTTTTGAATATATTCTGATATATATTATCATTGTATGTTGTTGTACCCCCATTGTCAATGTGTGTTATCCCTTTACGGGATTTCTAAATTGTGTCTAGAACTTCAGGTACAACCTTTGTTGTAAGTTGAGAAAATAGTCCCCAGTGTAACATCATGTAATATGCAATTTTCGTCTATCTAGGAGAAGTGGTCCCCATGTGAGATGACATGTAGGCTCGAATGTTAAATTTGGTAAGTGACTTGAAAGGGTATAAATAGGGAGGCACTCTCCCTCATTTATACACACCTAACACATTCTCAAGTGTGCATGAGAGAGAGAGAGAGAGAGAGAGAGAGAGAGAGAGGGAGACATAGGAGGAGAGACAGATGGGTGTTGAATACTTCTTATTATTGATTTTGACCATCTTACTATTCTGAACAAGTTTGCGGGCTTTTATCGTTTATGGTTTCCTCAGTGAAAATATTTGTGTCTCGTGTATCTTTTATATCTTTTGCATCTTGTTTTACTTGTTATTATTTTTTATAAAGATCCTATATAATCTAATAAAATATTAAGAAAAAATAACATTGTTTGTGAGGAAACCTGCCACTAATGACTGCAAGATCCACGATAATCAATAGGGTTTCTAGATATGTTTCCTAGATGATGATTTGGTGTCGATAGGAATAGATCTGTCATAATGAAGGAATTAATGCATCCCACATAGATTGACACAAAACTAAGATCAATAGGATGATATAATTTGGTAGAGATGTGAGATCCAACACTATATACTGACACAAGGAAGGACGACATAATTGGTCTGGAATATTTGAGGAATGTACGAAACTTGTTTGACTTCCCTTGAACACATAACAAAACAAAGAATGGACACCTGGAAACATAAGAATCTAATAACTGACTGTAATGTCCCTAATATTAAAAAAAAATGTAGGTCGGTTAAATGCTACATTTCAAGGACATTGTTTTAACTTATACATAATGAAACTTAGTTTTGTAAGTGTTGTAATTTGTTTTTCCATATACTTTTTGTTGTTTCTTGTTTAATGCTGATATGATTAGGCGACACTTGTTAGTTTACATTTTACTTCTTATTTATATGTCTTAATTTTTGTTTATGGTTTTATTCATTAAAAGCCTTACTTTCCTTCATTTGTCAAGGGGTGGAGTGGTGGGGTTTATCACTTGAGGGTCCACTCAGAAAGTTAAGGATTACTACTGCTTTAAGGGGCTTACTTAGTTCATTGCAAACTAATGCAATATCCTACTCTCGTGTAGGTTGTTCCGATGGTGAATTCTATCTTTGACCGTGGAAAAATAAAGAAATCCTACAGCACCACATCTATACTACAGTAACCTATTCAAAGATGGTGAATGGAGGACTAAAGTCCTATTCCTAATTGTTCCTAAGTCCTACATTTATGCAAGAATGAACTAAATATATGGTTATAACTTTATGGTAGGCATTATTATGTTTAAGGTTTAAAACCTTATCTATCTTGATATATATTTTATAATTTCTAAACTTTATGGTATAGGGCATAGGGTTTATGGAAATATCCATATGCCATTGAAAACCTTGTAAGACATTCTTTGCAAAACTATAGGGTAAAATTATTTGGCTTATGGCATATTTCATAAGCCGCACAACTTTGTTTTAACATGGAAAAAGTGGGTTTTATGGTTTTAACATTGGGAGGGTGGTGCATTATGGATTTTTGACATGAGCATAACTATACCTCTATGGGTTTTGATTTCATGGTTGGTGGAGGACAGGGTGGCGCCTTTAGTGATTCTAGGGAAGCATGTGAATTTGGACTCAAGTGTTGGTTAGGGTCGACATGCATTTCATTTGGTCTCTCGTTGGTTTTTTTGGGTTGTCTCGAGCTCTTGGGAGCTATGTTGCGTAATGCAATAGCATGCCTACTTTCTCAAGGTAAGCCTATGTCGATGGTCTGCACATTATTCGGTTTTCAATTTGATTTACTTTGGTATCTTGCATACTTCTCATGGATTTTGTGTGGGTTTGTGCAGGTATAGGGAGTGTCTCTATGGTGGCTTTGATGGTGAATTTTTAGCTGTTCTACACAACCTCTTTGCGGGTAAGCCCCGAAAAATGCAAACGCACTTACCTCTGCATGTTTATTTCTGGCAGAGATTTTAAATTTGGGTTTGGAGATGTATCGATGTGTAGTTTCATTTGGTTGGGTTTGATAGTTGATTCGGCCATCCAATGGATGCGACTGTGTTAATATTTTCCATGGGAATTGTCTTATGTAAAAGGTTTGGGAAAATATCTTGACTATCCAGAGAATGGCTCGACTATGTGTATAAGACTTAGTCATGTTGCAACGTTTTGTAAAGTATTTGGTTTAGTGTTTTCATGGAAAGCTCCACATTTAAAATTAATGATATGTTTTCGTAATGCTTACAGTTCCATTCCTTGCAATGACACCGTGGATATATTGATTGTATATTTTATATATTTTACGCAATCAATACTTTATTAGTAAATTTGTTGGTGTATGAGTTAATAGTTATCATGGATGGGGTTTCACCTTATAGTCATGAGCTTGGAAGCTTGGCTCACCCCTTAGATGAATACCTGTCCTGTATATATGGTTTTTATGTTTATTTATAATGTGACTATATAATTGGTTATGAGAGTGTAGCTCTGATTTGTTTAAATTGTCGGTTTATAATTGAATTTATTGTGGGAATATTGACAGGAGAAACCCTTAATGTGTATATCGTAGCGTTTATGCTTTGTATTAGCAAATATTCCTATAGGATTCGATCTTGGCCTTTTTAATGAATTAGACTTGTGGTTAAATTTAGCGTTTATGTTTTTGCTTTAGCCATGATACCTACAGGATTCAATCCTGGGTTGTTTAACAATTTCAAAGTACGGTTTAGCTTGCGAATTTCCTCGGGATTCGATCTTGGGTGCACTAAGTTTAATTTATTAATGATAAACAAAATGACTTTGTCTTTAATACTTTTGTTTATATAAATGGTTTGTTTTAGTTCTTTGTTTATCATTTTAGTATCTTGATATGTTTTGTATGTGAATTGACCTACAACCAACCTTCATAGGTTTCGAGGGCTAGGCTTTGTTTGAAATATTTGGTAATGTAATTATGTAAGCTTATCCCACAACTAATCCTGGATAGGATTCGATGGTTGGGCTGGGTTTAGTAAAACTTATCAATGTTATGTTTTATCATGTATTTAATTTTTATCTTGAAGGATGTGAACAACATTTACAATATATTGTTTATGTTTTATTTTGATATGGAAAAAGGAAACATATGTGATGGCATATGAAATCTACCAGCGTTGGAAATATACGTTTAAAGTTGGATTTTAATGGTGTGAGAGATTTGAACCATGGTTTAATTTGTTTCTTTTAGTGGGTAGTTTATTAATTATTTTAAATGTTTTGAACATAGTTTGAATTATTATATCTCAGATATTTGATCTGTCTATAGGTTTATAACTTTTATAAATAGTTTATCGAAATGTTTTAGATGAAAATGTTAATATATTATTTTAGTTTAAAATGCTAATAAGGTTTATTTTGTCTATATTTATGAAACCTCTGTTTAACTTTTCATCTAAGTTTGACCAATATGTGACAAAAAGCTAGTTATCTCAAATAATCTAGATTTTAAGTCTAAGATGAACCCTGTTAGATAGTTAACCCAGTATAGAGAAGACTTAATTTAAGACATGTCTGAATGACCATAAAAAAAGAATAATATTGAAAGAATATAAAATATATTTTCTTAGGGTTTAGATGCAAGGAATTCATGCTTTGAGGTTTTGTAAACAAAAAGAAAACCTAGTTGAGAAAACATATAATATGCATATTTTCATTTAAGATTATAAACCCTACTTTAATAAAAATCTATATGAACTGTAACGAAGGTAAAAAACTCATACCTGCAATTTGTATCTATTCCAATCGATACAACCTTGCACACTCAAGCACCCATCATTAACAAGAACATAGACAATTCTGACCTCAGATCTATCAACCTAATGACTTGAGAGATTTAAATTTCAGTTAGATCAAGAATCATTTCTTTTCTTGAAATAATATTTTACTTAATTTATATGAAATTAATATTTATTTATCTTAACTTAGGAACTCTTTGACTAATTCTTATTTTGACTCTTTTTAGGTACTAAGATATTTAATTAATTATTTTAGTAAATAATAAAACATAGGTCCTTGAATTATTATTTATAGTTACTATTATTAATACATATGGTTACCCTTTTATTCATAACATATATAAACTATATATATACATATATCATTGTTAACATTTTTACTTTGGATATCATATAGCATGATCCCCAAATCACATGGTGATTTCTTTAGCTTATAATCACTTCTTTCATTAAGGCCTTCAGGTAAGGTTGGTCAACTAAGTTAGGCATGTCTAAACCCCTTGCATGTTTGATTACCTTGTATATCGTGGTAGTTCTTATGTACTTGATGAGACACAACAATTCAAAATTTCATTTAATCAACTTAAAAATAAGTAATATGAGATCAGTGTTTTATCAGAGTTGTTTTCACTCAACAAAATTAATTTTCAGTAACTCCTATCGTTATTAAGAGCCCACACTCAATGCTAAAAACATGAAGTTACACTTCGTGCAATTCCCGAGCTTCTCGCTCAACACCAATTCTAGGATGTACTTGTATAACACACCTAGGGATACAATGACCAAAGATCTGATGTTCTCGATCTAATGCTCAACATCAATTTGGAAAGCTCCAGGGCTTATGCCCAACACTTCCAATTCTTATCTTTTCATGTGCTTCAGATCTTTCTGCTCAACACAAACGTTTCATAACTCATGTGCTCCAGAGCTGATGCTAAAAAAAAACATTAAATACTCATATGCTTCAGAGCTCTTGCTCAACACAATCATCAAATCACTTATGTGCTTCAAATCTCGCGCTCAACACAAACATTAAATACTCATG
>LPNX010906265.1:0-99056 GCA_001517045.1 Pseudotsuga menziesii | reverse complement strand
AAAATTTGTAGTGCCAAGGTTTATTTCCAAATAGTGAGAAGGCAAGATCATGTGCATCGTTATTGAAATTTTAAATAATATTAATATAATCAAGATTCTTGGACCATTTAGATATATAAGTTACACCAAAATAGGGGAGCATCTAGGAGCATTGAAATATATTTCCACCAAAATACATATGGCTCGCAACAAGGATCAAGGGATCAATGCAAAGAAGGAGCCATAATGATGGAAGCCATATTTGGGAGATGAAATTACAACATGAGCAAACAAGGTTTGTAATCAAAGAAGATGGGGTCTAAAGACTTGAGGATTCAATATAATTTTAATAGTTTTCATTAAAAAACCTTAGAATATTTTTCATTGGGTATGTTTATCATGGTCATGTTGTTTTTTCAAGGTGAAGTTCGAGTTGTTGAATAGGAATTTCATAGGAACATATGTCCTTGAACCATATCTTTCGAGTCTCTATACGTGACAAATTTACTAAGGTTTCAAGTATTAAAATAATATTACAATTTCAAAAAGTGACTCAAACGATTTTGCATTATTGGATATCTTCATGGGTCTTCAATATGTAGGTAGCTTGGAACTTGTTGCTTCTTTATGTTGGTTTCTTTATGTATGTGTGTTAGAAAGCAATGTAGGTTTCACTTGTGGGTAGCCCATGCATTTGATGTGTACCTTGCAATAGATGATTGTCATTTAGAAGCCTATGCACATTTGAAATGTGTGGAGAACTAAGAAATTGATATCTTTGAAGAAGATTTTAAAATTGATTGCAGTCCATGTGCATTTGAAATGGGTGGATAATTTAGAATTAATTTCCTTAAAAAACCTTATGTCATATTTCGTATGTGGTTATCTTAGAATTGATTGAAATCCATCCACATTTAAATGTGTAGAGCTAAGTGTTAATTGCTTTGAATAAGCTTATGCATATTATAATTTTGTGAATAACTAATAATTGTTTGCTTTGAAAAAGTTTATACAAATTTGATATGTAGTCATTTTAGAATTGTTTGCATGTAGATTGTGTGTAAAGAATAATAGAATATAGTTAGAGTTTTTAAATATCTATAAATTGAAAATTTGTGTTTATGTTCTTTATTTTCAATTGGATATTTCAACATGTTTTTTTTATTTGATATTTATAAATTTGAAATCATAAATAAAAGAATTGAATTTATATATAATGGTGGATTGGTATTATTCATATGTAAAAAATGAATATTTACAGAAATAGAATTTGGATAGATTGGATTATACTTCATTTCACAAACACTTATTAAACTAAATTCAATTAACAATAAAATTAATTTATAAATATGTATAAAATCTTAATCTTATTTAAAATAATCAAATTAAAATTTTAATGTAGAAAATTATTATTATTATTATTTATGTTTAATATTACAATAAAATTTTAATGTAGAAAATCATTTATGGTAGTACACTTGTCTGATACAATAAAATCAAACATAAAATGGTTGCATCAAATCTAAAAAAGTGTCATGGAAAATGAGTAATTCATTTTAAACTAAAGTGAATCATTATTGGCAACTACTACTGCTAAGGGAGAGCAAACATTGAGCGAGACCATAAAGTAACCTGATGGAAGCAAGTGCATGAGTGTTATTAGACAAAACAACTAGAATGTCCATATACTAGTATCACAAATATCATTTATATCGTGTGGCGTTGAGTGGTGATATTAACACCACTTATATGTGGAGTAAAAATGGTGACATTAACACTATTTATATTATGTAGTGTTAAAGTAGAGCTATGGGTGCCACTTATATTTCATATATGATAAAAATAATAATCTATATTAAGTTGGTAAGTAAAATAAAATGATAAAAATTTGAACCATAAACACAACAAATTCACCAATAATTATTTCTAAATAATTGAATTCAATAGTTTACCTTTTATATTATTCAAGCAATTCAAAAATCAATATTTATCTATAAGGATTTGCACTATAAAGAACATATTCATAAAACATTTATTTTATAAATAGTAGAATTTCACCTTTTATTTTTCACATTATCAAATAAATACATAATCATGCAAAAATATGTAAATATTTCATTTGTAAATATCTCAAACAATTATTTATTATTTATAATTGCTTCAAACAAATAAATAAATGCCCATTATAAATAAAGTATTGAAAAAACATTATTCACCCATACCTTGAAGAAGAATTTGCTTCCTCTAAATTTTATGTGTAGATCTGTAGATATGGGTCGAGGAGTCATAGGAGTCATTGATTTGATCAATCATATCTATAACTCCTAATACTCCAAGACCGATTTCTACAAATACTCCGAGACCCATTTGATCAATCATATCTAATAATTCTACTATTCCAAGACCCATTTTTATAACCCTTAAGATTGACTAGGACCTCGACCAAGCTAATACCTCGACCGAGGTCTTAAAGAACCCTTGACCGAGGGTTTAACAAACCCTCGGTCGAGGACTTTACAAACCCTCGGTCGAGGGTTCGTTAAGACCTTGGTCGAGGTATTTAAATACCTCGGTCGAGGTTTATACTTCGGTCGAGGGCTAAAGAAAACAGACTTAGCCCACATTCAAACAAATGAAAAATTTCCTGTGCCTTGCAGAGGTATAAACCCTGCCATTCCTAGCACATAACTGAGCGGAGTTGATACCGATAAATTCACCAACGAATCTTTTATCCATTGAGGTATCATACAAGCATTTTGGCATTCATATGAAATTTATTTTTTAATTACTTCTAAAACTTATACTTAGAAAACCACACTGAAACTTCGAAGCAGCTCAAAGAAAAATCCGCGAAGTTAAAAATACACAGCCAAAAAATCTTAAAAATGCACACATCACATATCGACGTGTCCTCTTCAAAAGGGTATCTTTGGTTTTTCAATTTTTGAAAAAATAGAAAAAACTTCTTTACGTGGACACGAGCCACTTATTAGCTTCTTCAAATTTTTAAGGTCACACAGTTCATTAAATGCAAAAATTCACACATTAAATGACATCGAAATATTTTTAAAAAAATATCACTATGAAGCCAACATAATATTCTACAATTTGTTTTTTAACTGCAAGTCAAAATTCACATGGCATATATGCGTTTTGAGGGCTTCTATCTAGCACATGAGTAAAAAATCAGGTTTTCATCGCCAAATTTGGCCAAAAAGTGTTACCCATCTTCATGGAATCACCCATGTCCGAACCGGTAATACCTTCAGTGGCTCCGTTCGAAGACATGACGAACCTATCTGGGGTCAAAGGTAAGTGTTCAATAACTTAACTACTAGTGCCCAGATTAGGTAGCCCGACGCCCACACTTGGAATTTGCCCACATGCTTCGGTATTTATCAAACAATGCCGATGCGTTGGTTATGGGGAAAAGTTTTAGCTAAGTTCCTCTTGTGGGGTTTAGAGATCCAATGTCGTTTCTGAGTATTTCGATCTAGGATCGGTCAAAGCATACTCCGACAAGTAAGAAAGGGGGTTAATCAATTAAAAGAAGTGTGAGTTGCGAATTTTATTATGTTAATTAATTAGACTCTCCAACAGAGAACGCACTTGACCTTGTCTTATGACGAAGGTTCAAGAGTCTTATCTAGTCTAGATGATACTAATGCAAGGATGATGTAAATACTAAGATGCTCCCCGATAGAGAGTGCTCTTGACTTGTGTTTCTGCAAGTTCAAGAGTCTTTCTTATGGATTATTAATTGATTAAACAAGCACAAGATGATATTAGTTGCTAAAACTCCGATAGAGAGCACTCTTGATCCACCTTATGGTGAGATTCAAGAGATTTAAGTAGTTGATTAATCTTAGGAAGACAAACAATTTAAACTGAATAATCAACTTAAAAGTGATGAATTAACAATTAGTGATCTAAGCATGAGATGTAATGAATGATGAAAACTAGCACTACTCAAAGCGCACACACAACACAAGCCCTCCCAAATGGGGGAGGAAGAAAGTGGGGGCTTAAAAACCCCACTAAAACAGAGATCTTTTATTAAACTTTACAATGTGCTTTAAGGAATTTGATCCTTGAAAAGACTTTTCAGATAAAGGCAAAGTAACTCTACAAAAATTATAACCTGTAAAAAGGAGAGTGCCTTGTATTTTTACTTTTGAGATCTTTTATTAAACTTTGAAAAGGGTAAAGGGAAGAAGTTTGAAGAGAGTAAAAAGAACAAAAAGAAAGAGGGCTGAAACAATAGAAGATGAGAGAAGGAAGGTAAACAAACTAAGCAAAGATCAAAATGAAAAAAAATGAGAGAATGGGGCAGCCAACTAAGAAGCTAAGGGAGGAACAAAATTGAAGAAAACAGGACAGCGAACAATGAAATAAGTGGTTGTCATAAAAAGTGCAAAACGAGACAACGAACAATAAAATAAGTGGCTGTCATAAAAAGTGCAAAACGAGACAACGAACCATCAAATAAGTAGCCGTCATAAAAAGTGCAAAACGAGATAGCGAACAATTAAATAAGTGGTTGTCATAAAAAGTGCAAAATGGGACAGCGAACCATGAAATAAGTAGCTGTCATAAAAAGTGCAAAACGGGACAGCAAACAAAAAGTAAAAGAAATGGCCAAAAACAAGGTTAAAGGTAGCTCAAAAACTTGGGCAAAAAGAGGCAAACAAGGGAAGAAAGCTAGGGCACACTAGGGTTGTCCAAAAAGAGAAAGAGGGCTGATAAAAAGGTACTAACAGGGCAGCGATGAAAAATAGGTAAAAGAAACAAAACAAAGCAACCGAAAGAAAATGGATTAAGAAGAGGAACAATGGGAGGGTTTTTTTGCAGCTTAATTCTTTAAGTTTTTTGCCAATTTTTCCCGCTTAACCTGTCATGGAGAGAGAAAAAGCTAACGAGCTATTTACCTGCAAAATGATGGGTTAAACAATAGATAATACTACAAAAATACACCTAGCATTTGAGCAAAATATATGAACCTTGTGCTGTTTCAAATACCAACTAGATCTAAGAGAAAGAACACTTCCTAAATCTAGAAATGGAAGCAAGTAGATGCAAAAGATTTACTTTATAGATCAATATACCACTCGCAACATAAAGTAAAATAATGAGAAAATTTGACTTTAAGGTGAATGGAGAAGATGAACCACTTGGAACTTGAATCCCTGAAATCACTTTGGATCCCAATGGTATGCAGCTGCTACGTACATATGCTTTACTCCAATAAGAGTAGATGCAACTTAGCTCAACCTCTTACTTGCTACAATGAAGTGATCTGCAAAACAATCTTATACACTTGGCAACATGGGGGTTAAAACATGTATTATTTGCTAATCAAATCTCAAAAGCATGAAATACAACTGAATAAAACAATGCTCTTTGAGGGTTTTGAAAGTAAATGAAATAAATAGGTAACTTGAAGCTACAAATACCTATTCCTACATGCTTATAGAAGCCCTTTAAAGCATGTATTAATACCCACACATTATCAAAAGTTAAAAAACTAGAACAATTTCACCTCATTAGCAGGAACGTATGCACCCGAAATCCACATAGCATGAGCCTCCAAAGCCTTTCTTTATTACAAAATAGGTTGCATGAGAGCAACAAGCATTACAATATTTTACCATATTTTCTTTACATCAATCATCCACCATCAATAGCGTTGAAAGAGTCTCTATTTAACAAATGAGAGTGTTAAAACCCTAAAGCCAAAAAACCAACCCTGCTGCATGGGAAAGCTGCCTACTAGGTCTGGGAAGCCTACTGATGGTGTAAGCTTCAGTCTTCACCTCGATCAAATCACCGGACCAATGAGAGCTCTCCATCTCATCTTTGGCAGGAAATGACATGTCTGATAACTGATAATAAATTAATTGCTCTCCTAATGATGATTGAAGCTGAGTTATGATAACTCCAATCATCATAAGTGTTCCATGAGATGTCATTTAGCCTTTTATTTTACTGAATTTGGATTAATTTGGAGAATCTGAGTTTTCTCCAAAATAGTCATTTTTTTAATAAAAATCATTTTTTAATAGAAATCAGTTTTTTATTAAAAATCATTTTTTTACTCAAAATTGACTTTTTTGAGTAAAAAAGCATTGTGTGTCCAATTGTTGATCTGAAAGTTGGTTCTGACTAGCTGATTTATCAAGAATGATTTTTGGCTCAAGGTGAGAGCCTTCAATCACTGAATTCTGAGTCCAGATCACGAACTGTTTTTTTTTTTAATTTATGGAAAAATTAACCCAAAAAACTTAAGAAAAGTAATTAAAAATTAAAAAATTAAAAAATAATTTTTCACTGTTCGAAATAAGAAATTTCAAAAAAAAAATTATGTGTCCAGATGACTTAAGGACATGACCATGATCTATCTAAATAATGTCTAGTAGGCTTATAACACTCAGTTGGGTTCTAATAACCCCCCAAGGCCCAGAATTCAACATCGGGCATTCTAGCTTTGGAGGAAGCGGGAGAAAACCTCGTCAATTATACTCGGCTAAAGGCAAAGCATAATTGTCAGTGGCAAAAAACTCCTTGGAATACCCTATTTGTGATTCTACGTCTTAGGAGACCGGACCACTCAAAAATATCCTACTAGCACATTTTATTACAAACCCCGCGGGGCCATGGTCAAAATTATTCAAATAAAAAAGTGACTAGTCAATGTTGGCTAGACATGCAGATGGATCAACTGATACACTGGAATCAGAATTTGAACAAGTCTGTCAACCAGCGGCTCCTCAGGTAATCTAACTAAGTGCAAAATTAGTGGATAGCACCAGCCACGTTGATAAACCTGACACTTCAGTGGTTTATGGGATGGAAGGGGATAACATTGCAACCTGGTCCTAGTGAAGAATGTCTTCCTGGATAAATATCAACAATATTGTAAGTACAAGGATCAGAAGGAAGCAATTTTCAAAATGACGAAAAACTTAGAGAACTATGTGGAGAGATTTCAATATAATTTGCAAAGATCAAGACATAATGCGTTAAACGATGATACATTGAAAAATATTTTCTTACAAGGAATCAAGGATGATTGCATTGAACCTCTAAACTTAATGAGTGGATGTGTCCCAGCTTAGGTATGTAGACATATGCGACCTTTGTAAAATATATTCAAGGAATTCCTCTAGGTTAGTAAAAGGGATCAGAGACGCACTAAACATAACCACCAAGACTTCAAGGGAAGGAGTTTCAAGGATGGATATTGGAAATCTCCTGGAGAATTTTAAGACTGATATACTCATCTCTTTGAGTTCTCATTTGGATGCACTTCAGGAAAATAAAGGAAAGAGGACGACGATCAAGATTTAGCCAATTTTTTCCCTAGATGTAGAAAAAGGCACCCCCTCAAGATCTTCCCACTAGACAAAGTAGAAATCTGCCTTCTATGCGACCAAGAGCATCTTATGAAAGATTGCCTCTCATTGCCAAAACTTAAGACTATATATGCAAAAGCAGGGACAAATGCAAAACCTGTATGCTTTATATCTTAGAAACACCCATGGAAACCTCAACCCTCAGGTATGATGTTGGATCCCATGTAATCATTAAATCCTTATTGGAATAATTCTCAAATACACCAACCACAATTCTCACAAGCCCCACAAGTTCCACAAAACTCCCAACCTTGGTATCCATCTATGCCACAACAAACCTAGGCACCTCCATACTAACAATAAACCCAGGCTTTGGGAATCATCAACAAATCCAATCACAACCTCCTCAAATGCAAAACCCGCAATTCCAACTTGCACTGGTACAACCATTAACACAACCTCCTCCACAACCCCAGTTAAAACTACCATTGAAAAATACACCTCCTAGACCACTTATTCCTACACAACCTGCTCTGACCCCAATAATAAGGATGGACAACTTGTAATGGTTGTCGAATTACCTAATTATCCAACCTATTCCATCTCCACGATAGACTACCACGACATACAATTGCGCTCTAGCAAGAATATTAATAAAACTAATTCTACCATAATTACAGAAGAAGAAAACAAAGAAACACCGCAGTCCTCGCCAGTTCAATCTAAATAAAATCTCCCACCCATACCACCCAATCAACCATAGGAAACCAAGCAAAAACAACATCCACTATACCCTGAACGCTTAAGTATATACAAATTAATGCCTTAGTCAGAATTTGATCTCCTAGGGGAATTACGCAATGTTTATGTGAAAATTCCACTATTCCAATCTATTTAAGATCTTTCCATTTATTCCAAATATGTTAGAGAGTTATGTTTAAAGAAACTGGGAATAAAGCGAAAGGATCCCCCAATAGTCCATGTGGTAGGAGATTTGATAGAATTGATGATGGGAAACACTATTGCTTCTATGTCCTCTGACCGTGGTAGTCTCGTTGTAAAGGTACAAATTAATGGCATTTATCTCTCCAACAAACTGATAGACCTAGGAGCATCCATTAATGTCATGACTAAATAAACAATGGAGAGACTAAGCCTCACAAATCTTCGGTAAACTACTACTATTTTACACCTGGCTGACCAATCTTATGTAAGACCAAAATGAATTATAGAATCATTGTTGTCATTTAAGTCGATTCATGGGAATACCCGACATATTTTATGTTTTGTAGAAAAAATCAAACTAGGGAGCCAACACATGAACAAACACATTGCAAGTGGCAGTCACTTGGTGGCTACTGCTATCACAGGAATTCGATATTTCAGTAATGGATAGACCAGATAAAAATAACTTGGTTGCTGATTTTTTTTCTAGAATAATTAGCACTGAGGAATCTCTATCGGTTGATGATGCTTTTCCAAATGAGCATTTGTTTTCTATATCCACTAATGTACCTTGGTTTGTATATGTAGAAAATTATTTGGTTGCAGGAAAATTCCCATGGCATATAACACCAAAGTAGAAGCAGAGAATTGTTCAGCGAAGCAGCAGATTTTCCTGAATAGATGGGTATCTGTTCTATACAAGACCTGACTTGGTGATCCGACGATGTGTTCGTGATGATGAAATTTACCCAATTCTATGAACCTATCATGATGGACCATGTGGAGGAAAATTCGCAGACAAAGGAACATGACACAAGACTTTACAATTGGGATATTATTGGCCTACCATATTTAAAGATTCCTGAGGATATGTCTCGAGCTATGATAGATTCCAAAGAATGGGGCAACCAATACAGTCACACGAAACACATTTTCATACTCATCTTGTTGTGGAACCATTTGAGAAGTGGGAATTAGACTTTGTTGGTTTCATCAAACCTCAATCCAGGTAGAAATCATACATTCTAGTATGCACAGATTATGTGACAAAATGGGTAGAGGCAAGGGCACTTCCACGAGCAACAAAACATGTAGTTTCAAACTTCTTATATGCATAGATATTCACCAGGTTTGGATTTCCCAAGGAGATCGTTACTGATTTAGGATCATAATTTACATCCAAACTCATTATAGTTCTTACATAAAGTTTATCATATCAAGCACAGGGTAACTTCACCATATCACCCCCAGGCTAACAGGAAAGTAGAAGGTACAAACAAAAACTTGGAATCCATACTCACAAAAACTATCCAGCTTCATTAAAGGGACTAGGCTGATAGGCTATGAAAACTATGACTTGTGTGAATGTAACACTTTTTTTTTCTTCTTTTTTCCTCATTTATTAACTTTCTGGTATATTTCTATGTCACCATTAGCTCTCTTGACCACGTTTTGCAAGGTTTTGGGTTTCGTAAGGATTGATTATGTTTTCCTTGATATGTGTCATTTGCTAATGATTTGGATAGAGTTATGTTGCCATGATTGAAAAATAAGGAAGTGGTGTTTCAGGTTCATTGTTGTGTCAATCTCAGGTTTCAAAACAGAGCAATTGTGGAAGGTTGAATGACTTGTAGATAAGTCTCAAGTTTATATATATTATGCAAGAAATGATTAATTTGAGACAACTAGTTTCAGTGTATGGTTCGATCGAGACTCTTGGTTAATTAAATACGACCCTGATGGTCATTATACATCATTTTGGTCAACCAACTGAACGTATTCATGGTTCCGCAACTGATATAGGGATCAATGATTCTTTAGCCAACTCAACAATTTTGGGGACCCTTCAAAGATCTATGATCTGTTGGGTCATTCAAGGATCTATTTGCGTGTTCCAAGATGCTTTTGGAACCCACCACCACTCCACGAGGATTCAATTAGTGAACTTGGTACATAGCATGATCGTTCGCAAGATATTGAAGAATATCCCTAATGTCACTAAATATTGAAAAATTTCTCTCAAAATTGTATTGTTGAAGCGCCCCACCAATATACTTTTCCAATTAAGAAAACCCCTAGTTTCACGAAATATTGTAGGTATCCATTTTTAACAACCAATTTTTAACACCGCCTTTATATCATATTATCAAGTTGTGACAAACAAGAACCCTAATGCATATAATTCTAAACAAAAAAATGCTAAATAAAATAATAGTATAATTCTAGTAGTGATCCGAGTGATATTTCAAAGGTTACTGATCAATTTGTAGCATTGGATAGTGGAAGAGCCAATGAAATAGTAAAGGCAAAGGAAAAATGCATATAAGGCAACCTGGTCAAGAGATCAATGTAACAAAGAGGGTAAAAGACTAATAGTCCAATAATGAGTGTAGTTCTTAGAAAAGATGAAAAGTGTAGATGTTTCGCACATCTTTCCAATCTACCAATTATATATCATGTTAATACAAGTATAGCCATAGAGAGCTCATTTATTTTACAAGCTTAATAAATTAAACTCCATGAAATTGCAAAATTGAAACCCTTTTGTGGATGGACTTCCCTACCTTCCTATCAAAAAAACACCAATGATGTTTGAACCCAAAAAAACATAGAAAAAATCCTCTTACTTTTCACTAACACCTTATGATCATGTGCATAGATTGGATTTAGGTCATTCATAAGATGAAATGGATTGCCTCCACTTCCTCTACATCTATTCTTGCAATCAAGGGAATTATCAAAATTTAGTTACCTTATATATATATATATATATAAGAGAGGGAAAAATATCCATTGTTAAGTTTCAAGCATGCAATAGTTGTAAATACATAGATGGTAAAACTTATATGATACCATTTCATGGTATATATATATATATATATATATATATATATATATATATATCCACTTCCTCTACATCTATTCTTGCAATCAAGGGAATTATCAAAATTTAGTTACCTTATATATATATATATATATATAAGAAAGGAAAAAATATCCATTGTTAAGTTTCAAGCATGCAATAGTTATAAATACATAGATGGTAAAACTTATATGATACCATTTCATGGTAACGAAAACACATATGGCATGTAAATAAGGATTTAAATTTTCACCTATGTTCATGTCAGTTCTAATACAATATTAAAATAGATTCCTCACATATAAGAATTGAAATTACAATTATGTATGTGCCAAATATAACTCAATCTAATATTTATTCCTAACTAGCAATGTGAACATGTTAAATAAGAATACAAGATGTTGAAAGAAATAATTAGTCAAGAAACACCGATCTAACTTTTCTTGGTTCGAGTGAGGTGAAAAAGATTGATCTCACTTTTCTTAGTTTTCGTAGAGCAAGACTCGATTTAATCTCAATACCCATCTAAACCCCAACCTAAAGATTGAAGAGTTGGATCTTTTACTAGAATGCCTACAAAAAATACAATAAAATTGTTCAACTCCAGAATTCTTGAATAGCTACATCTCTTAACTTTGGAGTTGACGAGGAACCAAATGCATATTCAAGCATACTAAATCGTGGAATAGGATGCAATGTGGCTTCTATCTAGAAAATAGACACACTTTGGAAAATTGCCTCCTATAGAACAACAAAAGGTGTAATGTTACAAGACTACCTTGATTTTAACACTAGCAAACTCAACCTCAATTATTGCGAAAGTGTGAAGTATTGCATACATATTCATAACAAGTGGAACTACTAACTTTTTTAACATCACATCAAAAAATTATACATAAAATAACAAAATACTATCGCCCTTGTTATCTCAATTCCACAAAATTATATTATTGTAGTGTTTGTTATTCCAAGAATCATACGTGGTATCTAACTAACTTCGTTAAGCAACAAAAAGAGAAACCACACAAAAATAAAACACAGAGAGGAGTTAACAATAATAGTAGCATTACTATCAAAATTTCAAAAAGCTAAGTGCAAATGTAGAAGTTGCTTCATCCAATCAACCATTCTTCCATGATTAACTGAAACATCAAGTAAGAAAAGTCTTCCATGATTAACTGAAGCATTGAGTAAGAAAAGTAGACAATTAATGCCTGGAATGACTACTTAATTCCAACAAATTGACATTGTTGTGTTTAATTCATTGAAGACTTAAGAATGTTTTTAATGAACAATGAAGATGTAATCACTTTTGTTTAGTTACCGGACCATTGCCATTCGAAAGAAAAAAAATACTACAAAAATTAAAAAATACAAATATCAAATAATAGTAAGCAATTTTCTTACTACAAAAATAAAAAAAATACAAATATCAGATAATACTTAGCAATTTCCCTACGCATCCAAATGAAACTTTTCCATATATAATATAATGATAAAAAATACAAATATCATATAATACTCAACAATTTCCTTAAGTAGCGAAATGAAACTTGTCCATATAATATAATGATTGACTATCTAGCATTTTTCACTCATTAATTACAAGAGAGATAACTAAGATTAACTCAAACTTGTAGAGGCATTTTAAGAAATGTTGTTGTACTTATATCTTAGAAACAAGGAAGGCTACTAAAGGCAGCAAGTCCCTTCCTTTGGAGATCGACTCCCTATGAAATTGAAGATCGACTCTTTATGCAATCTTATTATTAGATGTCTATCTGCAATCTTAAGTATTAGATGCCATGTATTAGGGTTTTTAGTTTAAATGTTATGTATTAGGGTTTTTAGATTTTGTCATCATGGTATATCAGTAACTATGGAAAATATGAAAAAGTCACACTTGGCATGAGAACCCTGTTAGTTAAGTGGACATTGCACTACATCGCTCTTCCATCTTGCTTAAAGCAAAAGAAATATATTTTAAAGACTTTGACCCGCAACGTCATCCACTCAGCAGGTAACAAAATGTGCACCTTGAAATATACACTTAAAGTGCATTTCAATTTCCAGATTCCTGGGATGCTAACATTCTTTTGACAACTATTTGTTTGCAGCAATGTTGAAAGGCTTCAAGACTTCATAAAGCATGTATACGTTGACAAGAGGTATAGCTGTGAGAGGGGTGGTGATAGACCTCCACGAGGCAAATTGGTATGCACATGATCAACTGATGCTTGAAAATATTTCCTGTCCATATTTCTTGTACATAACTTTCTGCATTGGCCTATTGACCTGGAAACATTACGCTGCATCTTTACTTGAAGTGCCATTTATCATTATGTGTATTTAAACAAGAGATTAGAATGGTATGCCATATTTGAAAGATTAAAATGCATATTTTGGCAAGGTGATAGAAATGATGCCTCAAAAAATAGGAGAGTGGATTTATCTCGGTCATATGCCCGCAGTCCTGGCATGAAGATAAATATCGAGAACACCGTTATGGTGATCGTCCTAGATTCAGTACTCAAAAATTTGAATATGATCGAATCCGTTATGATGATTGAGGATATGATGATAAAGATATGGTTATGATAAGAGAATAAGTCCGAATCAATATGATTCTGATCGATGTAGGTATGATGGAAGTGTTCTAGACAATCGTCGATATGATGATACCTACAAGAGAAGTCTTGGTCAGTTTGAAAACCTTTTTCCACTATTTCAAAATTACAATCTTATGTACCATAAAATTATTTTCCTTGAAATTTGGCAAAAGTTCCCATAAAAAATATAAAATCATTTGAAACTTAAAAAGTTTTAAAATATAAATAGCTTCTTGAAAATATATAAAATTCTTTGTCATATAAAATGTTTATAAGTTCCATTTGTTGTAACATTTTGAGAATTTAAAAGATTTGTTAAGATTTCAAATGATTCCGTAATTTTTTTTCTGGCCTTTAGAAAATGAAATTAAATTGGACACCTTTGCTTCCCTGTTTTGTATTTCTTGAATGAATGAATTATAACATATATTGACATTGTATATATGCCCTAGACCATTTAAATATTCTAAGAGTTATATAAATGAATCATTAGCACTTACTATGCAGTGTTAAATTTGATTATTACTGTATATCACGTGGCGCATAAAAAGCCGTTAAGAACATGTTTAAGCCATGAGAAAAAGTTGCAGTCCCCATGGCCGTTTGTGGAGGACATCGGTCATGTATTTCTGTTTGCATTAAGGAGAAATGATGGAGGTTGTTGGCACATCGATGCCTCACTCAATCCAAAGCAAACCATGATCAATACCATATATCACCAGGCTCATAAAAATCCCTCAAGGACACATTTAAGCCATGCGCAAAAGTTGGAGTCCCCATGGATGGATGTTTGTGGAGGACATCGATCATGTGTTTTTGTTTGCATTAAGGAGAAATGTTGGAGGTTGTTGGCACGCCGGTGCATCACTGAACCTGAAGCAACTGTTGTTTAGCTCCATGGCGCTTTGCAGTTTTGGAGTATTTGAATCAAAGAACCTTTCTTCCATCTCGCTACCCGAGAGTTGCCCCGAAACAAAAACTATAGACTGCAAACTTCCCAGGAAATAAATCCACTGTCATTAAAGTCATTGTATAAATTACACCGATGGACCAGAAATTGACGACTAAACTTGAGAATTCCAAGAATTAAATTTCACATAAATCATTTTATAAAATTGCATTGAGGATTAAGGCCAGTTAGTTCGTTTTATAAGATTGCATTGAGGATCAAGGCACGGGAATAGCACATCGGAGAGAAGCTTATACCCACGACGAAATCCACCTTGGGTGGGGCTTCCCTTGGTAGCTGTACGGGGCACGTTTCTGCAGAGATCAATGGATTCCTTCTAGACTTGTAAGAGATTCGAAGGCTTATTTTTCTTTCTCCATCCAAATTTGGCGTGGAGTTCAAGGCTTCCAGGCTTAGCATCATCCTTCCTATTTTTCTTCATGGTTGCTGAAGCAGGCTGCGTCTTAGCACTTGTGGATTCCGAACTAAATACAATTTCTCTATCAATTACCTTCACAGACTTCTTACTTTCCATTTTGCGCAATTCAAATTTCTTTTTGTGGCTCTCAATTTTCTCTTTTGCTTGGAGTTCGAGGCAGCAGTCACATTCGTTTACGTCGTCTAAATCCAAATGATGAGGATACAACCTGGTGCAATATCTGGTTCACATATCAAAATTGAAGTTACTAGTCTACATAATATCAGAGGGAAAGACTGTATTCAATGAAAATACTGGGAGATGGATTTTCACAGGTGTTGAAATCTGTGATGGAATCTATGGAAATTGAAGAAGAGATCAATGCCAACTTCTCTCTAGGGAATGACTGGGAGATGGATTTTCACAGGTGTTGAAATCTGTGATGGAATCTATGGAAATTGAAGAAGAGATCAATGCCAACTTCTCTCTAGGGAATGACTGGAATGAATTTCACCATATCAATAGCAATAAGAAAAGAATGGTTAACACAATCGTAGGCGTTGGCGTTGGAGGAGTAGGAGCTCATTATTAAATATTCTCGCCGATCAATATGGCACGTCGGTTTCTTTCCTTGTATTAAAAATATTTCATATGCTAGTTAGCTCATCTGGTAGTTGGCCTTCTTCTTACTCTAATTCTAGCCAGCTGGTGGCTGCAACATATGGAAAATGTTAAAAATTGGTAAGTTTTTTATATTTATACTTTGTTTGATGGGGATTTGGGGATAACAGATGCACATGAATTAGCAGAAGGAATAACAAAATAAGCAGAATAATCAATAGCATTAGCAAAGAATCTCATTTAGGAGTAAAATCGCACATAATAATATGCGAATTCACAATCATTAAAGGAAGCAAAGGTTAAGAATCCCTAAATCAAAATGTTTTTCTGTGTTTTTGTTTGTGTTGAATTATTTATATGGACGAGAGACATTTATGACTAACCTTTAAATTATGCTGACAACCGCAGATGTTCTATCAAATATCCATCTCCTTCCACACTAACAGCCAGAGTTAGTAGAAGAAACAGCGACAAACAACATGAGGCCAAGAGAATAATGCCTCATCTCCCAAGACTTCTTCCGTGGGGGTTCTTGTTTTTTTCAAAATCGATGAAATACAAAGTTGAGAGATCTTTGCTTCTTATATAGGTTATAAGCGGGGTACATGCATACCTGGTGAGTAGCCTCTGAAGATATACCAGTTGGAATTTGTCTCTGCAGAAAAAGTTAATACAAGCCCGAATCCTAATAATAACATAATACTATTCTTACACAATGTAACTCTGTTGTAATAAGCGCACCACAAGTTGGTTGCATTAGCTCTAAGTTGGCCATCGATGGAGGCCGTGGGTATAGCCATGACTGGATTGAAGCCTTTGAAATACCATGAACAATAAACAAATGCACAAGAATTAGCTTGACACTTTATTATATAAACCATAAACAAATAAATAATTTGAAGGAGCGACCAGAAAATTAACATATACTATTACCTGGCAGAGTCTCTGGTTGTTGAATGAGCTAAAAGCACGAGCCAACCATTAATCTAGTAGAATTAGAAATCTTGAATATATGTCTAGTCTCCAGTCCCCACCGTAAACCTGCACGGAGGAAGGATCTTAATCAACCGAATAAATGCCTTAGTTTGGCACAAGTCCCATATCATCCCTCTGCTCAACAGGTTCACCAGCAAATGAAAATGCTTCCTGTATAATTTCTAAGTCCTTGCCTCTGTATTCTTTAAGTTTCCTTACTAGGATTCTCTGGCTTTCATCAAGTTCGGCAAGAGTCTCATCTCTTTCCAGTCGTTGTTGCTGCTGCAAGTCTTGCGAACATGCTAATTGCTCCTCAGGTAAATCGAGAGCGTCTCGAACGTTAATGAGCCTGTCGACCTCAATATCTCCGCATGTTTCCAGCCATCTCCTATGTTACCTTAATCGACGGCCTCAGTTCGGCACAAGTCCCATATTAACTCATCAGAACTCAAGAATTGAGCAGTGAATGAACAAAATAAACTTGCAAAGCAAGCCAATGCAAATACCGAGGCCTTTATGGTATACAGTACCAAAGCATGCAGGTGGCAAACTATAAACCATGCATTGGTCTGAGCACTGAGACTCCAATTAAAACCACCGTCCGTCTACCTAAACCTTGTACTACACATTCAATGCAATATATGCAATGCTCCATTGTTTTAGCGCCAAGTTAATATAGGTGGACTTAAGTGGTGACAAAATGGACAGTTTGAACACGTAGATATAAGCCATAAGGGTGAAGAATTAATATAATGTTTAAACAGGAATTTTTGTAATGCGGTGAATTCATTTAAAATCTAAATGGTATCAATTCATAGGGTCATCGTTGTATTAATACACCCCATTGATTTTATATATAATACAACAACAAGGATCGAGATAATAATGTAAAACATACATGTGTATAATTGATAAAGTGAATATGATTATAATGGATGATATGAGATCAACCTTATGATTATATATGGTATGCTTTATAATATTAATATGTGAATATGATTATATATGGTATGCTTTATAATATTAATATTTGAATAAGATTATAATGGAGGATATTAGATCAATCTTATAATTATATATGGTATGTTTGATAATATTATTAGCATTTGCATCAAGAGGTGCAAAGAAGCATTGAGAGGATAAAATTATTGTGTCTTTTTTTAACTGAACTTTTTTAACCTAGTTTGGAAGACTGGAAATTACTATTTAATAATAGTTATTTTTGAGATTTTACCTCAAGACATTTATGACTAAATTTGATTTTCAGAAGAAATTTTAACTTTTTTTTCCAAGCTATATTTTTCCTGATTACGATTTCCGATTTCCGAAATTGGAAAGCAAAAATGCATTTGTTGTATGTTTGTTGAAGTTTGTTTTATGTTTGGACCACGAAATCTTATAATTTTCAACAAGGAAATGTCTTTTCCAATTTCGGATTTGTTAAAATGGTATGTTGTTTACCCAACTTTCGATTTCCGATGGTTGAGATTGCTTTTCCATATAAGTCAACAATGGCAATAAAGAATTTTTTAATAATTTTAAAAAAAATCATACAAAAAGATGCGGAAAGTATAGATATGTGACTATGTCTGAATAAACAAAATGACAGGCCAAGTCCCAAAATCACAAGCCAACTTAAAGAACAGGGTGACATTTGAATATGGCCAAACATTGCTGAATATTTAAATCTAAAGCAATGTCATTGAATCATTCAACTTAAATTAAATTACAGAAATTAGGGTTTTATGCAAATCGTGATTATAAAAAATTCAAGAACAAAATATATACACCCAAGTGATTGAATCGGCTGCATGGGAACTATCGATTTTTGGTTTGGATTGTGGATTGTAAGTATCCCTCGCTCTCTCTCTCTCTCTCTCTCTCTCTCTCTCTCTCTCTCTATCTGTCCCTCTTCTTCCTCCTCCTCTCTCTCTATCCCTCCCTCACTCTCTCTCGTTGTTGTCCTATTAGTTCCATATAAGTCAACAATGTTAATAAATATTTTTTTTGTAATTTTTTTATTTGCCCATTTGGAACATCAATATTCTATTTTTCGATTAGCGCATTTTCGGATATTCTATGTGTTCAAATCAGGAAATGTTGAAGATAGTATTTGGGTGGATCCATGGAGCTGGGATACACTTTTTGGCAAGGCGCTTTTGGAAAAACCACAAAAACGTAACTCAATCGAGCAAAATTTAAACCCTCAACCGAGGTCATAACACCTCGATCAAGGGCTTAACAAAACCTCGATCTAGGTTTTAAGAATACATCGATCTAGGTTTTAAGACCTCAACTAGGTTTTAAAAAAACCTCGATCTAGGTTTTAAGACCTCGATCTAGGTTTTAGGAAAACCTCGATCGAGGTTTTCAGACCGCGATCGAGGTCCTTGTGAAAAAACATTTATAAAAAAGGGTTTAAACGGTAGCTCGATCGAGGGTTTAATAAAACCTCGATCGAGCTTCTTTAAAAACCTCGATCAAGGGATGTTAATACCTCGATCAAGAGCCTGAAAAACCGAGAATTAACCCTCTTATAGGAAAATCAATGTTTCTATGTGTCTTCTAGGGGTGTTAACCCTGCCATTCATGGCACACAACTCAGCGGAGTTCATACTGATAGATTCATCACCGAATCCTCTATCCATTGAGATATCATGGATGCACTTTGGCATTCATATGGGTTTTTTTTAATTACTTCTAAAAATTACACTTAGAAAACCAGACAACAACTTCAAAGCAGCTCAAAGAAAAATCCGCAAGGTAAAATATACACATCCAAAAATTTCTTAAAAATGGGCAGCCCACACATCGACGTGTTCTCTTCAAAAGGGTATTTTTGGTTTCTCAATTTTTGAAAACAGTGAAAAAAAAGATGGGATAGACACACGTGTCTAAAATGATGCTGAAATCAGATGTGGTCACTTTTGAAAAATAATAAATAATTGTATATTGCAAAATAAATTAACAAAAAAATATGCAGACCATAGTACAATTTGTGTAGATCATGTTCATATATATATATATATTAAATTATTAATGTAAGATTGAATTATCGGGGATGGACATGAACCACTTATTAACTTCTTTAAATTTTTAAGGTCACACAGTTCATTAAATGAAAATTTTCACACATTAAATGACATCGGAATATTTTTTTTAAATATCATTGGGAAGCCAACGTAATATTCTACAATTTGTTTTTTTACTGCAAGTCGAAATTCACATGGACTATATGTGTTTCGAGGGCTTCTATCTAGCACATGAGTAAAAAATCATGTTTTCATCGCCAAATTTGGCCAAAAAGTGTTACCCACCTTCATGGAATCACCCATTTCTGAGTTTCGATGTTGGGGTATACGAAACCGAAAAATGTCAATTTTGAGGCTTTATTTTAATTGTTGGTATTCTTTTCACATAACTTATTTTTCCATTAAGTTCATGCTTATTAAAATCTCAGTCCGCGTTATGTTTAATCGTTGTGGCTCAAAATTTGGTGGAGATTTTGGCCTCTAAATTGTTACAATTTGTGGAGACTAATGCTAGCTTGTATATTTGTATGTTAAGAAAGAAACCCGTTTTACCTATGTATTTTTCAATTATACAAATTACATATTTAATTACTCTGGTTGTTGTTATTCATTAACATATTTGATTACTCTCGTTTGTATCTATTTGAACTATAAACGTTTTGAAATTGCGTGAGGAAACCGTAAGTCGTCATTTCCATATTTAGAATCCAAAATCCGACATTTCCATATTCGAAAATCTATGTTCTGTGTTTTCCAATAAGAAACACCAATTGTTCCGATTTTCAATTCCCCAATTTTCGATTTGCCACATTTAGGATGCAGATTTTCAATTTCTGACATTTCAAAATTTGGAAATGCTATGTGTTGAAATAAATAACTGCTGATGTCCTTATTTCCTATTTCCAACATTTTGGATCTTGAAAGTTTTCTATTTTCAAATAAAGAAATATCGAAGTTCTTATTTCCTATTTTGGGAGTTTTGTTGAATTTATGGCTATATGCTCATGAAAAATGTAAATAGTATGAATTAATAGTGTAGTAAATCATAAAGCTAGAATTGGAGAGAAAATGCAGGCTATTGCAGGGAGGAATAGTGAAATACAATATTGACAAAGGTAACTAGCAAAGGTTGACAACACCGTGTAGCAATAGTGAAATACAATCTTCAATTACCAGTCTCCAAATCATGAATGTTATTTTTTCCTATGGAATAAAAGAGGGCATGAAAAAAAAATTGCAATGTAACATAATCATGTGATGAGACTAAAATGGATATGTAAAAAACATAATAATTCGAAATAACATATTTCATTACTCTGGTTGTTTTTATTCATTAACATATATCCTAATAAATATATTATCATAAATATATTTCATTAATTCGATTTTCAACATGTCGGATTTTGTTGTTATTCATTAACATATATCACTATAAATATATCCTCATAAATATATTTCATTAATCCGATTTTCGAGATATCAGATTTCGGAAAATAATATGTTTAAGAATAAGGAAAACCAATATTCCAATTTTTGATTTGTGTATTTTTTGATTCCAACAATTCGGATTCTGAATATTGTATGTGTTCAAATCAGAAACTGTGCATGTTTCGATTTCCTATTTCTGATATTTGGGATTCTGAAAATCCTATGTCCTATGTTTTTCATTAAGGAACACCATATTTCTGATATTTCAGATTTTGAAATCTCGATTTTTACGTTTTATTTTCACTGTTCATATTATTTTTGTATAAGTTATTCCTCTGCTAAGTTCATGCCTATTTTAAATTTGCTCTGTGTGATTTTTCATCAGTCTCCCTATAAATTTGGGGGAAATTTGGCCTCTAAACTTGGTTTAAAACACAGGAAGGGAGTAAGAATCAATTGAAATACAGGAAGGGCATTTTACCATCTCATAAGCAACATTTTCAATTAGCCAACATAAGTAATACATGCCACAATATTTTTGCAACAAAGTAAGAGTCACATTCAATTAAAACACAGCAACGTTGTTTCACCATCTAATAAGCAGACTAAATGAAGAACTAAGGAATACTTGCAAATTTACCAAGGTTCAAAATCTTCTTATGGAAACTTGAAGTGTAAACAAAGTAGAACAAAATCAATATAAGGAAAACAAAGGAAAATAGTAAGAAATAGTGGTTACCTGCAGGCCTGCTTATATGTGTAAAGCAAAGGTGGTGTAGCAGCGAATGGGAGATCGTCAGAAGATGAGCAAAATTGAAGATATATTCCCATGCTTATCTCAAATGACATACTTTATTGCATTAATCAAGCAACAATGCATTGATGAAGCATTAATGTCAATGAAGAGATATGGCCAAAATGTCTTTTATCGCATGAAGCAGCAGTCAAACAAAAGCATGACCAAATTGACCCCAAACTGAGATTCTAAATGCACAAAAGCTACTACATAAATACATAGGATAAACCCAAATAAATTGAAACTCGCAAAATCTTCACAAGGGCAAAATCTTTGCAAGGGCTATGCCAAATTGAGAGAAATGAACTGCAAAATTTTCTAAAAGCCTCTAAAAAAATTTCACTGTAAATATATTCTCATAAATATATATCATTAATCCAATTTTTGACATGTCGGAATCAGGAAAATACTATGATTTGGAATAAGGAAAATCAATATTCCAATTTTTGATTTGCACATTTTAAGATTCCGAAAATCCTATGTCCTATGTCCGATTGTAAATTCCGCAAAAACTGAGTTTCCAATTTCTGACATTTCGCAAATCGAAAATGCTAAGTGTTCTAATAAATAAGTGCGTATGTACCGATTTTCTATTTCCGACATTTTGATCTCGGAAGTTTTATATTTTCAAATAAAGAAATGTCGAAGTTCCTATTTCATTATTAAATATATTCTCATAAATAATGTACTTTGTAAATATATTATTATAAATATATTTCATTAATCTGATTTTCGACATGTCAGATTCCGGAAAATACTATGGTTTGGAATAAGGAATACTAATATTCCAATTTCATATTTGCGCATTTTCGACTTTCAACAATGAGGATTCCGAATATTGTATGTGTTCAAATCATAAAATGCAAATGTTTCGACTTCCAATTTTTTATTTTTGGGATTCTGATTTTGCATTAAGAAACAAGATTTCGAAAATCCTATGTCCTATGTCCGATTGTAAATTCTGCAAGAACCGAGTTTCCGATTTTCGACATTTCACAAATAAAAAATGTTAAGTGTTCAAATAAAGAAGTGCGCATGTACCGATTTTCTATTTCCGACATTTCGATCTCAAAAGTTTTCTATTTTCAAATAAATAAATGTCGAGCTTCCTATTTCCGTATTGAGATGCCCATTTATCAGAAACCAGAAAACTTAGATTTTCAGTCTTTATTTTGAGTGTTCGTATTCTACACGATCATTGTATATAATTGGAAGTAGTAGCTCATGCTTGTGAAGCTCTTATTTTGAACTCGATTTGCGTTATGTTTAATTGCTTAGCCTCAAAATTTGGCCTAGCTGTGCATGTTTCGACTTCCTATTTTCGATATTTTTACAACGAAAGCTTGTAAAAAAAGAAAAAATTCTTGAACCCGTGGTGAACGAGTGTAGTGAAAACACGCAAGCCAACTGTCGAAAGAACACCAACTGGGAACAAGGACCTAGAATCAGGGACCCAATTGAAGTGCACAAAAGTTAAGGAAAATCATTCAATCATGAACAATAACACCTGTAACAAGCTTTCAGAACATGTACTTAACCGATCAACTCCATGCCTCTGTGTTCCGTTGTTGCTGGATCACGAGATAGAAGAACCAAGAAATTTAACCACGCTGTGATGTACCTAATATCGCCAAATAAAATTAAGTGGATTCTGGTGCATATCAAACACAAGGTTTGAGATCTGCAAATAAAATTAAGTGGATACTGGTGCATATATTTAAAACAATGTCATTTCATAGTATCCAATATTCCTTCCATGCAGTCAATGATGAAAATTTTGACGAGTCTCGGGTTTTCGATATCTGAAATATCAAAAATAGGAAATCGTGGGTACACCAAATATCCTTAACAAAAACTCTAATTTGCGATTTTCGATATGCGATTTCGGAAAATGGGGATGGCGCATTATCCGTAAAATCTCACAGATAACTACTATAAATAGTAATTGATAGTCCTCGAAGCCAGATAAAAAAGGTTCAATTGTAGAAGGAGACTATATTTTTAACCTCTCGGTGTTTCTTTGCACCTCTCAGAAATTGGTTTTTATGTTTGGGAAGGTCCCTCGGTCAGTACCAAATTTAGCAGCCTTATCGATGATCCAGTACATTAGTTCAAATGTTAAGTCAATAATCAAAATGTTTGCAGCTTCTAAAACTTGAAAACGCCCCCACGTTAAGTCAACATTTCAATGTTTTGGATTCATGAAACAAAGGTTTGAATGCGGCAAATATTTCAATCTGTAGATTAAGTTTTTGAGCTCCCATAGATTTAATGTTTCCAGGGACCGCTGATGTACAAGCTTGGAAGGCAAGACTTCATTACGTTCACAACCGATAAGATCTATGTGCTCAAGCGTGCAGATGTTTCCAACAATTTCTCTTGATAGAGTTAAATTGCTGCAATAACTGAAATCAAGATATCTAAGTTTTGTTAGATTCCCGAAGGAATATGGAAGGCTCTCTAATTTCTGGCATCATGACAAGTTGAGGTCTTGCAGATTTGTTAGATTCTTGAAGAAATCTGACAGAGATCTTATTGTGGTAGAGGAAATATGTAATTCCCACAAGTGCAATGGAGCCTACAAAAATATTAACATGTTTCAGTTATTCTAAAGATATTAATGAAAAGGTACCTGCAAAAATGTTAACATGTTATATTTTTTCTAAAGAAATAAATGATTTTCATGTACAAGACCTTAAGGTTGACAACACCGTGTAGCAATAGTGAAATACAATCTTCAATTACCAGTCTCCAAATCGTGATAGTTATTTTTTCCTATGGAATGAAATAGGGCATGAAAAAAAAATTGCAATGTAACATAATCATGTGACCAGACTAAAATGGATATGTAAAAAACATAATAATTCGAAATAACATATTTCATTACTCAGGTTGTTGTTATTTATTAACATATATCACTAAAAATATATTCTCATAAATATATTTCATTAATCCGATTTTTGACATTTCGGATTTTGTTGTTATTCATTAACATATATCACTATAAATATATTCTCATAAATATATTTCATTCACCTAATTTTCAGGATATCGGCTTTCAGAAAAAAAAATGTTTAGGAATAAGAAAAAACAATATTCCAGTTTTCGATTTGCGCATTTTTCGATTTCGATAATTCGAATTTCTAATATTGTATGTGTTCGAATCAGAAACTACGCATGTTCTGATTTCCTATTTCTGATATTTGGGATTCTGAAAATCCTATGTCCTATGTTTTTCATCAAGGAACACCATATGTTCCGATTTTCGATTCCACAAGATTCGATTTGCGACATTTTTGATCTCAGTTTCTGATCTCAAAAGAAATGTCGTAGATAGTATTTCCAACTTGCCATGTTTCACATCATACCATTTTTTTCAATTTGCCACATTTAGGATGCGAATTTTTGATTTCCGACATTTCGGAATCTAGAAATGCTATGTGTTGAAATAAATAGCTTCTCATGTTCCTATTTTCTATTTCCGACATTTCGGATCTCGGAAGTGTTCTATTTGTAAAAAAAGAAATTTCGAAGTTCCTATTTCCTATTTCCATATTTTGGTTGAATTTATGGCTATATGTTCATGAAAAACTGTAAATAACATGAATTAATATTGCAATAAATCATAAAGCGAGAATTGGAGAGAAAATGCATGCTATTGCAGGGAGGAATAGTGAAATACAATATTGACAAAGGTTACTGGCAATGGTTGACAACACCCTATAGAAATAGTGAAATACAATCTTCAGTTATCATAGTCTCCAAATTGTGATCGTTATTTTTTCCTGTGGAATGAAACATGGCATGAAACAAAAATTGCAATGTAACATAATCATGTGACCAAACTAAAATGGATATGTAAAAAACAAAATAATTCGCAATAACATATTTCATTACTCGGGTTCTCATTATTCATGAACATATATCACTATAAATATATTCTCATAAATATATTTCATTAATCCGATTTTCGACATGTCAGATTTCGGAAAATAATATGTTTAGGAATTTCGATTTTCGATAACTTAAGCGACATGTCGTAGCTTTCATGGTTCAAACTATGATCATGTGTGGGAGTGAGTTTCTTGAAAAAAAATTTGTACTGAAAATCTTGATTTTCCATGTCCTGGAAAGCAATATCAATCGAAGCTTCAATGAATTTGACTTTTCCGTTATTACAGTCAACTTTCGACTGATCAAATTGTTCTTCTCCTTTATTGTCCAACTGACCCCCCGAGGGATAGAAATCCACGAGAAATAATGGCAGGCTCGTTTTAAGCATCTCTACCAACGTAGAAAATTCATTCTCCTTGCATCTTGTTTTATAAAAGAGAAGCCTCTGTACCTTGTTGATGGGAATCCAGATCAAATCGAGATTGGAGAGGAAGATGCGATGATTCAAAGTAGGGATGGCCGGTACCACTACAGAAACTCTCAACAGCTCTATCCTTACTTGCCTTTCTTCCATGGCAATGGATTACGACACCTCACAAACAACTTGATTGGAAAAAAATGATAATGCTTACCACTTTTGGTTATCATAAAATCCTTTTTATAATATTTGGGATTTGCAATAGCTAATTGATGGGTGACATCATGGGAACCATATTGTGATATTGGTGGTTTGAATAGTAGCTTGGTTTTAACGGTGATTTAGATGTTTTTCAAGTTATTATTCAAAAAAATTGGTTTTTTTACATAATGAATATATATTTATTTATTTTTTCATATGTCTAGTTTTTTTAAATAACCAAATTTAAAAATAAATATATAAATATTCATATATATTTATTAAAAAGCACATATTCATAAAGTTATTTATTATTATTTAAAAAATATATTCACAACATTAACATTATTCATATTTATATATTATTCAAGTTATTTATTTATTTGTTTATTAAATAATATTGATATAAAATACATAACATGCTTCTATAGATTTAAAGATATAAAAAATTAGGTAAAAAAACAAATTTTTAAATCTATAGAAGCATGTTATGTATTTTATATGCATAATTGTTATTATTATATCATTTAATTATCTCATAGATTTAAGATCTATTATTCTCAAGTATACCATTATTTAGGACTTTCGCTTTTGAAAATCGGGAAATAAGATAAAAGAAATATGAGAGAGAGACTTTTTCGATACTTCGGATCTCTGAAACTGTAACTGTCTTTTCTAGTTAATAATTTTGTCTGCTTTTCTTATTCCGGATTTTCGATATTCCGGATCTTGAAAACTAGAAACACCACATATTTTTCGACTGAATATTTGTTTCCCGATCTCCAATCCCGATTTAGCAAATCGAAAATCGTACACATTGCATTATTTATTTAATAAAACTCATTACATTATTATCCAATGTACATTACAAACCCTAAATAGTTTTGGATCTAATATATATTAGAGTGTACCAATAAACATTTGTATATAACATTTAAAAAAAATGCAAATATCTAAATAATATTTGTATATAAAATTAAAACAAAACAAAACAAAATGCAAATGTTTAAGCAATATTTGTATATATAAAATTTTAAAACAATAGAAAATGCAAATATTTAAGTAATACTGTGAATAGAAAATCGGGAAGCAAGCAAATTATTTTTCTCGGTNTATATTGATCAATTAAATAATTTACTTTCATCACCCACTTAAATCATAGTTCAAAATCGGAATTGTGATTTCTAATTAATAATTTTGTGTGTGCTTTCCTTATTCTCGATGTCTGATATTCCAAATCTCGGAAACCCGAAACACCACATCTTTTTAGACTGAATATTTGTTTCCGGATTTTTTATCCCTTTCGATTTAGCAAATCAAAAATCATACACATTACATTATTTTACTAAAATTCATTACATTATTATCCACTGTAAGTTACAAACCCTAAATAGTTTTGAATCCAATATATATTAATTAGAGTGTACCAATAAACATTTGTAATATTAGCTTCTCCAGCTTCGCTATTTCCGAGTAACATTTGTATATAACATTAAAAAAAAATGCAAATATTTAAATAATATTTACATATAACATTAAAAAAAAATGCAGATGTTTAAGTAATATTCGTATATAACATTAAAAAAATAATAGAAAAATGAAAATATTTAAGTAATATTTATACCTAGTAATATTTAAGTAATACTAGGAATCGAAAAATTGAGAAGTGAGCAAATTATTTTTCTCGATTTCCAATACGTGAAAATGGGAAATAGGAAATAAAAAATGGACAATCTTTAAATAATATTTAGATATAATTTAAATTTTAAAAAACATTTTTTTTAAAATGAAATGACAAACAACCTATTATTTAATATATATATATATATATATATATATATAAAATTTACTTCCACCACCCACTTAAATCATAGTTTGAAACGTGAATTGTGATTTCTAGTTAATAATTGTTTGCTTTTTCTATTCCTGATTTTCAATATTTCGTTTCTCGATCTTTGATTCCGATTAGCTTCTCTAGCTTCCCAATTTCCGAGTAACATTTGTATATAACATTAAAAAAATGCAAAAATTTAAATAATATTTATATATAACATTAAACAAAAGAAAAGAAAATGCAAATGTTTAAGTAATATTTGTATATGACATTAAAAAAACAATATTAAAATGTAAATATTTAAGTAATATTTATACCAAGTAATATTTACTTAATACCGAAATAAAAAAACAAGAAGCTAGAAAGAAAAAAAATTTGGTTTCCAATACCCCAAAATAGGAAATAGAAAATCGGCAATCTTTAAATAATATTTACATATAATTTAAATTTTAAAAACCATCTTTCTAAAATAAAATGAAAACCAACATATATATATATATATATAAAATAATTTACTTCCACCACCCACTTAAATCATAATTTGAAACCAGAATCTCAAAAACCGGAAACACCACATCTTTTTCGAGTGAATGTTTGTTTCCGCGTCTCCGATCACGATTTAGCAAATCGGAGATCGTACACATTACATTATTTATTTAATAAAACTCATTACATTATTCTCCCGTGTACATTACAAGCCCTAAATAGTTTCGGATCCAATATATATTAGAGTGTACCAATAAACATTTGTAATATTAGCTTCTCCAATTTGTATATAACATTAAAAAAAATGCAAATATTTAAATAATATTTGTATATAACATTAAAAAAACAAAAGAAAATGCAAATGTTTAAGTAATATTTGTATATAACATTAAAAAAAATAGAAAAATGAAAATATTTAAGTAATATTTATACCTAGTAATGGGAAGCTTCGGTTTCCGATACCAAAATATGGAAAATAGAAAATAAAAAATCGGCAGTCTTTAAATAATATTTAGATATAATTTAAATTTTAAAAAACATCTTTATAAAATTTACAAACAACCTATTAAATAATATTTAGATATAATTTAAATTTTAAAAAACATCTTTATAAAATTTACAAACAACCTATTAAATAATATTTAGATATAATTTAAATTTTAAAAAACATCTTTATAAAATTTACAAACAACCTATTAAATAATATTTAGATATAATTTAAATTTTAAAAAACATCTTTATAAAATTTACAAACAACCTATTAAATAATATTTAGATATAATTTAAATTTTAAAAAACATCTTTATAAAATTTACAAACAACCTATTAAATAATATTTAGATATAATTTAAATTTTAAAAAACATCTTTATAAAATTTACAAACAACCTATTAAATAATATTTAGATATAATTTAAATTTTAAAAAACATCTTTATAAAATTTACAAACAACCTATTAAATAATATTTAGATATAATTTAAATTTTAAAAAACATCTTTATAAAATTTACAAACAACCTATTAAATAATATTTAGATATAATTTAAATTTTAAAAAACATCTTTATAAAATTTACAAACAACCTATTATTTAATATATATATATATATATATATATATATATATATATATATCAATTAAATACTTTCACCACCCACTTAAATCATAGTTTGAAACCAAAATTATCATTTCTAGTTAATAATTTTGTCTCCTTTTGCTATTCCCGATTTCCGATATTCCGGTTCTCAAAAACTGGAAACACCACATCTTTTTGGACTGAATGTTTGTTTCCTGATTTCAGATCCCAATTTACCAAATCAAAAACCGTACACATTACATTATTTATTTAATAAAACTCATTACATTATTATCTAGTGTACATTACAAACCCTAAATAGTTTGGGATCCAATATATATTATAGCCTACATTATATATTTGAGGGTTTGTCCATCTCTCATCCCGATTTAGCAAATCAAAAATTGTACACATTACATTTTTTATTTAATAAAACTGATTACATTATTATTCGGTGTACATTACAAACCCTAAATAGTTTCAAATCCAATATATATTAGAGTGTACCAATAAACATTTGTAATATTAACTTCTCCAACTTCCCAATTTTTTTAGTAACATTTGTATATAACATCAAAAAAATGCAAATATTTAAATAATATTTGTATATAACATTTAAAAAAACAAAAGAAAATGCAAATTTTTAAGTAATATTTATATATAACATTAAAAAATCAATAGAAAAATGCAAATATTTAAGTAATATTTATACTTGGTAATATTTAAGTAATATCGAGAATCTAAAATTGAGAAGCCATCAAATTATTTTTCTTGGTTTCCAATATAGAAAATGGGAAATAGAAAATAGAAAATCGGAATTTATTTAATAAAACTCATTACATTATTATCTAGTGTACATTACAAACCCTAAATAGTTTCGGATCCAATATATATTAAAGCTTACCAATAAACATTTGTAATATTAGGTTCTCTAGCTTCTCGATTTTCGAGTAACATATTTTAGTAATATTTATACCTAGTAATATTTAAGTAATACCGGGAATCGAAAATGGGGAAGCGAGCAAATTATTTTTCTTGGTTTCTATATATATTTATTTACATGTGGAAAATTTTCTCTACACGTGGCAGCCATGAAAAAAACAACGAGTTCTGAATTTGACAATTCTTTATTTTGCTTGCCATTAAAAGAAATTGTATATGTCAGTTCTGAATTTGGTACTTGCTGCAATAGCCTGCATTTTCTTTCCGATTCTTTAATCTTTGCCAATTGTAGAGGCAAGTGGATAAAAAAGAACGTAGAGCGAGTTTAAAATAAGATGGACTTAGCGGAGGAAGAAGTTAGGCAAAAAGAATACAAACAGACAGAATAAATCCTGACACAAAAAAGCCTAAGCATTTTCAGAACGTGTACTTAAGCGATCAACTCCATGCCGCCTTCTACGGTCCCTGCCGGATCACGGGATACAATAACTAAAAAGTTTAACAATTAAACTCACCAATAATCAGGCGACACATGTCGGGATGTTAATGGCCAGAGAGAGGAGGAATCTTTTGGGACAACTTCTTTCATTGAGAAAATGCCTACGGTGTAAATATGGATCAAAATTATAGTTATATGTGTATATTAATAAAGTGAATATAATTATTGTTTTTGTAAGAACAAAGTGAATATGATTATAATGGAGGAAATGAGATGGACTTTATGATAATATCTGGTATTTTTTATAATATGGATTACCAATATAGTTATATGTATGTTAATAAAGTCAATATGATTATAATAGAGGATATATAAATACCTATGGAATTTTTTTATCTTATTAACATGGATCAAGATTATATTCCATAGTGGGATTTTGGAATTGATATTTGGAATTTTGAATTGATATTGGTTAGTTCATGAATAATATATCCAATCGTTTTTATTAATTCAATCTCTTATTAATTTTATAGGAGAGAATAATACATTAGTTTAATAATTGTAGTGTCGTGCATCTTGATCATGGTAAATTTTAAAATAAGTAAATAATGGAATAAGTGCGAACTTATTTAGAGAAGTAATGATGATTATAGTTCAAAATCATTGTTGAAACAAAAGAAAGATGAAAATTGATTATACACACAAAACATATTTGAAAAATATGTCTGCAATGTAAATAACAATAGTATGATAATTCATTATGTTGGAGTAAGGGATTTTCCATATAATCATATCAAACTTAAAGTTTCATTATGGAATTGTACTATATATTTTTTAATAAATGTTGAATCTTTTTTATATATGTTGTGGGGGTGTTACAGAAGATCCCAAAACATAGCAGCACCCTTATCTTAAATTGGATACATGAGAGGAAAAAAAATTATAAGAGGATTTGAGCTTATGACTCTTAAATAGTACACTCATGTGTGGTGCACTTATGCCCATATCATGGTATATTCAAAGCTATACAAGGCGTTTATAATAATTTTTAATTAATTAAAAATATTTCATAAGGTATTGATAATAATTTTTAATTAATTAAAACTATTTCAGTTTATTTTTTATTTGATAGCTCTTGAATGGATACATGTCTCCTTAAGAATGTCTTTTTTTTTTTACTTAGGAAAATCACACGTTGTGCTTACAAGGAACTAAAATACAAAATAGACTCTATCAATGTACAACTTGCTTAAAAATATATATGCATATTACAAAACAAACTCTATTAATGTATAAAAAACTTAAAGATAAGTATATGACCAAATTGTATAATGGCTTCCTTCCCTCTAAAATATACATCTCAAAATATCGCTTAAGATAGGGAATGAATATTAGAATTGCCTAATAAATTTGAAGTACTCTTTTGGGGCTCTGAACACCACTTTCCTTTCAACGTTTCAATAGGATCAATATATATCCTCTTTGTTAGTTGAAATGTCTTTGCTCTGCCCCTCTACCTAGTTGCAATATTTACCCAATGAATAATAAATGAATTTGATATGAGTTTAATGCTATTAAACATTGTTAAGCATTGATATTGAGCACAGAACAAATGAGGAATTATATATATATATATATATAACCTTAATGTTTTATTTGTCTTGATGAACATTAAAGGAAATTTCAACTCAAAATGGGCCTTTTAACTTTAACTCAAATTCCATGTCATCATGTGTTAGCCAATGAAATTGCTTTAAATTTGAAATATAGTATAGGTCTTAAACACTTTTTTAATATATATTTGGGGATGGGTATCATAAAAAAAACTACTTTTTTGTTTGTATTTTCGACATATCTCCCCATGTTTTTACTCAAATTTCGATCAGGAGAGCTCGTTGGATGCAAAATTTAATTCCGCATCCAATGAGTACCCACTTGACATACTTTTGACAAACTTCGCTACATCAAAAACAATAAATACCTGAAAAAACGTGATGATGACATCATTACCTGAAAAAACGTGATGATGACATCATCATCACATTTTTCAGGTATTTCTTGTTTTGGGGGTAGCGGGGTCCATAAAAAGCATGCCGAGTGGGTACTCGTTGGATGCAGAATTTAATTCCGCATCCAACGAGCTCTCCCGATCGAAATTTGAGTAAAAACGCGAGGAGATATGTCGAAAATACAAACAAAAAAATATTTTTTTCTTTTCTTCCTCCAAAATTAATAAATATTATTTTATTATTTTAACTATTATTTTATTAATTTTTTTTAGGAGGCCCATTTTGAGTTGAAATTTCCTCTAATGTATTTGTTGGAGATGCATATAATGAAATAGTTCTCTAGTCGAGAATAGTAAAGTCCCTTTCAGAAAAGTAAGGTAGTAGTAGAGACAACAACAGTGGATGAGACACATAATAGTAAAGTATAAAAAATTGAGAATGATTGGAACAAAAAAGAACCCAAAGACATAAAATCAAATAAAAATGATAATAGTACTCAAAGGTGGATTGATCAAATCCAAGCGAATTGATGGTACAACTAGTGATATAAATTCTACTAAATGCAAAAACACTACCTCGAATGTTTGATTCATTATAGCTAACACAGATGGCTGATTTTTACTTTTTAAAATAAACTAGGACTTCATATTATAAATGGTCATAAATGACATGATGCATAGGTTGCTGATATTCAAGGGTGACATATCTGACAAAAATAATATATCAAAGTTCTATAATAGACATATCGGAAATTTTCATGGATGTTAAATAATTTCTATGAAAGTTCTCTAAAACGCAGATGGAAGATTTCAAATTTTATTCTTTTTGGCATAAAATATTACATCACTACATTATTCTATACTTCATGCCATAAATGTTAAAAAATGGCTAGTGGCCACACGGGGACTTCACTTAGTGAACTTGTCACATAGCACGTACGATCATGGGATATTAAAGAATACCCTTAATTTCCAGAGATATTGACCCAAACTATTTTTGTTGAAACCCTCTCCCAATACTTAAAAACTCCTCCCCGCCCATTTTTATACCTCAATCCTTATAAACCAACCTACCCACTCCCACCTTAAACCCCTCATCCCCCCCAATACCTGCAATATATTAGTTCAATTTTTGATAATTTTAAAACCCACAATATGAACTAACATGATAGGATATTGGTCAACACATGAAGCCCCCGTGAGTGGCCATGACATTGATATGGGATTTTTATTTTTTAAATTATTTTTCAGTCACCAATAAATGAATTCATATAAATGGCACATTTATGTTTTTTTAATTGTTATTAATTTTTAGATTTTATTTTTTACAATTACCTTTATAACTAGGTAAAATTGATCGCATCAAGTTAACCATCCAATAATAAATTTGGAATTTAAATTTCAAACTAATTGTTGCAGCTGCAACCTTTTTCCCAAAATTTCTAAAATTTTGGACCCTCCTTTCAATTTTATCTAGCCTGAGATTGTTTGGGTTCCTGAACTCTGTTTTTCCTCTGCTATAAATTTGGATTTTTTGATGTGGAAGTCGAATAACTAATTAACTAATTTTTCTCGTTGTTTCAAAGGTTAAATGAGCTAGTGTTACTGTCGCCCAGTCGAAAGTCTTTCGAGCACTTAATGTTTTGATTTTTCGATGATTTGATTCTTTGCTGTCAGAAGTTAGTTGAAGTTTGAGTCGGGGCATTAGTTCTCTATGCCGCCGATATTTCAGGAGGGAAACAATGAACAATTCTTATTTTTGCTGATACGCTTTACCTCTTTTTTGTTTTATTATTAAACCTTTGACTACCGATGATTTTTATTTTATCGCTAACGGAACGATGTTTGACTTTGATCGGAGGGCTTGTCCTTCAGTAGAGGAAATTTGGGGTCTAAAATGGGCCTTATAAAAAAATGTGCCAAAATAAGTTTTTGTGAGTTGGAATTCAAGAACCAATAGAATTTCAATAAAATAAGTCAACCATAATGGTTGAATTGACATATTTGTCATTAAAAAAAACTATTTTTTTTGTTCGTATTTTCGACATATCTCCCTGTGGTTTTACTCAAATTTCGATCGGGAGAGCTCGTTGGATGCAGAATTTGATTCCGCATCCAATGAGTACCCACACTGCATGCTTTTTACGGACCCCGCTACCCCAAAAACAAGAAATACTTGAAAAAATGTGATGATGATGTCATCATCACGTTTTTCAAGTATTTCTTGTTTTTGGGGTAGCGGGGTCCATCAAAAGCATGCAGTGTGGGTACTCTTTGGATGTGGAATCAAATTCTGCATCCAACGAGCTCTCCCAATCAAAATTTGAGTAAAACCATAGGGAGATATGTCGAAAATACGAACACAAAAAGTAGTTTTTTTCTTTCTTCCTCCAAAATTAATCAATATTATTTTATTATTTTAACTATTATTTTATTATTTTCCTTAGTAGGCCCATTTTAGACCCCAAAATTCCTCTAATGGTTATCTACTTACTTGGATCTACATGTACTTTCATTATTTCTTGATGAGGTACCTTTTGATGTACATTTTTATGATTTTGTTATGTACTTTCAGGATCTATATTTTGTACTCATGATGTTTGGAAGGGTGAAATACTAGCAATGAGATCCTGGAATTGCTTGGTTTAATCTCACTTAGAGTAGCAGTTTGGTTGTTGGTTTGAGAAAGAAAACCAACCTTTAGTTAATTGAGTTCATCTTTGCAAAGCAGTGTTCCAGTTTCGTATGTGGGATACCTTTTGAGAAATGGATTAAATTTTCACATGCTTATTTTTCAGGTAATTTCATGATATAAATTTCAAACCATGCATGTATTAGGATCATATGGGACCTTGGGATCATTTTTGGTCTCGTTGGTTTCAATGGTGGGGGCAACAAGCAACATTGGAGATTTATTCACCACTTGAGAATATGATTGTAATCAAAGTAGCACAGAAACAAGCATGGTGGTTAATATCTGAAATTTTTTGAAATATTAAGAAACTCAAAGTTTGGTAACTCGGTACCAACTTCAAATAATTATACAGAAGCAAAAAGGGGTGAAAGTTCAGAAAAAGTTTTCCAAAATATGGAGGTAAAGATTATTTGTACAAATTTGGTTTCTATGGATTTGATTAATCCTTTTGGTTTTAATGGTGATGTTACAGGATATATCAATATGCACAATACACATCTCTTTATTTTTTGGAACACAAAATTTCAGGACATGAGTGCCACTACTAAAATTGCAGCTTAATAAAATTAATGAGCAGAACCATAACAGAGAACTTGGTGAGAAGGAAGGAGCCTACAAATGAGGATTACACTTGGTAATATGAAAAAATATTGCAGAATACAAATCTAAAATTTATTGAGTACAAGCAATATTGCATGGGGAGGATTGTAATGTTTCCATTCAAATAATTGCATAGCAGGACAATTCCATCAATCCTACTAGTTTCCTTGGTTGGATGGATGCATTTGGAATTTTAATAAGGGAGATAATAAATTAAATTCATACATTAGAATGGAATAAATATTTAATAATGGATATAATTAAATAAATATAAGATAAAATTAAAGTGGCAACGGACCATGGAGACACATGGATATTATGGGGCCCACATAAGCTAGAATTTTTGTGCCAGATGGAATCATCCTCTTGCAAATTCGAATCCATGGGAAGCCTAATGTTATTGGATTATTTATGAGGATAATAAACTTGGCCATATGAATCATAGGTTGAATTTGGAAGCAAATTTAACTTACATGGGAGAGGAAGAGTCAGATGGGAGCTTCTTGGACACTTGGGCTATATTCCCTAACATCTATGACATCTATGACACCAATGATGAATATGCTATGAAATTTATGACATATTGCATACTTGAAGGCTTACATATTACCATTATGACATGTTAGGCATAAATATATCATCCAAGAAGGTTCTCATCTGAGTTGGGGAAGCTCAATCGGTCCCTACTCAAATTGGGGGAAGATGGAAGGCTAGGAAAGGGAGGACACATGGAAAATCTTAAGCACACTCCCTAATTCAAATTCGATTGATTTTGTGGATAAATTGGTAATGTTAGAAGGATAAGGATGTTTATAAAATATAGGGATCAACCAAAAGAATGGATTTTGATCATATGAGAAATTTGTTAATTTTTATCAATTTGCTTAGATGATATATTAAAACAAATTACTACAATATCACTGAAAGAAAAACATGCATAGAAAACATAAGGCAAGAACACAAAAATTTTCCTCGGGGAAACCATAAGGGAGAAAACCCCACAAAACTTCCTCAGTATAGATCTCAACCAGAATAGTGTAAAACCAACACAACTACTTCTTACTCCTTTTTAGCGCACCAATTCTTTTATCTCTTGCAAAACTTCTTGAGTGAGTGAGTACAAATGAAGGGGAGCACCTCCCTATTTATAGTCTTCTATTGACTTGACCTCTAACTTTGTGGGGCTGAATTCAATAGCTATCAGGGCCAAATTTTCCAACTGGACATTACAAATAGCATTTATTATATTGACACTTTGGTACTAATGACCCAACTTACATTCAGAGGTTTACATTGCATCCTTCAATGACTCTAACAAGAACAAACTCATCTCTAATAGGAGGAATACAATATAACTAGAATATCTTCCGACATTAAATTATTTTAACACTCCCTCTTAACTAGGAAGGTATTCAACCATATTAGAAACTACTGCTATTGTTAGAATATATTAAAATCCACTCATAAATTAGGATAAAATATTTAATCATTATTTGATTAATTATTCACCCACTAGCTTAATTAGTTGGCATCCACTTACACCTTAAAGTCAATACATGGCATCTATATCCTAGGAATGATTTATTTATAAAGTTGGGTTGATCTTGACCACCTTTTGACCATCCATATTTAGTATACAACACTTTACAATAGATTATGCTTTATTCTACTTTTTCTGCTTTTCTATAAATAAGGTAAAGCTAGTCAAACTAGGAAAGTGGGTGCTTTTGTTGCAAACCCATCCTTCATGAATTTTCCTCCATTTTCTAGTATTATCATGTTTTATCCATATCCTTGAAAACTCACTCATTATTTTTCCCATTTACGAGGTCCTTGATATATTTGGGAAGTGCTTTATCCACCTATGGGGGTTTGCTATATTTTTGTAAGTCAACATTTTTTAGATTTATGAGTTTTCTCCATAAAAATCGATTTTCATATGAGGGATGTACTATTTATGTACACTATTATTCATCATTATTCAATGGAAGGATACACACCAATATTTATCTCTTCATTCATGTGATTTGGTCTCTTTTCTTCTCTCTATTTTTCCTATGTATGCTTGTGAGAATTATTATTATCAAGATATATTTCCTGTGATTCTTCTTAGCATCATTGCTCATAGCATTGATCTATTATTTAGAAATGGTATTAGAGATATAGGTAGCACAAAATTTTCATCTTCTACATGGTATCAAAGAAGCAAGGTTTATCAAGTTCTACAGAGTTGAGGAGCGCATCCAATCTCCTATCCCTCTTCGAAGAAGAGCTTGTCTAGCTTACAAGATTTTCTCCTAGTTTTGTTTTGTAGGTTGCAGAGAGTATATCCTAGATAATATCAATAACTTATATATGGATTCAAAATTTCCTCTACTATCTCCTTTCAACTATGCTGATTGGAAGCCAAAGATGAGCGCATGCTTGAAGAGGCAATGTATCTTTTATGTCTCCATTGGTGCATTGAGCGAACCTAAGTCTTATGAAGAGAAGATTGATTGGATAAATAATTGTGATAGAGCTTATGGAATTATGTGTTTTGGAATGTCTCCAAATATACATCATCTCATATATTATGTTGAGTATCCATTTGAGCTTTGGAAGAATTTGGACAAAGCTTTTGGTTTGCAGGAAATAGAAGATGAAGCATGGAGTGAAACGAGCATATCCTCTTGTTCTCTCTCTAAAAATTTCTTGGCCTCTACATTATATGATGAATTTGATCATGATGAAGAATTTTCTCATATATTTCATGTTTCTACTACCCTCTTTCATTCGAATGCTTCCTCCTTCAATGAAGAGGCAAATATTGAAGAGCCATCTTTTTCTGTGTCTCTTGAAGGTGATTTTTATTTTTGTGATACTAATGATGAAAAAGAAGTAACATATGGAGCTTATATTGATATTTATTATGATCCTATAACCCATTCATTGTTCTCTAAATCTCCTATCTTAGATTTTGAGATCTATGTGCCAGATCCTTTACACCTTGTGCATACCTCTCTCATTGATGGTGCACAACTAAGTTATTTATAGGTTGTTTGCTTAGCAAAATAAATCCTTATTTGTGTCATACCACTTACCTTACCTGATCTCATGTTATTCAGCATATCCTCCTTTGTTCTTGGCATCAATACTCAGAACCTCCTTGAAGATTGTGAACATCTCATTCTTTCCTCCTTTCATACAGAGGATTCATTACCAGTGTATTCCCATGAGTCTACTGATATGTTTATATGTGATCCTTTGGGATTATGATTTAGAAGCATATTTGAAGGTTGATACACATATCATACCACCATCCATAACACCTAGCATACCTTTGAACAATCCTAATACTATACAAATCCCAAGTTCACTAGTTGATTCCTCATTGGTCTCTCATGCAATGATATTTATATTACATGGTTTGAAGTCTTTCCTATATTTCAGTGGCTGGTCATCCATGTCCTTAGTCATATTTGGACTGATATTAAACATGTTTGGATCTGTTCTAAACACTTATGGTTCAGATCTTATTCCCATCCATCATTCAAATTTTCACACCTATCGTTTTTCCCCAGTTGCTCATAATTTTCCTAGTCTAGCCCTATATCCTCATGGAGCCACTGAATCCTTTTTTATTTTCTGTTATATATTCTAATATTTCTGATATATCAAAGGTTTATCAGCCTCATATCATATCTATACAGGTACTACATAATATTGGAATATTGGCATGTGATTCACATCACAATTTTGCAGCTATTCAAGGAATTGAGTGTGAAACAAATTGTCTTACTCTTTGGGAAGGAGTATGCACAAATGTCTTTTCCATTTAAAATTATGTTTGTAGATCATAGTTTGACAGCAGCAAGAAGCATTCATACAATTCTTCTACTTCATCAGATGTTGAGATACATGGAGTCTCTCCTCTTCCTTTTTGCAAGTTCTACACTCCAGCGCATGATCATGGAGTTCATGATATCTTCAACAAGTCTTTCATCCAAAATAAGTTCATTATTCTCATTCAAGTGAAGATAAGGATATGTTGAAGACATATTTTTTCAAAAAATGTGTGCCTTGTCCTTTCTTGAGGGAGGATTTTCCCCATGTGGTTTTGCCTCTTTCCTCACTTTTCTGGACATAATAATTGTTAAAGGGTGACCATAGCCTTGTTGCTGGGCCCTATATGCATCTATATTTTTTGTCATACCATCATAAATTCATAATTATAGGAGGGTGTTGGAATATATTAAACCCACTCATAACTTAGGATAAAATAATTAATCATATTTTGTATAACTATTCACCCACTAGCTTAATTAGTTCGCATCCACTTGCACCTTAAAGTCAATACATGCCATATATATCCTAGGAATAATTTATTTATAATTTTGGGTTGATATTGGCCACCTTTTGACCATCCAGAATTAGTATACATAACTTTAGAGCAGATTATGTTGTATTCTTCTTTTTTTGCTTTTCTATGGATAAGGTAAAGCTAGTCAAACTAGGAAACCGGGTGCTTTTGTTGCCAACCCATCCTTCATGAATTTTCCTCCATTTTCTAGTATTAGCATGTTTTTTCCATATCCTTGAAAACTCACTCATGATTTTTCCATTTTGTGAGGTCCTTGATAGATTTGGGAAGTGCTTTAGCCACCTATGGGGGTTTGCTATATTTTGGTAAGTCATCCTTTTTGAGCTTTATGAGTTGTCTCCATACAAATCCATTTTACTATGAGGTATGTACTATTTATGTACACTGTTATTCATCATTATTCAATGGAAGGATACACACCAATATTCATCTCTTCATTCATGTGATTCAGTCTCCTTTATTCTTTCTAGTTTTCCTGTGTATGCTTGTGAGAAGTCTTAGTAGAAAGATCTATTTCCTGTGATTCTTATTAGAATAATTGCTCATAGAATTGATCTATTATTTATAAAACTATTACAACTGTACAACTGACTGGTGAGAATCTATATATCATAGGAATTTTTGGTACAACATCATACATCTTCATCATCGATCTCAGCTGGATATTCTTCTACAACTATATTTCTTCAGTATTCTTCTTGTAATATTCTGGAACATCTCTTGCAGTATCAACATATTAATGCTAAATCATCTTCTGGATTATCATCCGTTTCTTCATCTTTTGAACCATCTTCTATAGTTTTCGTATGTGAATACTGTATCATATTCTTAATCATCCACTGGTCAACATCAGTGTGTGAACACTAAACCATCATATGTATCCTCATCATCTGAAATGTATTCATTTGTATTTTTAGTATGTGAATACTGAACTATCATCATTTTCATCTTCATTCTATGAATACTGAACCATCATCATCCGCATCTTCACTATGTGAATACTAAACCATCATCATCTGCATCTTCAGTATGTGAATACTGAACCATCATCATATGCATCTTCAGTATGTTAATACTTAATCACCATCATCTGTAACTTTAGTATGTGAATACTGAAAATCATCATATGTCTCTTCAGTATGGAAATACTGAAACATCATCATCTGCATCAATAATGTGTAAATACTGAAACAATCAGCAACATCATTAGCCTATTAGTGCTAAAAATCAAATCATCTGTAGTGCTAGATCGTCATATGCATTACCAACATAGATATTCTGGAACATCATAAACATCATCATCATCAGTATAGAGATACTGAAACTATCACAATAAACATCTCAGCATCAATCAATCATTAATCAATCATTTCAGCAATCAATTGTAACTATCTCAACAATCATCTCAGCAATCAATAGTGTGACTACACTGTACACATATCATCAAGCATTTCATCAATCATCAGTATAAATACTGGCATTATCTGAAGCATACATCTTGTTTGGTGTTATAATGTCTAAATTAATCCACCTATTCTTTAATTATCAACTAGGTTTGGTAAGCTTAGATTTCTCACAAAATATATGCGAAGGTAGAGGGTGTCATGTAAATATTAAAAAAAAAAGATCGAAAGATCTTTCAAAATGAAAAACCAAGTCAAACTCCTAAAAATGCACTTATTAAAGTAATTAAACTGAGATATAATAATTGATAATGTATTTTATAACTTTAAACTAAAATACAATCAACAATTAACTATTCAAAAAAAAAACTAGGGTGCAAGGAGGACTTAACTTATAAGTAACTAGAAAACTTAATAAAGGAAAGCTAGTAGAAAACTTAATAAGGGAAACTAGATAAAAGAAGCAAGTAGAAAACTTAATAAAAGAAATATATCTAGATTCTATCCTACAAGTTCATTCAACAATAACACAACATAAAAGAGACAACCTAAAAACATACTAAAGAAAACACATGTAACACTAAATCTCACTTACAAACAAATAAATCAAGCTAAAAAGCATAAACACAAAATAATGCAGTATTAAAACAAAATTAGCAATAATATTAAAGAAACAAAAACAACTTAACGCACATTCAAACAAAAAAAAATAAGGAAAATAATAATATTGAAGAAATAACCTAAAACAATTAATCTTTAACTGTAATGTTAAACAAAACCAACACCTAACTATTACAATCAAAACATAATTCAGACATTAACAAAACAAAACTAAAAACAATCTCAAAATACATTAAAAAACACTAAAAACATAACTAAGGGCCGAATGACAAACTGAATTGTGGGTCTGAAAGGGGTGGCTGAATAACATATTGAACAGGTTGTCTGAATGACAGGCTGCACAGTTAAAATGGTAAAAACTAACCTAAATGAACTAATCTTTAGCCGAAGCCATGCAGATGTAATTCTAATGCATAAAGCAATAAACAAACCTACTTACTAATAAAATCTAACAACAAAATAAACATAAGCATAAAGAAACCATTGCATATTAATAAACTAAAATGTAAATTGCATAAATTGATAATTAAGACACAAATGAAACAGAGAGAATTAGATTTACTTAACTTGATAAAAAACAATCTATTTTATCTAACTTTCAAATAAACTGAACAATAGGCTAAAAAATAAATGACTGAAAGCAAGAATTGAAACCAACTATGCGTGCTGTCTAATTATCTAATTCAGAAATCAAATTGCATTACAGAAATAAAACAAACTGCGAATTAAACTAGCCACAACAGGAAAAATGAAAACATGAAAAGAAACCTCTGGTTGATGAGGGGCCCTCTCAGCAATTAGGGGTGATTCCTGGCTAACTTCTACTGAAACGCAATCTTCAGCAACAATGCATATAGCTCTTTATTCAGATGATGGAATGGAAATACAATTGTTTGAGAATAGATCAAAACATGAACTGATTCTTCTTGACTAACCTAACTCTTCTGGATAACTGAGCTCTCTCACAAGGCTACTATATATAATGATTTACAAAGATGAGCAAGTCGACCCTTTAGTCGTCGACTGATCTCTAAATTAGGTCAGTCTTACAGGAGTTTAACTGATCACATGCCAAATCATAGGAATCGCCCTTCTTTAGCATGAACAATCTTCAGATGTGGCACACGGGCTTATCTTCAATGTGAACGATCTGCAGAGGTGGCACACAAGTTCCTTCCTGAGTGCAGTAGCTGACTGATGGTGAATAGAGGAGAGCGTAGTGGCAAATATTGTAGAGCATGGGTTGAATGCATCAATATAGCGTGTGGATGGTTGATGTGGTGGCGAGAAAAGGAGAATGCAGACTGGAAAACATCTAGAACATAGCTTCATTACCCAGATGCGTGGATAACAAAATGTTTGTAGTTGTTTCACTTTTTAAATACCCTAAATTAATTCTCAGCAGCGTGCAATCTAATGGGCGATCTGGACGGAGAGCTAAACGAAAGGCTGAGCTGTGATTTGGATACATTGGATGTCAATATACGCCGAATGAATTGTCTATCCGCAAGTGCACTTCAGGACTGGAGTCTACAGCAACACATTTTGACATCTGGCAAACCACCAGCGAGTTTCATGCAACGGGATGGATGACGAGCTGGATGTCGAGTTGGACATGTTGTGTGAAAGGCAAACCAAATGTGTTTTGTTTATTAATTTATCTCAAAAGAATTATAAAATTTGCAAACAATAATATAAATTAGTTAATATATCAAATGCACTTTAATAATGTTATTTTTAATTAATAAAACCATAAAAAAGGATCAATAAAACAATTTCATATAAACCTTAAATAAATTCATACCTGAGGTTGAATAATGATTTGCGTGTCATAAAATATACAAAATATAATAAATTGTGTTTAAATGAGTAATCTATCTGCCAAAAATGATAACAAATCTAGGATCAACACATCTCAATCAATCATCCATATGAAAATACTCAAACATACATCTCAATTAGTACATTAATACTGATTTAATCATCTCAACAATCAGCATACCAATGATAAGCCAATCATCTCAGCAGTCATCGGTATAATAGTACTGAGCTGACATCTCAACAGTCATTAGTATAATAGTACTAAACTAACATCTCAACAGTCATCAGTATAACAAAACTGAACTATCATCTCAATAGTCATCAAAATAACCATACTGAACTAACATCTCATCAGTCATCAGTATAACAATATTGAACTATCATCTCAATAATCATCATTATAACCATACTGAGCTAACATTTCATCGGTATAACATTAATGAAAGCAAACATCTCATTAATCAACAGTATAGAAATACTGTAACAACCATCCTGGCCTCTAACTATCTTAGAGCAACATCATGGTGAGTTCTCTGGTAGATCCACCTACGCATTTTGTCTAACTTACTAACTCTTTCAATCCATCAAGCCTAGTTAGACAGATGGATCTTCCTAGGGACCAAGAAGCCTTGTCCTGACTTACAAACCCACTTGGCTTAAATTGATCTAGTCAGACATACTAATCCCCCTAGGATCAACATGCCTCGTCTGACTAACCCTTTCGGTCCAAATGATCCTAGTCAGACTTACCCTACTCTTGACTGAGTTGCTCACCATTGCATCCTTCTTCCATATAGTGTCACTCTCTCTTTCGAGAGAGTTCCTTCTGGACTACACCAAGCTTGTCTCTAAAGTATTCAAACTTTACATGAGCCGGAGGCTTAGTCAACACATCTGCCACTTGTTCCTCTGTAGGAACATACTTGAGCTTTATAGCTCCTTTCTGAACCATTCCTTGAATGAAGTGATATATTACTTCAATATTTTTGACTTATCATGAAACACTGGATTTTCTGTCATATTGATACAACTTTGATTATCACAAAATATATCAGTAACATCTATCTCTTCATCAAATAAGCCTGCCAACATATTCCAAAGCCATACTGCTTCACTATAAGCTAAACAAGTAGCAATGTATCTGCTTCTGTTGTGCTAAGTGAAATACTGGTCCGTTTTCTACTGAACCAAGAGATCATGCATGATCCCAAACTAAAACAAGGACCTGAAGTTCTCTTTATGTCTTTAGCACTTCCTTCCCAATATGAGTCTATGAACCCATGTAAACTGATCTCAATGTCTGAGGTATATTTGAGCCAATAATCTAAAGTTCCTTTTAGATACCTCATCACGTGTTTTCCTCCTATGAGGTGAATATGCTTGGGATTCACCATGTACTGACTTAGTGTATTTACAAGAAAACAAATATCAGGGCCTGTATTGGCTAAGTACATCAGTGAACCAATAATTTGTCTGTACAGAGTGGCATCTACAACTTCTAATGTATCATCATTTAGTAACTTCAAGTTTATTTTCATCGAAGTAGTCACGGCCTTACAATATAGCATTCCAAAACTCTTCATGATTTCTACCATAAATTTTCCTTGGCTTAGGAAAATATCATCAGGGGGTTTCCAAACTTCAAGACCTAGAAAGTAGTGCATCATTCCAAGGTCTTTCATCTCAAATTTTATAGCCACCTTCTTCTTGCATTCATTGATGAGTTTATATTCTCCTGTTAGAAATAAGTTGTCTACATATAAAAGTAATATCATAAGCCCATCATTCTCAACCATATATTAAAGGTTAGAATATTCCTTACTTTTTGTAGATCCTAAACTCATAAGGAACCCATATATTCTTCAGTACCATGCTTTAGGTGCTTGTTTTATCCCATACAATTCTTTCTTGAGTCTGCATACATAAGATTCTCGATCATCAGTATCTAAACCTTGTGGTTGTTCGATAAACACTTCTTCTTCTATCAAGCCATTTAGAAAAGTTGTCTTTACAATATCCATTTGATGTAACTTCCATTTATTCTTGGCTTCCAAGGCAAAGACAATTCTAATTGAATTGTACCTAGCTACTGGACAAAATGTCTCTTCATAGTCAATTCCTTCCTTTTGGGATAACCCTCGTGCTATAAATATTCTTTGTACTTTTCTATACTACCATCTACGGAATGCTTTGTTTTAAAGATCCATTTTGAGGATACCACTGAATTTTGTTTTGGTCTTGGGACTATTTCCCACACACCATTCTTTATTATGGATTGGTATCGACCATTGAATCAACCCATTCCTTTTGTTTTGTTTCATCTTCAAAACAAGTTGGTTCTTTATCAAATAGATCACTCATCAAGGCCATATAACTGGGATATGAATTTGTCTTCTTTCTTTCTCTAGTGGTTCCTTCTGGGAAACCAAGTCTTTTAGCTTTTTCAATTACATCACGAGCCTAGAAAGGATTTCTCTTCCAAGAAATCATTTCATTGGGAACTTCTTCAGGAAACTAAGGTTCAATCATGTCATAATCCTCAGGTATCTGACTTTCTTCTTCATTCCTAACTGGTTTAGGATTCTCTACAGCTTTGATAGTTTCATGTTCCTCTTCATATTCTCTATATTTCTTCGAATTTCTAAAATTTGTGTCTTTGTAAAATGTTACATCTCTTCTAAGCCCAATTTGACGGTATCCTGGGATGTAATCTGATAGGATTTTGATTGTTCACTATATCCTAAAAACAATCCCTTCTTTCCTCCTTGGGAATATGAATATACATAGGGAAACAAAATATCTTTAGGTGACTTACCTCAGGATTTTTTCCAGAGAACATTTATTCTAGAGTTTTTTCCCAAGGGAAGTGTGGGATATTCTATTCTATAAATATACTTCTATTCTGGCTTCTTCTTCCCACAGGTACATTTGTAGATCATGATCATGTATCATTTCATTTACTTCTTCCATGATAGATCTATTCTTTCTTTCTACCACACCATTTTGTTGAGTATTGTATGGAATGGTGAGATCCCTCTTAATCCCATCTTCCTTGTAGAAATCATTGCATTCATTTGATGTGAACTCTCCTCCATTATCTGATCTTAAAATATTTATTTTCCTTTCAGAGAGGTTTTCTATTAGGGCCTTAAGTTCTTTAAACCTTTCAAACACTTCATTCTTCTTTTTCAAAAAATATATCCAAGTCTTGTGGGAGTAGTCATCAATAAAGGAAGCATAGTAAACATACTCTCTTAATGAATTTGTTTGCATTGGACCGCATATATCTAAATGGATAATATCTAAGATCCCTTTTAATTTGCTTTCACTCTTCGGATATGGATTCTTAGTATTCTTTTCTTGTGCACATCCTTTGCATACACCTTCATGTTCTATTTGAATTTCTGGTATACCAGTCACATCCTTACTTACTATTGGAAGAGCTCTGTAATGAGCATGAGAAATCATTCTATGCCAAATATCACATGGATTTATTGTATTGGCTACTAAAGCTAAATCTGCATGTCCCTTGATTTTGTAGAGTCCTCCTTCTTCAATTCTAATTTCTACTGCATCATCTATGGTCTTTCCTTTTGACCACATGAGGACTTTTCCATCTATGAAGGAAGCTTTCAATCCTCTCTTGTCCAAAGCTGAAATAGATAGGAGGTTCTTCTTTAGTCCAAGGACATATAGGACATCCTTCATCTTCATGTATTTTCTAGATTCCAACTTATAGGAATCTTTCTTCTAGATTCATTTTCATTTAGCTTCACTTCTCTAGATAAGATTCTTTCTTCTTCTTGGAAACATTCTTCCCATAGATTTCTGAATTTGGTTAGTTTCCTTCTTGAGTAGATTCCTCAAATAAAAGCTTCCCGATCTCTTGGAAGACCATTTAGGGTGGTCATCACAATTTATGTTTCTTCTACTGTATCACCAATGGCTTCTATTTGATCTCTAATTTGAGCCACTCTTGAAAACTAAGATTGCATAGTCTCTAACTTTTGAGTCCTTTCTCTTTTGAGGTGATTCCTCATAGTCATCTTTCTGTTGATGTTTCTCCCTTCAAATAGACTGGATAGGGCATCAAACATTTATTTTGTAGTTTCCCCTGATGATACTTGAGGAATCAAGTTATCCTTGATGGAGTCAGATATGATCCTTTTGGCTATGATCATATCCTTATTATGCTTGGACGTAGCTTCCTCCTGTTCAGGTTATTTCACTTCCTCCATCACAAATTTGTCTAGATCATTCTCTTGTAGGATGAGAATGATCCTATATTTCCATGCTCTAAAGTTTCCTCTCCTTCAAGATTTTCATGTAGCTTGGTGTTCTTAGTCATATTCAACAGAAGGAGAACTTGAAATGGAACAAGGAGGAAGGGTACTTACTTGAAGAAAACAGGTTTTGGCCGACCTCCTTTTGGAAGACCTAAGGTTTGATGTAGAAACTCTAATTTCTCAACTGGAACCCATAATAGGTTTGAAAGGTGGAAAATATGTGTCTCCCTAAGGCAAGGTATACTGTAAATTTCTTTTCCTGAGATTGATGATGGATTCTTAGAAAGAATGAAAACCTAGTTTGTCTTGGTAGCAGTAACAGGTCAAAAAATGAAACTTCTTGGGATTTGGATCTGTCTTCACAGAAAGATGCACCCTTCAAGGACGAGTTGAGGGAGCCCTCTTTTCTTGGTTGATCTGTTGAGGGATTTGTTCAGAATGACAAACCCTAGTTGTGCAGTGCCTCCTTTTAGGGTAGCTATGATACCATGTTAAGTTTTATCAAATTTTCTTAGGTGATATCCTAAAACAAATTACTATAATATCATTGAAAGAACAACATGCAAAGAAAACATAAGAACACAAGAACACAAATATTTTCCTTGAGGAAACCACTAGGGAGAAAACCCCACAAAACTTCCTCAGTATACATCTCGACCAAAATAGTGTAAAACCCAGACAACTGCTTCTTACTCCTTTCTAGTGCACCCATTCATATTTCTCTTACAAAACTACTTAAGTGAGTGAGTACAAATGAAGGGAAGAACCTCCCTATTTAGATTTTTCTAGGGCCGACTTCACTAGCTTCCAGGGCCAACTTCTCCAACTAGACAATACAAATAGCATTTATTATATTGAAAATTGGGTACTAATGACATGACTTACATTCAGAGGTTTACATTGCATCCTTCAATGAGTCTAACAAGACCAAAATCATCTCTAATAGGAGGAACACAATAAAACTAGAATATATTCTGAAGTTACATTATTTTAACAAAATTTTCATTTGTGAAAAGAGAGAGAGCTAGTGTATGACTAGTTTCTTTCCTTAGCCAATTTCAAGGGTGAAAGATTCCCATCCAAGTTGGTGTTTGGAGAGGAAATTCAGGTATTTCATGGAGCTTTAATGGAGTTTTTATTTGTAGGTGTAATCTATAGGGAAGATCTTGGTTTCTTCTAGTGTAGCACATTCTCTCAACCATTTCCAGTCTTTATTGCATATTCTTGCTCATGGAGGGATTGAGCTTTGGGTGAGCTATTGTACTCTTTGGAAGAGATTTGCATGGTCCATTTCTGATTGTAATAATATTAATATACTCTTTTATTCATGTTTATAAAGTATCAGGTCGAAATACCAAATGGTTGTATGTAAAATTCATTATTAATGAGCAAACAATGATCATTTCCCCACTATATTGATGTATGCCATTGTAATGTTGATGATTCCAAATGAAGGAATGTTTATCTGATATATTTATAATGAATGGATGTAATTTATGATTATTAAAATTTTCATATCTATAAATTAATCATTTGAAGTCATCTTACTTAGATTATTTACATTTGGAGAAGATTTGGTGCCATTTCCCCAAGGGTCGAACAAGTGATTTTTGTAGCTGTTTGGGAGAGGGTTATAATAGCATTTATAAACTAAATAATTATGCACATGATACATTAGTAATGTCCCTTAAAAATCCTCTTCCTATGTTCATAAATTTGAGTGGATTTGGTATCATTTAGAAATCCATTTTCAACATTTACCATGGGGGAATTGGAACCCCAAATTGCTAGTGAAAACTCCTCCCTTGGACAGAATATTAACCAAGTTTGAAGAAGTATTTGGAGGGTCATAAATCATCCTTGAAAATAATATTCAATTTTTAATATCATTCATATACTTATTAGAATATTTGGGAGAATTTGGCTCAATTTGCAGACATAGACATCAAAACTAGTCAAAGGTCGAAATAGGGAAAATAGTGGAAAATTGGTCATTTTAATAAAATTTCTTGAAAAGGGAAATTACAGAGGTGCTGCCGTAACAACTTCAGTTCAGTTTCCTTCATGATTTGTACAACTAGTGGCATCTCTTTAAGTGGTTTCTTTGTGGAAATTGAACCCAAGTGATAGAACAATTGCACTCACAAAATTGCTAATCAAACATGCAAATTTACACACAAAGGAGACTGAAATTGGAGCATAACACTAATTTGTATTAAATAAGTGTAAAATATCCAACCTTATGAAGTCATAGGCTGCTGAAATATATAATTACATGAGATATTTGAATGCATAAGGATTCCATTTGAAATATTCAAAAAGTAGGCTTACTAAATCTATTCAAATACCTCATAGGTGCATAAAGTAGTTTCCAAATCCACTTAGAGGCTCACAAATTGGAAAAGTCAAGTAGGAAAGATAATAATGGATGGAAATACAACTCATGTATGCTTTTATTAGGAAAAAATAATGGAGGATGATGAGGGGAAAAAACAAGCCAACTACACCTAGTCTTACTTTCCCTTTTGCCATAAATCTCAGTAAAGCAGGAAACTTAGCAGAAAAATAGATATGCACTAGGGAGGATCTAGAATAAAGTAGATATGCTAAATATGGATTCCAAGAGGTTTCCCAAGAAATCCATGACTCAGTTTTAGAAATTTTTACTTCTATGGAATGTGGAAGACAACTTGCATAGAGTGGAATATTGGAAACTAGGAAAATAAGACAAAAATGGATTAATTAATGTCTAATCTAGAAAACCATGGGTTGATTATTATAAAACCCCCCTTAAGCCTGAATTTATGATTAAAAATCAGAAAACTATAGGTCCTAGCAACAAGGCTTAGTCACCCTTTACATACTGCATGTCCATTTAACCAAGGAAAGAGGCAAAAACCCAATGGGAAAATCCTCCCTTAAGCATGAACAGTAAAACAAAATTTGAAAATATTGTCATCAATCATGCTTCACAACATGATCAAAAATCCCCAGTAGTGATTTGAGATTGCCGAATTTCTTCTCATGAAAAACTTTGCTGAATATTTCTGTTACTTGTTCTAAACATGCACAGAAGAGTAGGTGAATGGTGCCATCATGCACAAGGTATCTGATGTAGTGCACATGGATCTCAATGTGTTTGGTTCTCTGTCTCTAAAATAGATCATTGCATATTTGAATGGTTCTTTTATTATCACAATAGATAATCATTGAAAACATTTATTTGAATCCACACTCACCAAGTATCCCCTGCAACCATAAACATTGAGTTGTTGCATTTACAACTCCTCTGTACTCCGCTTCTGTAGATGAGAGTGTTATGGCACTCTGTTTCTTGCTTGACCAGTTGATTGGTCCTTCAGCAAGAATAAACACATATCTTGATGTTGACTTTTGATCTATGTTGTCACCTGCCCAATCACTGTCAGTAAATCCAATCAAATCAAGATCATATTTAGCTTTGTAGAAGATCCCATGAGTTCTTGTTCCCTGAACAAAGTTAAGGATCCTTTTGGCTGCTCTCCAATAGATCTCATGAGGCTGATCCATTTATCTTGAAGCCACACTTAATTCATAATAAATATCAGGTCGAGTGTGTGTAAGGTACAGCAAACACCCAATCAATTTCCTATACAGTGTATTATTTACCATAGGAGAAGAACCTGCTTCTTCAAGCTTAACTCCTAAAAGGAAGGGAGTCTTTCTTGGCTTGCAATATTTCATGTTGAAGTTGTTCAGAAAATATAAATAATGCTTGGACTGATTTACTTGTATTCCATGTTTGGATTGAGCAATTTCGAGACCCAAGAATTGGGTCAACAACCCCAAATTAGTCATAGAAAATGCATGGTTCATTGCATCCTTCAAGGAGGCAATTTCTTTATTTGAACTTCATGTAATCAGAAGGTCATCCAAATACAAGAAAATAATTATAAAAGAACCATTAATCAACTTCAAATAAACATTAGGATCAAACTTGCATCGAACAAAACTCAATGACAGCAGAAATCCATCAATGTTGGCATACCAAGCCCTGGGGGATTGCTTGAGCCCATACAATGATTTCTTTAACCTGCACACAAAATATGGATTTGACACAAAAACTTGAGGCTGATGCATGTAAATATCTTCAGTAAGATCAGACTTGCATCAAACAAAACTCAATGACAGCAGAAAGCCATCAATCTTGGCATACCAAGCCCTGGGGGCTTGCTTAATCCCACACAATGATTTATTTAGCCTGGACACAAAAGATGGATTAGTAACAAACCCTTTAGGCTGATGCATGTAAATATCTTCACTAAGATCTCCATTTAGGAAAGCACACTTCACATCCATGTGATGTACCTCCCACTGCTTCGAAGCTGCAATGGCTAAGGCTAGCCTTATGGATTCCATCTTTGCCACTGGTGCAAAGGTTTCATTGTAGTCAATACCATGTACTGGTGAGTAGCCCTTGGATACCATTTTTTCCTTATATTTCAAAGGTGAACCATTAGCATAAAACTTATTTTTGAAAACCCACTTACATTGAACTAGCTTCCTCCCCGGGCGAAGATCAACCAGTTCCCAATTGTTGTTCTTCTGGAGTGACCTGAATTCTTCTTTCATGGCTGTTTTCTATATTGGATCATGTGATGCATATTCATATGTTTGTGGGTCTGATTCAACCATCATATAGCACTTCTCTACAAACAAAGGGTCCTTCATACACAGAGTATTGTCAAACTGAGATCTAGTCCTCCTAGGATCACTAGGATTTCCAGCTAGTTCCCCAACTGCATGAATGGTATTTGATGCCCATTTTGGTCTTGTAGGACTGTCAAGATATGAAATTAAATCATCATTATCAGACATATCAGAATAGAAAACTCATTTGTCTCTTCACTTACATTCAATGGTTTTGGTGGTGAAGAAGACTCTCCAACTTCAACTGCTGCTAAAGGCTCTTCTTGGAACTGAACATTCATTTCCATGAAGGATTTATTTGTGCTCAAGTTGATCATATTGTAACCTTTTGAATATTAAAAATACCCAACAAATAGGCATCTTGGCTTTGGGGCTGCAAAGCCTTTCTCTTTTCAGTTGGAATTCTAGCCCAAGCCTTTGAGCCAAAAATCCTGAAATGGGTCACATCTGGCTTGTGCCCACTCCAAGATTTGAAATGAGTCATACCATCAAGACGTTTATGAGGAACCCTATTATGGATATAAGATGCATAGTTTATAGAGTTGACCCAAAAATTTGGTGGCAAAGTCTTAGCCTCCATCATACAGGTTGCCATCTCCTTTAGTGATCTGTTCTTTCTCTCAGCAACACCATTTTTCTGTGGTGTGTAAGGGATTGAATGCTGCATATGAATACTTACATCTTCACAATATTGAATGAACTCATATTTGACATACTCACCACCATTGTCATATCTGAGGATCTTGAGTCTCCTCGCAGTCTGGTTTTCAACCAAAGCCATAAAGACTTTGAAGAGGCCAAAAACTTGAGACTTATGCTTCAGGAAGTAAACCCAACAATATCTGGAAAAGTCATATATGAAGGTCAATGCATATTTGGCTTCATGACTAGCTCTCTCAAATTCATGCTCTACGTGTTTTCCTAGGATACAACCTTGACAGACTCCCTTGGAAAATTTAATCTTTGGTAACCCTATGACCATTTCTTTTTCACTTAGATTAGAAAGATACTTATAGTTAAGATGGTCAAATCTTTCATGCCAAAGGTTTCTTGCATCATTAGCATGAATTAGAAGAGCATAGGGGTTTGAGTAGGGTAGAAAATGTGAAAACATGTATACCTTCGAAGAGTGATCTACAACTCCTTTTGCAATGACTTTACCATTCAAGATATCTATGATCTCAACATCATTAAGGGAGAATATGACCTTCTTTGGAGATCCTGTGTGGGTCATCTAATACACTGACAAGAGGTTAGAGGCAATACCTGGAACATACAATACATTACTGAAATTACCATGGTCAAGATCAATCCTTCCTTTCCCCAAATTGTCAATGAGAGAGTCATCTCCCATCACTATTGGTGGACCTTTTCACATGTCAAGAGAGGATAATGCCTCATTGGTCGAAACCATATGTCTTGAAGCTCTAGAGTATATGATGAAGCTAGGTGAGCTTGATGTGTCAGCAACCAAAGCATGTACTCTCTCTCTGTCCTTTGAATTTGATCCTCCTTCCCTCTTCTTTGAGCAATTAGGAAGGGAGATGTTATTCTTCTCCAGGAGTTGGGTCAACATATCAATTTGCTTCTTCATGTAGGAGCTTTCAGGATGATAGCCCTTACTGCAGTATGCGCACTTGCTCATTTCTCCTTTGTTCATCTTCTTCTGGAAGTTCTTCTTGGAGCCTTGGGGCTCCTCTTGAGACTTGTTCTTGTCTCTCTTTTGCTCATGTGGCTTCTTATCTTTCTTCTTGACTTTTGAATCCACCCTCGAATCTCCAGCAACCAAAGCTTGGTCTTTGGAAGGTTTGGTGGTGCCCATCATCACCAATTTATCTTGTTCTTATGTGAGGGATTCCATGAACTCTGCAAGCTTAGGAATATTCTAGGCTTGAGCTATCAAATTGGTGGCATGGAAGGTTGAAACAAACACTGACTATTCAGGGCCAATCTTCGAGAGGATGGCCAAAACTAGTTGCTCTTCCTTCTTTTCAATTCCACACTGTTTTAGCTGCAAAACAAGGGTTTTAAACTTGGAAAAGTAGAGTTGCAGGGATTCAAAGCTGCTGGGACATCACCTAATTGAAGTCCTCTCATCTCATCTGTCTTAAAAACAAGCTCTACAAGCTTCTCCCACACTTCATTAGGTGATGTCAATCCATCAAGATGGAAGAGGAGGTCTCTTGATATGCTCAGACACAAAAGACCATAGGCCTCATCCCTCCTATTGTGCCATTTAATTTTCTCTACAGCTACATTGGGATCTACCTCAATTGCCATACTCACCCTATAGAGACCTTTCTCTCTCAATAGTATCTCCATCTCTGCTTTTCATTCAAAGAAATTAAATGGAGTTAAGATGATCTTCTGAGATTGATCCATAGCTTAGAAACTGTGCCCTTCAATCAGCAGAATGCTCCTAGTCAAGATGTCAAACCTGAAATAGCAATATGGAAGGAGAGAAATTGATCTACAAAGGCTCTGATACCATGTGGAAATTGAACCCAAGTGATAGAACAATTGCACTCACAAAATTGCTAATCAAACATGCCAATTTACACACAAAGGAGACTGAAATTGGAGAATAACACTAATTTGTATTGAATAAGTGTAAAATATCCAACCTTATGAATTCATAGGCTGCTGAAATATATAATTACATGATATATTCGAATGCATAAGGATTCCATTTGAAATAGTCAAAAAGTAGGCTTACTAAATCTAGTCAAATCCCCCATAGGTGCATAAAGCAATTTCCAAATCCAATTAGAGGGTCACAAATTGGAAAAGTAAAGTAGGAAAGCTAATAAGGGATGGAAAGGAAACTCATACATGCTTTTATTAGGAGAAAATAATGGAGGATGATGAGGGCAAAAAACAAGTCAACTAGACCTAGTCTTACTTTCGCTTTTGCCATAAATCTCAATAAAGCAGGAAACTTAACAAAAAAAACATATATGCTCTAGGGAGGATATGGAATAAATCCAATATGCTAAATATGGATTCCAAGAGGTTTCCCAAGCACTCCATGACTCATTTTTAGCAAGTTTGACTTCTATGGCATGTGGAAGACAACTTGCATAGAGTGGAATATTGGAAACTAGGAAAATAAGACAAAAATGGATTAATTAATGTCTAAGGTAGGTAACTATGGGTTGATAATTCTAACAGTATTCAATGTTTCCAAATGACCCTCGATCTCCTGCAACTGTGTGGTCAGTTGCTCCAACTACACGTCCTATTATCTCCCAAAATAAAATAAATTTATTTTTGTTAGTATGAAGAATTTAAATGATGCAATGAAGGATATGAAGATCACTAACCATTTTGAAGACCTCTATTTTTTATGCAAATTTCACAAAGTTGTGGCTTCGGTGGCTTGGGCGAGGATCAAAACATCTCATTAGCCACCGAAAGATGGAAGATAAATAGCAGGTGGAAGACTCCTTTGGAAGATAGGCGTATTGCTGTAACATTTTTACTCCATCGGAGCATTTCTTAATAGCAATCGAAGGTTTTAAAGGCTACAAGATCAGTGAGATAGAGCTAAATATTTCTTTAGTTTCAGCGTCGGAACTTGAAAGGACTGACATTCGGTGAGCTAGTTCCCAAAGGCACCGCAACGGCGGAGAATATAGTGACTAAAAGTTATGCCACTATGGAGAATATAGTGACTAAGTGTTCTTATTCAAACTTCTAATGACGTCTGACAACGATGAAATCAGATCGGAAGAATGAAGAACTAAATACCGCCGAGGTCAAGTAGTAGAAATCAAAACTTTAGATCACTAACCGTCAGCGAGCTAGTCATTCAAGGAGCCGTAACGGTGAAAGAAAGTCTTACTGCAAGTTTCAAAATAGCACAGACTCATTGGCGTCGGAACTTGAAAGGACTAACTATCAGTGAGCTAGTTCCCAAAGGCGCCACAATTGCAGAGAAAATAATGGTTAAAATTCCCGATGGTAAGAGGCTTTGAGTTTCGATCGTCGAAAAAATCAGTTTGGGACTTAAAAAATTTAAAAGAATCAGTGAAATAGTCTACTAAGGAGCTGAAATGGCAGAAGGTGGACTTACTACAACTTCTGAGAGAAGAGGAAATCGTCGATGATCGAAAGGACTAAAGACTAATCATCAAAGAGTTTAGAACCAAGCAACTCCGCGGCAATCGAAATAACTACAGACTAATCGTCAGCACAACAGTCCATTAAGGAGCCGCAATTTCGGTAAACATTCAGGCTTGGAGTGCCGATGGGCTAGAGGAAACAACTTTCGATTGTTCATGTAGAAACCGTCAGCAAATTAGTTCTCTGAGGAGCCACAACTGTGGAAGAAAACATACTAAGGCTTCCGCGAGTAGATGAAGACTTCGGTGTTAGAAAGGCTAAAGACTAACCGGCGATAAAATAGTTCACCGTGGAGCCACAATGGCAGATGAAAGACTTGCTGCAGGTTCCAAAATAATACAGACTCATCGGCGATCAGAGGTTCTAAGGGATTCAGATCGACAACGTAAAGCTAAGAAGTTCTGCAGTGTCAGTGAGGCAACAAACAAGACATTCGATAAATCAACAGAAAATCACCGCCGATCGGAGGTTATAAAGACTAACCGTCGACACTTCAGTCCTCCGAGGAGCCGCAACTGCAGAGAAAATAATGACTAAAAGTGCTGCCACTATGGAGGATATAGTGGCTAAAGGTTGTAATGGAAGCAACAAAGCAAAAGTTTCGGGCGAATTGAACAAGACTGGGCACTTCAATTGAACACCGATACACTGGTTGTTGGTGACAATTCGACAGCGAACCAGCAATGGTGGTTATCAGCTACTACTTTAGTGATTAAAAGATTGCCCAGCGAACTAGATCTTCACAGTAAATAAACAAACAATTAGCAAGGGTTTGAAGCCATAATCTAGAAAAATTATTACTTCCAATTATTTTTGTGTAAAACAGATCGGATTTTCAGGATCTGTAATTTTGTAAAAGGCTATAAAGCCCATGATTAATTTATGAATAAAGGTTCGACTCTGGGGATTTATGAGCCTATTTCATTATCAAGCATCTCATCTGGTTTATTCTAAGTATAAGCTCTTTTGTTGTGAGTTGTTCAGCCATCTCTTTCTTTAATGTGTTTATTGCCTGAATGTGCATTTAGGTAATTTTCAGATTTATTAAAGGGTCGATAGCTGCCATCCTATTGGTTATTTACTGATATTTGATTTATAAACACCATCCTTAGCAGGATTTATCCATTTATATGCATGTGTTATGTGTGTAAGTCTTCCAGCCTGGTGAGTTCTCCATCCCTGCACCTTTTTGTCAAACTACTAAACAAGTTGTAACTAAAAGCCTTGTGATTGAGTGAGCTTCATGCATGTCTTGAGAGTGAGAGGTTATATAGGTTATCTAGCTTGATCCAATTCAGAAAAAACAAAATAACAATTTAAGTTACCATGCATCCTCGAGCTACAACCTAGAGGAGTTTCTTGGAGTGATAACAAAGTGCCGCTGTTGCCAGGGATAGGATATTGAGGCTTAGCTTCCCTGGGATACGACATAGATCCTTGCTTTGATGATAGACAAGGCTTGGACATTATTATGGTTGTAATCATCTATCTGTAAAATCCATTGACATAAGGTGGATTCAAGAAGACCAAGTACCAGATCAAACCCAAAGGGGCCACTAGCGACACCCATTTCAGATCCAGAAGAAATATTGAGGAATGCTAGGGCTTTACTAAGACAGACCAGTAGTGCTGCACAAAATGCTACATCAGGTATTTCAAGAAATATTTTTGCTGATATTTCTTTTGCTAAAACTTTTAATTCCTAGAAATTTTTAGATACATCAGAAAAATATAGGGTTTGGGCATCTTCAAGCACTGTTGCTTATGAATATCCAATCCCTGGTGACTCCACTAGGATAAGTATACCACCACCTTCTCTGCAAATATTTTCATCAATGCCGCCTTCCACATCCCTATCCATGCCCATTTCCAATATGGATACCCATCAATTGATCAAAATGGAAAGGATCCTGGTAGCTAGGTATGCGCCCCTAATTTTGCCAAATCCTCTCGCATCCATGCCTACCGGGGATTTCCTCAAGTATATTACTAAGTTTACAGGGGAAGGGGATTTCACTGTTGAAGAACATCTAGAGGATTTTTATAGCTATGCTGAAAATATAAATATAGAACAAGAAGTGGTATGGACTAGAGTTTTCATGCAAAGCCTAGATGGCTAGGATAGGAAGTGGTTTAAATAACTTCCTACTGGGTCAGTGGCAGGCATAGAGGCCGTAGATGACATTTTCCTAAAGCAGTGGGGAGAGAGGAGAGACCACCTCTAATATATCACAGAATTCAGAAACCTGAAAAGAGAAAATGGTGAGTCTGTCTCCATCTTTACCAAGAGATTCAACAACATGTACAACAAGATCCCCACTGAGATTAATCCCACCGGTACCTCAGCTATGATAACTTATGCGAATTCCTTTGACTCTGACTTCTACCTACCTACTTCTCAGAGAAAGGAGGTCTGCCTCCTTATCACTCATGCAGGATGCTGCCCTAGAGGTAGAGTCAAACATTCTAGCATCTCAGAAGGTCAAAGGGGAGGTAGACAGGAGAAAGCAGCTAGTAGACGATAGTGGGGCTTCAGCATCAGAGAACAAGATTGAAAAAATTACCAAACTTTAGATAACCTGACTGCTGAAATGTCTAACTTGAAAGACCAAGGACATCTGCCGGTGAGGAGTAAAGGGCCAAGTGACTTTGCTCCTCGAAACCCAAATTTTGTCCCTTATAGAAGAGGAAATCCCCCTGTTCAGATTCTCAGAAGGGAGAGAAATCAAGGGGAAGACCATATGATAAAAGCTCCATTTCAAAATGTTGTACTAGAAGAAGGGCTAGAATTCATTGAAGAAGAAGGAGAAGCTGAAGACAATATCCACTGCATGGAGGATGAGGTGGGCTATTCTTTTCTGACACAGGAAGAGTACGAAGAAGCCGTGATTGATGAGCAGATCACTGAAGAGGCTGTCTATCAGGATGATGGTCAGGGAGGTTACCAACTGAGGTTTAGGTTAGTTGCTCCACTCAAAAAGAATGTTGTACCCATCAAGCCGCCTACTGTACGTGCTAGAAAGTTTGTTGTTTTACCAAATAAAGTAGTTGTTCCATCCAAATCATTGCATAAACCAACACCTTCAACCACACCTGATCAAGTCCAACTCAAACCTGTAGCTCATGAGGTAAGGTTTCCAGATAGGCTGCATTATTCCTTCAACCTTGAGTATGAAATTCAAAAATTGAAAATCCCTTTCCCTTTAATTGAGTTGATGAAGAATGATGCATTTAAAACCTCCATTTTGAACTCCCTTCATCCCAAGGTGCACATTGACACTGACTTTGTGAACCTACAAGGTGACAAGCCTGTTGTAACCTTGGGCCCCATGATTGAAGACCTAATGGGATCTTGCCCACCATTCTATATATCCTTGAACATACATGATAAAATCCTCCATAACTATTTGCTGGATTTAGGATCCTCTCATAACTTAATGCCAAAGGCTGTGATGGATGAGATTGGCCTCAACATTACCAAGCCCTACCACGATTTATTCTCCTTTGACTCCAGGAAGGTTAAGTGTTTGGGCCTCATCAAAGACCTTGCTGTAAACTTAACTCAACTGCCTTTGAAAAGTGTAATGATGGACATTGTAGTGGCTGATATTCCTCCAAAATTCATCCTTTTGCTGTCCCGGTCATGGAGCAAAATATTGGGCGGCACCCTTCAGATGGATCTCACATACGCCACCATTCCCATGTTCGGAGGAGAAATGAAGAGACTGTACATGGAAAATAAGCTAGTGTACATTATAAGCAAGGAGAGTCGCTCACACCCCATCTACACTGTGGACACTGATTTTGGATCTTGCATCTTGCAAATAGATGATAATCAGTAGACATCAGTTCAGCTCACCGATCCCACTCATCCACAGGCTGAAGAAATCACAACAATGATCTAGACCATGTATTTCGATCAGGAAAGTGCTCAAAACTCAGCAGGCGCAGGGGTCGTGTTGATCTCCCCATCTAAGGAGAACATTCACCTATCGTATAAGCTCGTTTCAAAACCACGAACAACATAGCAGAATATGAAGCCTTGCTGATGGGAGTTAAAGTGGCCAAGGATATGGGGATCATGTGCATGAAGATTTTTGGGAATGCAGAACTCATCATATAGTAGGTCATCAACACTTTTTAGATGAAAAATATCAGACTGAAGGCCTACAGAGATGAGGTATGGAAACTCAGAGACTCATTTATGTTTTTTGAACTGTCATATATTCCTAGATATTTGAATCACCTAGCTGATTCCCTGACTGTCTCTGCAAGTATTTTTGTTCCTCCTTTACCCCCTAGGCTCAGCTATGATGTTCAGGTCAAGTACATACCCTCTTTGCCAGACAATGTAAAATTTTGGAGGGTGTTTGAAAATTATGGGGAGCTTAGTAAATTCCTTCAATTAGTGGATGAATTTTCTGACATACACATAGACCAGGAAAACCTTAGCCTGGAGGAATCCAAGAAGATCAAGCTAAAAGATAAAGTGACTGAGCATGATATCGTCCAATTGCCCAACAACCACATACCCCGAGGTCTAGTACCACTGGAAGAACTATTTGATCACAATGATGTCCCTTTCAAGCCTGCTAAAAGGGAGCTAGATCCTGCTATCCAAGAGCACAACATAGGCAGCTAGAGCCATCCAAAACTGATAAATCTATCCACTGGGATGACTACTGAACAAAAGTCTAAATATTGCAGCTTGATAAAAGAGTTTGCTGATGTCTTTGCATGGGAGTATAGTGACCTAAAAATGTATGATACCAACATCATCCAACACAGAATTCCTTTGGATAAGGACACATTTACTTTCAAACAGAAGCTGAGACCCATCAACCCTCTTCTATTACTAGTGATTGAGAAAGAGATCCACAAACTCCTCAAAGCCAAGATCATAATCCCCATCAGGTATTCCCAATGGATTGCAAATCTAGTAGTGGTAAGAAAGAAAAATGGAGAAATCAAGTTGTGTGTGGATTTTAGAAACCTGAACAAATGTTCCAAAAAAGACAACTATCCATTGCCCAAGATGGAACATCTGCTGCAGAGAGTCTCGGGGGCCAGGTTCATGTCCTTCCTTGATGGCTTCTCTAGATACAACCAAGTGGCTATGCACCTAGATGACCAAGAGAATACTGCCTTTACCACCCCCTGGGGCACCTTCATGTATGCTAAAATGCCACTTGGGCTAATGAATGCTGGGGATACTTTTCAGAGAGCTGTGGACCTAGATTTTGTAGGGCTAAAAGATAAATATGTGCTGATATATTTGTATGACTTAACAATTTAATCTCAAAACCATCATGACCACTTGCAGCATTTGAGAAAGGTATTTTTGAAGTGCAGAAGGTATGGAATATCACTGAACCCCAAGAAGTCCCAGTTTGTACTCAATGAAGGAAATATCCTACACCACATAATCTTAGCTAAAGGTGTAAATATCGATCCAGTAAGAGTGGAGGAAATTCAGCAGCTGTCAATACCAAGGTCGAAAAGAGACATTTAGTCCTTTTTAGGAAATATTAACTTTGTCAGGAGATTCATTCCAAATTTCTCCGAGCCAGTAAAGCATATAACATTCATGCTAAAAAAGGATGGATAAATCAAGTGGACCAACCAGGCAAGAAATTATTTTGAAGACATTAAGAAATCCATCATGGAGGCCCCAACCCTGATTAGTCTCAACTACACCAAGGGTTACTTTTGCATCTTATGACACAGTAGTAGCTGTACTATTACAAAAGAATGATGAAGGTCTTGATCATCCAATTTCTTTCTTCGGCAAAACCCTGAGAGATGCCGAGCTGAAGTATGACCCAATTGAGAAGCAGGCTTATTCCCTCATAAAATCTTTGAAGAACTTCAGAATCTACATTCTCCATGCAAAGGTCATTGCGTATGTCCCTTCAACTACTATGAAGGATGTTTTGACTCATCCTGACATTAATGGGAAGAGAGCTAAGTGGATTTCGAAACTCATTGAGTTCTATGTAGAGGTGAAACCCACCAAGTTGGTAAAAGGATTAGGTCTAGCCAAAATCATGGCCAAAGAAAACTGTGAACTGCTGGGAATGAATTTCACATACGTCAGGTCAGCAAAGGTGTAGACTATGGTGGCAGCTGAAACAGAGGAAAATCAAGATCAGAATAATAGTCCAGTAATAGCTGAGAACATATCTTCATGTGAATGGTACTTAGGTATCATTCAATTTTTGCTAAAATTAGAAGTTTCTCCTGATCTTACTCCTAACCAAGCACGAGCTCTTAAATTGAAATCTGTTAAGTTTTGCATAATTGACAGACTACTGTACTGGAGGGATCAGTCTGGGATTTTTTAAGGTGTCTAGATAAAGAGGAAGCAGAACAGGTCATGCATCACTTTCATTCCAGTACATGTGGAGGCCACCACTACTGGAAAACCACAGCCCACAAGATATTAAAAGAAGGGTACTATTGGCTAGTGCTTTTTTCTGATGTATGCACTTTTGTAAGGTCCTGTGACCAATGTCAAAGATTTGAAGGGAAGCAACAGCTCAAATCCTTGCCCCTTAGGCCTGTTACAGTGAATGGGCCTTTCCAAAAATAGGGTCTAGATTTCATAGGTGAAATAAATCCATCTTCCAGTGGACAACATAAATGGATCTTAGTAGCCACTAACTACTTTACCAAATGGATAGAAGCAATACCCACCAGAAATGCCACTCAGCAAGTCATCATGAGATTCTTATATGAGAACATCTTCAGCAGGTTTGGTTGCCTGGTAAGGTTAGTAACTGATAATGCAAAAGCCTTTAAAGTTGGGGCATTGGTTAAATTGTGTGAATGAATGGGTATTCAACTGGTGCACTCCACATCCTATTACCCACAAGGAAATGGCATGGCTGATTCATCCAACAAAAGCTTAGTCCGGATCATTAGCAAATTGCTAGAAACAAATCAGAAAAGCTAGGATTCAAAGCTTAAGTTTTCCTTATGGGATGATAGGGTGACAGATAAAAGATCCATAGGGACTTCTAAATTCAAACTAGTTTATGTCACTGAGGCCATATTTCCTATCCAGCTCACCCTTCCAGTGGAAAAGTTCTTTCAGGAAGATGAATATGAACCAAATGATATGATGAGAAGGATGATGGATTTAGTGGAGTTACAGTAGATCAGGGAGCAAGTTGCAGGAAAATCAGAGGCTCATCAACAGAGGATAAAGGGCATGTTTGACAAAAGAGCAAAGACAGACAGCTTCCAAGTTGGGGACTGGGTCCTCAAGTGGGATATTGTTAGACAGGACAAGGGGAAACATGGAAAATTTGACTCTTTATGGATTGGCCCTTTTGTTATAGACAAGGTATATAAGAATAACACCTTCAAATTGCAGAATCTGGAAGGTGAAGAGGTATTCGATGGCCCAGTAAATGGGCGGTTCCTAAAACTCTATTTTATTGGAGGCTTTGAGGCCTTATGATTGTAAATTAGTAGATTGTAGGTTTTTTTTCTTTCGAAATAAGACTCCATGCCCAATGGAACAATAAAGAATAGTGTTAAGTTGCTTAGTTGCTTTTAGGGAAAGGCATTTTGGTCTGGGGTTCTTGGGACCTCATAGGGAGGTTCCCTTCCCCGAGTAGGAGCCAGATGTTATCTCCCAAAATAAAATAAATTTATTTTTTATAGTATGAAGAATTTAAATGATGCAATGAAGGATATGACGATCACTAACAGTTTTGAAGACCTCTATTTTTTATGCAGATTTCACAAAGTTGTGGCTTTGGTGGCTTGGGCAAGGATCAGAACATCTCGTTAGCCACCAAAAGATGGAAGATAAATAGCAGGTGGAAGACCCCTTCAGTAGATAGGCATATTTCTATAATGTTTTTACACCATCGGAGCATTTCTTAACAGCAATCGGAGGTTTTAAAGTCTACAACAATCAGTGAGATAGAGCTAAATATTTCCATAGTGTCGGCATGAGAACTTGAAAGGACTGACATTCGGTGAGCTAGTTCCCAAAGTCACCGCAACGGCAGAGAATACAGTGACTAAAATTTCCACCACTGCAGAGAATATAGTGACTAATAATTCCAATTCAAACTTATAATGACGTTCGACAGCGATGAAATCAGATCGAAAGAATGAAGAACTAAATACAACCGAGGTCAAGTAGCAGAAATCGAAACTTGAAAACAATAACCATCGTTGAGCTAGTCCTCCGAGGAGACACAATGGCGGAATAAAGACTTACTACAAGTTTCGAAATAGCACAGACTCATTGGCGTTTTCAATTGAAAGGAATAACTATCGGTGAGCTAGTTCCCAAAGGCACCACAACTGTGGAGAAAATAACAGTTAAAATTCCCAATAGTAAGAGGCTTTGAGTTTCGATCGCTGATGAAATCAGTTTGGGACTTAAAAACTTTAAAATCATCAGCAAAATAGTCTACTAAGGAGCCAAACAATGGAAGGCAGACTTAGTATGACTTCTGCAAGAAGAGGAAATCATCGGCAATCGGAAGGAATAAAGACTAATCATCGGAGAGTTTAGAACGAAGCAGCTCTGTAGAAATTGGAAGAACTACAGACTAATCGTCGGCACAACAGTCCATTAAGGAGCCACAACTGTGGCAAACATTTAGGCTTGGAGTGCCGATGGGCTAGAGGAAACAGCTTCCAATCGTTGATGTAGAAACCATCAGCGAATTAGTCCTTTGAGGAGCCACAACTACGGAAGAAAAAAATACTAAGGCTTCCGCGAGTAGATGAAAACTTCGTCGTCGAAAAGGCTAAAGAATAACCGGTGACAAAATAGTTCATTGTGGAGCCGCAACGATGGATTAAAGAATTTCTGTGGGTTCTGAAATAATATAGACTCATCGTTGATCGGAGGTTCTAAGGGCTACAGATCGACAGCGTAAAGCTAAGTAGCTCCGCAGTGTCAGTGAGGCAACAAACAAGACATCCGATAAATCAACAAAAAATCACCACTGATCGGAGGTTCTAAAGACTAACCATTAGTGATTTAGTCCTCTGAGGATCCACAACTGTGGAGAAAATAATGACTAAAAGTGCCGCCACTGCGGAGGATATAGTGGCTAAAGGTTGCAATGGCGGCGACAAAGTAAAAGTTTCGGGTGAATTGAACAAGACTGGGCACTTTAGTTGAACGCCGATACACCGGCTGTTGGTAGCAATTCCACAGCAAACCAGCAATGTTGGTTATTAGCTACTAATTCAGTCATTAAAATATGACACAGTGAACTAGATCTTCATAGTAAATAAAGAAACAGTTAGCAAGGGTTTGAAGCCCTAATCTGGAAAAACTATTACTTCCAATTATTTTTGTGTAAAATAGATCAGATTTTCAGGATCTGTAATTTTGTAAAAGGCTATAAAGCCCACAATTAATTTGTGAATAAAGGTTTGACTCTAGGCATTTATGATCTTGTTCCATTATCAAGCATCTCATCTGGTTTATTCTAATTATAAGCTGTTTTGTTGTGAGTTGTTCAACCATCTCTTTCTTTACTGTGTTTATTGCCTAAATGTGCATTTAGGTAATTTTCAGATTTATTAAAGGGCCGATTGCTGTCATCCTATTGGTTATTTAGTGATATTTTCTTTATAAACACCATCCTCAATAGGATTTATCCATTTATATGCACGTGTTATGTGTGTAAGTCTGCCATCCTGATGAGTTCTCCATCCCTGCACCTTTTTGTCAAACTACTGAACGAGTTGTAACTAAAAGCCTTGTGATTGAGTGAGGTTCATGCATGTCTTGAGAGTGAGATGTTATATAGGTTATCTGGCTTGATCCAATTCAGAAAAAAACCAAAAAATATTTTAAGTTACCAGGCATCCTCGAGCTACAACCTAGAGGAGTTTCCTAGCGTGATAACACGTCCTAGAATACATTGCCCTAAATTTGTGTAGTCATGTCAGTGAATCTCTTTGCTTCTTTCTCCATTTACTCTATATCTGATGCGAAGTATTCAATGGTTCTTTTTTCTTTTGTAGCTTCCTTCATTGGTGTTCCTGGATCCACTATTGCATGTAGATCATCATTGTCGTACTACAACTATAAAATTACGGCCCCAAGCCGCTCTTCCTTTTCCTTCGTGTCCAAGTCATCACTTTTTTTCGACACTTGTTGATAAGCAATAGAAAATGATTTCTCCAAGAGGATTTTATTGTCCCGTAGTTGGGACTTCTCCAGTATTAGGAGAACTTGCTCCTGTTTAAATGCCTCAATTTCCTTTGTGTTCTCTTCGAGCAGCCTCGATCTCCATTTATGCCATAGCCTCTTTCTCCTATGACCTCAATAAGTGGTTGCCAACTATTCTCTCTTTGTACGCCAACTCCTAAGTGGAAACCCTCTGCAACTGCACCAATTTCTGGGTTGGCAGCGCATTAATGCCCACTGAAAGATCCTACAATTACTGAAGTGAGATGTTGAGGTCCTCACTATTGTTCTTGATCACATGTGGTGGAATTTGCACATTTCTGATCCATGTCCTAGTGCTGATCGAACCAACCTTTTGCACAGTGGTTTCCTTTGATACCTTATGTAAAACTACATCAAATAATGAATCAAGGTGATTTTTACCTCACCAAATACGTCGGTTGACTGCTTCTTCATATGTTCTCCCATCACATCAGTTTCTATTGTAACATCCATGATACAACGACTCAACTAATCCTTAGTAACTGGTGTTGCACTGCTTGTCACACCTTATTCCAGTCTCTTCTTCGTTCGTGGTTCTTCAGAATCCCTCTCTACCTCTGAGTCCATGGGGTTCCCTCTTAATGCTTCATCTGAGTCATGGTTACTGGGTAGGTTTGGAAAAGGATCCACCAAGGCATGTATAGGTAATCTTGTTGACACTTCCTCCATGTTGACAGGTTCACGGCACTCCATGGGACAATCAACAATAATATCCTTCAACTTCACATCAGAAACCTTATAAATTGTAGGAAGCCACTGTTTATTTGGGTCTCGTTGTGCCTGCACATGAATGTCATGCAACCCAATTTGAAACCAAACAAATCTCTAGTATTTCACCACTGCATCCTCTGTAAGTGACAGAATCTGTATTGCTGTAGCCTGCAGCACCTCCCCATATATCCAAAATTGAATTGCACAGTCCTTAAGTCGATATGTGTCCTTGACATACCATAGTTTCTAGTATCGCGCTTCCTTACAAACCTTCACTTCATCCACATACATCCCCTGATAATCTTATGGTTCCATCATAGATACAAGCACAATCAAGACCAACAACCAGATGTAGGTGAATGGTCATTGCCCCTCTTGGACTACTAGTGCATCATCCATCAACTTGTTCATTAAGAACAATGACCAGTTCATCTACACCCCTTATGCACACTTCTCCTCGTAGGCGATGACCCTCTAATTACACTGGTTGGGATGGTTCATTCGAACTATCTTGCTACCCATAATTCTTGTTGTGATGCGAACATCCTGATCATGTATACTGTCAACCCGGTACACTGGTCCATTGCATTGTAGGTTGTATCTTTTCTTTAGCTTTGAATCCAACTTCCTATCGGTGTGTTTCCCCTTAAAGTACTGCAATGGGTCAAGCCCCTCCTTAGGAAGCCCCGTGATACCTGAAATAAGTGCCACTGTGACTGCAACTAGTTAGTCCAACCAGATAATCCCGCCATGGAATCATGCCTAGAGTGACTTTGCGCATTTGTTTTCCTTCGTCAACCTCCCAAACTGTGGCATGCTAATAAGTCGCAACAATCCTAAAATCTCCAAACCACGTGTCTAATCCTGCAGAATGCATGCTATTGGGCCACCTCCAACCCGTGTCACAGGTACATATGGAGCTGCTGTGATCTCTGTCAATGCAAGAAAATCATGATCCTCATATTTCATCCTTATGATTGAGGGCACAATGTCCTTGGTACACACCATGCCGATGTGGTATCATTGACATCCTGACTGGGTACTTCTGGTTCTTTGTCATCTTTTTGGGATTCACATTGGGCTGGTAGGGAGGCACATACCTAAGGATTTTTGCAGTGGATACCCCTGCATAGGAAGATAGTTCCTCAACCCTTGAAGTCAATGGACCCGTCTGTGCGAGTGCCTCCTCTTGTGCCCGTGTAGAGATTCAAGTCTGCTACTTCTTTTGAACTGGGGACGTGGTCCATTGCATCACCCTCTTCTTCTTTGGAACCAATGATGAACCCACTGGCATGCTTGATACTTCTTCTTCAATGGTTACCCTGAAAGATGGTGAGTCTCTCTCGCCGGAAATATCAATTGCAACCAACTCACTCAGCATGCCGCACTAGTGCCCCAAGTTCTCAATGGGAACCTCAATCTCACTACACTCTACAAATCAACTGTACAACGTAGCACAACTTACTGCAACAATTCTACACTTCAACCAACAAATCAATATTTCAAAATGGTGAATTTTGACCGCACTCGGCCTCTTCTTATAGTGCTGATTTGATCTCCCAATCATTATGATCCCTTGTAATCATTACGACCAAATCATGCATTAATCCCCAAATCTTTTGTTGATTTTCCAAGCGAATGGTCAGATCCACCATTAAGGTGTGTCTCATCCAAAAATTGTTGCCATCTAACTACTTTAACTAATGTATTTATTATTGATTTGACTATGCCATGGCACTGCAGCCATCGCAACATGACTTCCTAACTGCGATACTGAGTCTTCTACTTGCACAACCACTTCCTCTTGGTGCACCATCCTCCTAACTACCATCCTATCCTCATCTTTTTTTTTTCATATCGCGCAATACCTCAAGCATGATGCAGATCTGGGCCCATCCTATAGGGATTCAACCTGCTACTATTGACCAGTTTAGGCAACATCGCACCATCTAACTGTTACAGTTGTACTGCACCTCCTGAAGTAATGGAATTAATGAGATATGGACCTATCCAATGCATCTATAACTTGCGCAGATGTTTGGAGAACTTGCTATCATACAACAACACTGGGTCTCCTTGCTGAAAATGTTTGTTCTTAATATGCTAATCATGCCAAGCCTTCTGTTGATCATTCTTAATGCACTGGTGAAAACATGCAATAAAGTGATCTTCTTCTAGCTACACCAACTATGCTATCCATTCTTCTAATGTTGCTTCATCATCCATTCATGTCATTGCCTCTATGCACAAACTTGGAACAATGTAATCCATCGCCATGACTGCCTCTTTCCCATACACCAACTTGAACAGTGTTTGTCCTGTCAATATTTTACAAGTGGTGTGATATTCCCACAAGACTTCCAGAATCTTCAAATCCTAGTCATCATAGTTCATGTTACATACCTTTATGACCGCATGCTCCAACACCTTGTTGAATGCCTCCACTATCTAATTTCATTGTGGATAATACAAGGTAGTCTTCTTATGTAGTATCTGAAGTTCCTCTTTCAATGCATTGACTGTGTGATTGATGAAGTGACTCCCTTGGTCGATCATGAATATCCTTGGACACTCAAACCGAGTAACAATGTTTTCAAATAAGAACCTCGTTGCTTTCACAGCAGTGAAATCTATAATAGGGGAGGCCTCCATCCATCTTGTCAAATAGTCTATTGTTGTAATGATGTATTGTGCACCACTTCTCTTCCCAGGTGGATTGATTGGCCCCACAAATTCCACAACATCACCTAAGGTACCAATGGCATCTCATCCCTCCTAGATGGTTTTCTAGTCCTATGACAGACGTCGTAAGTCTGCTCATAGTCTGTCGCATCATTATTGAGATTCAGCCACCAAATCCCTACATGGAGCACCTTCCTATTAGTATCACGAGCTCCATAGTGTCCACCTATGACTCCCGCATGTTCCTCTACCAATATTTTCCCTTGTTCATGTTGTAGGACACACCGTCGTAAGATCTCATCTGGTCCTAGCTTATAGAGTTTTCCAGTGATAAACTAGAAATCCATGGCTTTAACAACCAACTGCTTCATTTGAGTTGTATTAAGCTCTTCTGGTGTTGTTCACGTCGACAAAAACTGGACTATTTTCTCATGATAGCCATCAACCATATCAAATTTGAATAGTTGTGCATATGGAAACCCATCTTCAATGTTTTTTTGTTCTTCACCTGTCTCAATTCATGATAAGTGATCTAGGCCAGCATTTAGAGGACCTGGCTTCACAATTATCTCAAAATCAAATTTTTGAAATAGAAGTAGCCAGCGACATATATTTCCCCCAAACAGGCTTAGGTATTTCAAAACAGAGTGGTCTGTGAACATCCTGAAATGAAATCCCAATAGGTAATGTCGAAACTTCTGCAACACATATACCATTTCCAAATTTTCTCTCTCAGTTGTAGTATAATTATTCTCTGCGAACAACAGCTTTCGACTAGCAAAATCAATCAGGTGATCAAGACCTCCTTCTCCTAGGTGTTCCAGTACCACTCCGAACACAATTGATGATGCATCCACATGAATGGAACTCCTTATTCCAATAAAAAAAATCCAGTATTGGTGTGGAAGCCATCTTCGCCTTCAGTGTTTCAAAACTTCCTTGACACTCTTGGCTCCATACAAACACCACATCCTTCTTTAGCAACCTCTCCATAGGAGTTATGATCACAACATAACCACGTTTGAACTTATGGTACTATCATGTGTGTCCTAGTGTCTCTCTAAGTTGCTTCAAATTTGTAGGTGGTGGCAAGATTAAAATCAGCGCAATCTTTGTTGGGTCAACCAAAATTCCTTTCTTGCAAAAAATGTATCCCAACAACATCCCAAAAGGTGCATAGAAAATACACCTCTTTGAGTTCAGTGTGATTTTATGCCATCGACATCGCTCCAACATCAGTCACAGGTTCTCTAGATGGTCCCTAATTAATCCACAAACCATCCAATTGTCCATATAGATCATCAAAAACTTCTGAATAAAATCCTTGAATGCAACGACAACAATCCAGGAAAATATCGTAGGTGAATTCTTAAGTCCATATGGCATCACAGTGTATTGAAAACATCCCCATTAAGTGAAAAATGTTTTCTTCTGGTGATCTTATTTCACGATCTTAATTTGGTGATAGCCAGAAAATCCATCTATGAATGAGTAAATTTATTGAATGCCCACTCCTTCTAGCACCTCATTAGTGAATGGTGTCAAAAATAGATCATGGAAACATGCATCATTCAATTTTCTAAGGTCGACAGAAATCTGAACCTCACCTATCTTCTTGTATTGCACTACCATGGGGTTGATCCATTCGATTCCTCAACCGGTTCTATTATCCCAGCATCCATCATTCTATCTAGCTCAGCCTTGACCCTCTCCTTGTATCATGGATTCAACCAATACAACCGTTGCTTCACTTGTTTTGCATCTAGATTCAACAGGATATTCATCTCTCCCAAATCTCCCAATATTCCTTTCATCTCAGAAAACTTTGGAGGAAACAAATCTTGGAATTCATGCAATAGATATATGATCTTTTCCATGGTTTCTTCGTCTGAGTAGTCCCCAACATTTGCAAACTTTTGTTTCTCCTCTGTCTCAATTTTGACAATCCAAATTTGTAACAGTTGATTCATCAGGTCCATCGGTACGTCAGGTGCTACAACATCTCAATTACCTTTTGTCTCTGGAATATTGATGTTCCATGAATTATACTCATCACCCACTCCTCCTGTAACATTGTAGCATTCCATCATCGATTACATTGGACATTTATCATGCAAATCCACTGGATATGAAACTGGAACTTCCTTCAGAACAACGTCCTTGATGTGCAGCAGTGCACTATGAATAACTAGGTTGGTATCCATGAAATTGAAGGTGTGAGTGAAGAAAACCGTCAACTCCTCCCAAGTAGTGGTCTCTCTATGCAACTTGGGTGATACATACCATGAGCATCGCATATCATCTAATGTGTGGAAAATGAATGGACCCACTCATCCTTTGGCCACAATTCCCACATGGTCTAACACTCGATCAAATGATCACCATGGTTATTCCTCCCATCGTACCTTCTGGTATAGTACTCTTATATGTCTCCAAAGTGAACTGTCATCAATATTTGACATTGCGAACACTCATTGATCAATTTCTTATGTGTCACCCACCAACACACTTGTGTAGCCTTCAATGCTTCATCCAACGCCAATAATCGGTGCTTCTATGACACCTTATCCTAAAATTCCACTAGAAACTTAGGAGAATCCGACAGTCCTCCATATACTGGTAATTCAACAGTCTCATTTTTGACTCAGAACAATGACTGATTAATCAAGCCACACTTCCTTAGCGACACCTCATGCATCCAATTATACCAGTTCTCCAAAGCATCATCAAAGTCGGAAGACGTGGAGCTAGAGATGCGCCAACAAAGTCCACTATCAGCAGTCATATGGATGTAATCCTTTGAAATGTTATTGCATGATCCCAGCCTCTTACAACTTCTTCCTTAACTGGTTCAACATATCTTCTCCCTTCAGTTGGATCCATTAGAGCTATGAATCTAATGTCGCTATTTTCAAAGGTCATCACACTCTTCTTAAAATTAATCACCATCAAGCTGTCATTATCCCATCCAATCCACAATTGCATAGGATATGAGCCTCCACCATAAACAAAGTTAATAAGATCAAAATCAACATAATTATTCATCCCTTCAACTTCCACTACGAGACCCTGAACTCTCCCAATCAGTGTTACTCTGGCCTGGTTAGCAAATCCCAGCTGCACGGGGGACCAATCCAACTATGGGATCCCCATATTTTCTCATGTATTCCTTGTTAGAATGTTGACGTCAGATCCTATATCCGAGATGGCTAAATCTACCTTGTTAGCACTTGGTTCCACCAGCACTAAATGTTGAAGGATCTTGCAAATGGGATTAACTCCATTTTGAGTTGAAGGGTTGACAAAATGGATAGGAGAAATGAAAGAGAAGAGCCTGAAAATGTAATGAGGTTCTGCAAACTCTAAAAAGAGACGATGCAGGCACACCGTAGAAGAATATCAATGATGAAGAAATTTTCACCAAGGAAAAGATGTGCAATCCATAAGACTATGGAGGATCGCAAATTATGTTCCTCCCCCTAAGAAATCAATGACCAAGATTCATAGATGTTCATGATATACGGTGGAAACAAGTTTCATGGCGACAACGCGCGCAAAGGTTAGCAATATGTAGTGTTGCAAAAAGTAGTAGGACCCACACATTTTAATGGACAACATCTAAGGGCATGCCTGATCTATGATGGAAACATGTTTCGTGAGGGGAAGGAGTATGGGGTTTAACTAGGAGATCCACTGCGAAATTTGTTATTACCTCATGGTTCGGGTGGTGCAAATCTGGCAAAGATCTAATCAACAGTTCCTGAATATTTCACAAGGGAAAGGAGCAGGGGATTTAACAAGGTGAACGATCGTGGAATCACATAAAGGACCAAATCATGCGATGACTAATATCTTGCACAGGGGAATTCTATGGCCAAGAACGATTTCATAGAGCGCAAGGTGCACAAGGGAATAGTATCAGTGTAGATGCAAAGCACAATTAGAGCATGAACAAGACACAATGATACAGTTCATGTCTGGGGAAAAAGAGAAGTTACAGTTGTTCTGAAAATGTCATTTTCAAGAAAATGATCATGCCTCACAGACATCGGATTGTCGTTTTTGATCCAGTGTGTTGAAGGTCCCTCATTTCCTATAATAGATATAAAAAAATGTAGTGAATATGCCACCTTAGGAGTTGGTTAAAATTTGAATGATGAATCAGGATTTGATTCCCAAATTTTGTAATAGAATTAAGCTATGTTTTGAGGTTGGTCTTGGGATCCATAAAACTATAAATATGCCCTCAATTGATGAGGAAAGGGTTGGAATTTTCATTCAGAAATCATTCTTCTCTTGCTTTTTGTCTCTATAGTTTTCTTGGAAGTGTTAATGAGAAACATTCTCCTGCATTTATGAGTTTTTTCCTATTTATTCATGTTCATTTCTATGTTTTCCTGATAATGCGCTCTAGTTTCATATGAGGAACTGATTTCATTAAGTTCTCCTTGTATCAGATGCCACATTTGTTATATGTTTCTGGTAAATGTTTGTGAATTCATCTCCTATGCTCCATCGCAGTTACTAGCATCTATTGTTATTCTACTTAGGTGGTGCAAGAGATTCATCCGTAGATAGGTGCCTCTTGCTTTGCTGGGATTCTTACCCTTTCCCTCTTATCAACCTTTCAATATATTTAACTATTTGTGACACTTAATTTGCCTCATAATACAAAGAAAATTCCTTTTCTCATTTTCTCTATAATACCATTGATTGATTTAGGATTTGACTTCGTTTCCCAATGATTTTCTTGTCTGTCTGTTCTTCCATATTTAAATCAATGAACACCTCATTCCCATCAGAAATCTAGCCTTTTGCTTGCTTGTTTAAGCAAAAAGTATATGTGAATGTGTTCCCATGACAAGAGAGAACCCTCTCTGACAATATTGGCTAAAATACAGTCTAACGTTTGGTTGAAATGGTTACCCCTGTTACTTCCTACCACAACCATACGAAAATTATATGGTGCTAACATCTTGGCTCCGTTGCTGGGGGGATAATCACTATTATTTCCTTGGGAAAAATGACATGGTTCCAGCTCTACATATCGGTTGAGAAGCTAGTCCTAGACTCAAATTTGGTTGTGCATGCTTTGGCGACTCCACATGATTTTCAAAATTGAATCCACTGGGAAAGAATGGCGGCCCGAAGAACCCACACGAGGAGAAATCCTAATGAAAAATCCTTCCAGGAATTCTTTGATCTAGAAAGTATGATTCAATGAGCCTATAGGATTCAAAGGTTAGTCAAAAATATTTCATTCCTTGTTGAAGGTCCCATATATGTGTTTGATACATCTGAAAGCTGCAATGAGGGGCTAGGATTAACCTTCCATGGGAATAAATGTTAATTTTGTCTCTCTAACTTGGTTGTTGACTCCTCTGCATTTGATTTTCCCCACATTTATTTGTAACACCTTAGTTTTGACCCCATTTCCATTAAAAATGTATATGGTGTATATATTGTAATTAATCATGGTGAGGAGCTAAAGGAAAAATCCCCACCATTGATTTAGTGTTTTATGTTTCAGTGATTAAAATCATTGCTGATGGTATTTTGTGCTAGCGAGGCACATTATAATTTTGTACATCATGTAAATATGAAATTAAATTAAAATACCCATGACCAGCTATGTCAATGCAACATTAAAGAGATGGGGGCATGATTTCCTAAGGATAAGGAGGGGGGTATTCAAACCTTTGGGCCAATGGGTAAAATCCAAATGTCAAAGGGAGAACCCATCAAACTGTCAACTATCCATTTTGTCTCTTGTGCTCAATCATTTAATTATGCCCAAAATTGGTTGGGTTAGTTATTGCATGAGAATGGGAAAGGTTTGGGAGTCAAAAATTCTATTTTGGGAAAGTACCCATTTTTGGGAAAAATTTTTTTTACTTATGGGGCAAGTCATTTCCCGAGAATGTTTCCCATTCTTTCAAGCATTCATGTATTTCTCCTCTTTCATGTTTTTGGAGCTGTTGTGCATTCCCCAGTCACATTTTTGTAGATTTCTTCATTTTCCCCATGGTTAGGAAGTCATTTTTTGAAATCTTAGTGGCTAGGCTCTTTGCTTAATGGTTTTGGTGTTGTTTATTCTCATTACTAGCCAGGACAAACTGATTTTGTGTTGCACAGTGAGTGGGAGAAGAGACCCATGATTTCTAGGGTGTTTGTTGAGTCTGTTTTTCCCATGTGAAGGCCATAAACGTTTCTGGAAATTGAATTGATGTTAGGGGGTTGTTTTTACCCATTTTCGCAATTCCTTTTGTTTCCAAAACCATTTTTCCTCAACCCATATTTTTGTATCTTGTTGTTTGTGTGCATATTTTGCTTCATCTGAGCTGGTTGGGAGTGTAATTGGCTTGATAAACCTAGTTTATGAAGGAACCTCAAAAAAATATATAGAGGGGTTGGTTTTCTTTCGTGCACACCCTAAATAGCACTAGAATGGAAGGCATAGCCTGAGGAACTATGTAGAACATAAGGGGACACTTCCTTGTGTTGGGTGTGTATATATTTAGAATTCAGGCTAGATCTAGTGCAGGTGTCCATAGCTCTATGGTTTAGCTCACTATCTTAGCAATTCAGCCTTCCACCTCCCTAATATCCTAATAAACCCAACTGCATTTGGCTTGGATGAATTTTGATATACCTTTGGCTATGTGTGAGCTTGTTAGTGTTCCATTATCCCTTGTGGGAATCATGCCCATCTCGGGGGTGGCAATGTTGCTAAGAGATTGATGAGCACATGGGCCTATGGTTGGGTGGAACACTGCAGCAACATAGCTGGTTGCAGGAAAAACTTCTTTCAAGATAATTATCACTTGTGTTAATCTATGCAATTGTATTTTCTTGATGATATATGATGAACATGTCTAATTTGTTGAATGCTTGAACTAAATGTAATTGCTTCCATTGTATATTGCGTGTTTTACAAATCTGTGTATGTTTTTAAGTTGAATGTATTTTATATTACGTTATGGGGCTTAGATTTCTCGGATTGATAGTAGCATAGTCACGCCATCTCTCTAGTAAATGGGTGGCGATGTGACATTCTTGGTCACACCTAAACTCAGAGCCTCTAGAAGAGGATTTCCAACATCTACCTGACCCAGAGTTCCCTACATTTATTGCTGAGTTATTCCTGCTAAATATCACTGTCATAAGGTAGTCTGACGCCACACCTTTGTCTCCTACTGCTTCAAGACCAAGTCAATCTTCATCTCCCAGCTTCACAACTCCCCATGTTCCTTCTATCCCTCGCATATTTCCAAGTTTTTCCATTTTATTTTTAGCTCCCCTTGTAAGCCTCGTTGTACCTCCAAGAATGGCAATCAAATTTTCTCCTATACTCCTGCCTGTAACACTTCATGACCTCCCTCTGGGATACTCCACAAGGCCCAGGAAGTTCAATGGATAAAGGGGGTATTCAGCTAAGGAACACCTCGGATGGTTCTTAGACTAGGTATACCTAGAAGAAGTAGACGATGACGATGTTAAGGTTAGGTTATTCGCTCAGACCCTTGCTGAAGAAGCAAGAAAGTTGTACAAAAACCTTGCGGACTACTCTATTCGAAGTTATCAGGAACTTGAGGATTATTTTAAGGACAAGTGGGAAGACCAAAATAACCCTAAGCAATATCTCTCCTAATATCATTCCATGAGAAGGAGGGAGAGTGAGTATATCCAAGAGTTTTTCGACAAGTTAATGAAAGTGTACAATTCCATCCCTAACAAATTCAAACCTCCCACTGGATCCTACCAGCTGCAATATGTTGAAGCTTTCGATGGTGAATTCTCCTTGTGGCTAAGTGAGAGAAGATCAGACTCCTTGGTAGCTATGATGAAATATGCCATAGAGGGAGAGGTAAACCTAATTTCCACAAGAAACAAGAAAAGAGAGGATGGAGAATGGAGAAGGGATGAATGTTAGTGAAGAAGAGAAGACAGAGAATGGAGAGGGAGAATGAAAGAAGGGCAAAGAACTTGAACAACCCTCTACCTCTAGCTCACAAGAGGCCAGAATTGACACAATCCTAAGGACCATGGAAGGAATGATGGAGAGGCTCTTTGTAGATGACAGACCAACTCCCAGGGAAAATCAAGAGCAATGAAATAGGAATTAGAATACCAGAAGGCCCCAAGTTGTCAAGAATAGGTAGAAAAACCCTCCTAACCCACCTATCAGACCTCTATTTCAGGAAAATTTCATGGATCGGGATGGGTAAAATCAAGTTGAAGATGAAATCCATCAGCTGGATATTGAATCTCATACCACCTTCCTCACCAAAGAAGAAGATGACAATGCTCACCTGAAGAAGGGAGAGATACCTCCAAACAAGATAGATGAATTCAAGGTAGGGTACCAGCTCGATGTCTTAGATGTGTAGAGAAAAAAAAACAGAGATGTCCCTTTCACAAAGAATAAAGAAATAGGGAACAAAGCTTCCACTAGAAAGCCCAAAAATGACCCACCTCCTAGAGATAACCCCAAGAGTGTTCCAGAGCCCAAAAAGAAGGAAAAAAGAGAAGACAATCCTAGGAGCTCATATCAAGGGCATACCTCTTTTAGTATGGAGGCCAAAATTGCAAAGATAAAAATCTCTTTCCCCCTCAATAAACTATTGAAAAATTCAGAATATCATTCTAAAATTGTCACGGTTTTAAATCCTCCTGGAGAAATACATGCAATATCTAATAGCCTAAATCTACAAGATGATAGGCCCACTATCCTATTTGGACCCCATGTAGACGAACCCTCAGATGAAGGATCCCCCCATTTCTATTTTATCATGAACATACATAATTCCATCCTTCATAACACCATGCTTGACTCTGGAGCCTCCCACAATCTGATGCCCAGGAGAATCATGGATGGATTAGGATTGGAAGTGACTAGACCCTACAAATATATTTTCTCTTTTGATTCTAATAAAGTCAAGTGATCAGGCCTGATCGAAGACTTGGTCATCTCTATAGCTCAAATCTCTACCAAAACCCTAGTCATGGACGTGGTGGTGGATGAAATCCATCCTAAGTTTGGTATGTTGTTGTCAAGTTCTTGGGTAGCCAAGCTCAAAGGTGCTCTGTAGATGGACATGTTCTATGCCACCATACCTGTCTTCAAGATACAGAGAAGGATTTTCAGAGAACAAAAGTTGACATATATGGTAACCATCACTGAGAGGGAAAAAAATCACCCCATATATTTGGTGGACATAGATATGGGATCTACTATATTCTTTACTGAAGGGGATAAAGGTATCTCCTGCTTCCAGAACATTGTTTTGGTGCCTATGCAGGAGGAGATAGAAGGGGTGTGGGACGTGATTTTTGACGCATCAGCATGCAGAGAAAGGGCAGGAGTCAGGGTATGGGAGAGACCCCCTAGAGTGGGATATTTAACTTATTCTTACATGCTTTATTTTGAATGTACAATCAATGAAGAAAAATAAGGGGCTATGATATTGGCAATTCTGGCCTTGAAGGAGCTTCAGGTCAAGAGGGTGGTGTTGCATGGGGACTCTGAGATACTAATTAAAAAAATGATAGGTGAGTAATAGACCAGCTATCCTAGGATGAGAATCTACTAGAATGCTTCCCAACACCTCATTGAATGTTTCAAAGAATGTAGTTTCAATCTGAACCCTAGAGTATAGAATTGTGTGGCCGATTCCTTGGCCACTTCGGCAACATCCTTCAAGGTCCCTATGCACCCTATAGGGAAATATGAAATTAAATTGAGGCATAAACTTTCTGTCCCAAATAATATTAAGAATTGGTAGTTATTCTAGGATGATAATCAAATTCACAATTTCCTCACTCTCAGTGGGGAATTCGAGGGATTGGTTGTTGATGAAAAAAATGAACTTCGCGAGGGGGGGCGTCCCACACAAGAGCCCTTACAAAGCAAAACTGTGGATCCAAAAGAAGTAATTTGGGAAGAGGAGGTTGTTGCTTCCAATAGAACCAATGAGGATGAAAATGAAAAGGTTTGGGAACCTAAATTACAGGAGTTTGAAGTCCAGTAGGGATACGAGAATAACCTCTGTGGCAAGGAGATTTTGCACCTATAGGGTAATTCCATCCCCATAGTTTTGGTCCCTCTAGAGAAACTCTTCGATCCTAATGATGTAGCCAGAGAACCTCAATTGTTCCCAAGTTGTGAAGATGTGGAGGAAGTGAATATTGGAACATAATAGCAACCTAGGATCATCAAAATATTGAGGACCCTCTCACCTGAATCCAAAAAAGGTACATATCACTGATGAAGGAGTATTCATATGTGTTTTCTTGGAGCTACAAGGACCTTAAGGCATATGACACCATCATCATCCACCATACTGTACCAATCGAGAAGGTGTTGCAGCAGCAACTTCTTTCTCCCCAAATTTCTTCAATTTTGGGGCCCCTCCTCATATTGTTGCATTGGTTTTAATCAACGGATTCTTGAGTCGGTCATATAGTTTTAGACGTTTGTTTTTTTTAAAGCTCCTTTCTTGACCCGTTTTCAGACTCCCGAGTGCGATGAAATTTATGATGAGCCGAAACTTTTTATTTTGATTTTGTGGGTGGATCAACCAATTAGTTCTATTGTGGTCGTCGTTACGGAAGTATAACATTTCGCTGTCCTTTGTTAAATGCTTGTGACTAACTGAAACACTGGGCTTTTCTTTTGATCGGGCCTTTTTATTGTTAAATCGGAAGCTGCGAAGTTCCTGCCAGTACTCCGCCGTTGCGGCTCCAAAATCGTTTATTCGTCCGATGTGACATCCCACCAGCATCCGATTCATGTTAACCTATGATCGCTTGCCCCTCGCCCGGACTTGTCTGCCGTTGCGGCTGGGAGATCCATCCCTCTCCCGACTTGAATGCCTTCCGACGCCCAACCACGCTCTTCCCACTGGCGTCCGATTAAACCTTATCGCCCATTCTTTCGCTCACTCGTCCCCTATAATCCTCCATCGTTGCGGCTCCTGAAGTCTTGTCCCGTCCAATGTAGAAGTTGTTCAACCACCGATTTATAATCTTCCGCCCAAAGCGCGTTTTTTGTTCCGCTCAGAACCAGAGACGCACCAGGCCATTTCCTTGAGGCATAATCTTTCAATTGGTAGAGTCAGATGTTTGCTTATAATGCTTCTCCAATCAATGATACTTGTCGATTGATTGCAAGCTAATTCGAGAAAGCGGTCAAACTACTGGGAGGAAGTATAACTGAAGCTAGGGAAATCATCAAAGAGATCAATGGAAGTAGAAGGACGAAATCCGGAACAAGGAATAGGCAGATTCGAGTAACGGATCAGTCCCCAAGAGGGTTCATGATCACATACAAACAAGAGAAAGGAGTGTGAAGCATTGGGGAAGCTGAAAGGCCATGCGTTTGGAAAACGAAATGCTCTGTAATTGTAGTTTAAATGTCTGAAAGCAGGACTGAGAGAGGGATTTTCCCCCCTGGAAAATTTTGTAAATGTTTGCTTGTAAGAGGAACTACTTCATTTTGCAAAGGAAACTACAATTTTTTGCCTGTTGGAGAGAGTAAAAATTGGAATGTATCAATGCAACGCAATGAATAATGTTGAAGAGGAACTACTTCGTTTTCAGCTATGTTTCATTTACTGTAAGAGTATTTAATGTTATGAACCTATGTTCTTGCTGAATGTTCTTCAGTAGTTTCTGGGATATTGATTTCACTGTGAGTAATGAATGACATTATAAATGATCGGCTATCTGGTTATTTGAATATCTTGAAGTGTTCATGTGTCTTGAATGAAATATCAGCTACATGTGATTCTTCATAATGCATGTGCAAAATGTGTTGCTCACCCAAAATGATAACCTTGATCCCTAGGGATAGTTAAGATAGTTAGTTGTTGCTTTATATCGGATTTGGCTGCTAGTGAGCATAAGATGATAGGTAAGAACCTGCGCATCACATTGTGACCGCTCCCTGCACCTTGATCGCCCTACATTTAGTTAGCCATTTGCATCTCATCTCTTAAAGTCAAAATACAAAAACTCGGTGGGCCGGGCCGCAACCAGTAAATCCTTTGTTTTGTTTCTTGACCCACGGTAGCCTGACCACAAAACCGGATGAATTCCCTATTCCAAACAGTCAACGGGCTAGTTGGGAACGTTGATTGGGGAGAATCCCTTACTATTGTCGCCTGCGAATTTCCAGGCCTCAACAGTTTTGGCGCTAGAAGGAGGGCCGCCAGTGTATGGCTGGCTGAGGAAACCTGTTTTCTCGAGATTATTCCACTGGTTACAGTTCTGAAAGTAGTGGACCGCTTAACCCAATTCCGGAAGAAGACAACAGAGAATATCTATATCCTATTCGAAACGAGATTGTTAATGATCTGAGAAGACACACTCGTGCTTATGTAAAGAAGATTGGAGGGTTGCCAATTATCCACGAGTTTCCTAGAAGAGAATACAAGAAGAAAGACCGTCCTATAGTAGAAGATTCATTGTTGGTTGGAGACTGGGAAGAACTGGTGGAAATCGCCTTACAGGAAGTTGAATTTCCTTTAAACCAAGTAGGCCCAGACACCCCTTACAGCTCTCCTATCCACACCCCTGTTGGCTCACCTCTTCATACCCCTGTTGGTTCACCTCCTCACTCTCCTCTTCCACTCATGGCCGGCGTCAACACAAATCAAAATCCACCTAATCCACCAAACCCACCGCTAGCTTGGAAATCTAGATCACCTCTAAATCTGACCCCATCCTTGCATGACCTACCTCAAGCCTTTGAGAAGTTATTGCCTAAAGTTGACCCCAATGAGAATATCCTAGTGGATGATCATTTACAAAGTTTCTACTTTGCAATAGAAGGTCTGAGGGATGGGGAACACGAGGATGTGGTGTGTAGACTATTCCCGCATACCCTTGAAGGAGCTGCGGCCTCATGGTACTTTGGTTTGCCTGCCAACTCTATCCCAGACTGGGATACCTTTGAGAGAATGTTCAGAAGCAAGTATGCAGTCCAAAAGACTCATGCTTCCCTCATGAAAGGACTGTGTGCACTGAAGAAAGAGAAAAAAGAAAAAGTGCACAGTTTCACACAAAGGTTTGCAGCATATCTTAAAAATTTCTCTGAAACAGATAAGCCTTCAGACAAAGTACTGATTGAATACTATACTTTAGCTCTGGGTCCTGATCTGTCCATGTTTGTGAAAGGTAGGGCCAAGCCTACTATGACAGAAACCTATGAAGAAGCAGAAGTGGTGGAGGCTGAAAGAGAGAGTATTGAAGATTACCCCGAACAATCAGGAGAGAGAATGAAAACTTTATTGTTCACTAAACCTAAAGAGGAGAAAGCACCAGATTATGAAAGTATGGCCAAAATGATGCAAAAGCTGTCTAATAAGATCATAGACTTGGAAAAAGAGAAGGAAACACAGAAGTTCTATAGGCCTTATTATAAGAAAAGGGAGGAAAACAATCAGTCCCAACCTCCTCCTCACAATACTGCATCTATGAACCTGGCAGAGATAGGGATGGAAAATTTCTGCACCTTTCATCAGCAGCCTCACTCTGAAAAGAGCTGCCCACAATGGATAAATTCAATGACGTTAGTCATGAATCAGATGTTGGATTCGAGACTAACAGAAGAAGATGATGATGATAGGAAATAAAGTGTTACTTCTACTTCTACAAAAGAACAGGAAGAAGAAACTATGGCATTATGGAGTTCGATCTCCCTACTCGATGCAGAAGAAGATATCACTAAAAAACACAAAGATGTCAGGGAGGCTAACGTGACAACCAGAAGTCAAGGGACGATTAGTGATGACAGTATCTTACTCCCAAAGATCAGAAGGCTGCAAAGAAACGTTAAGAAGAAATTTCAAGATAAATCCTTGACTGATAAGATTCCGGAATTCACTATTACCAGTCAGAATCCCGAGCAGAACAGGATATTGCCCAAGCCAAACGAAGAGAAGGTGAGTGCTGATAAATCTCTGTCCATTAAATAGCAGCTTGAATATGACGTTGTTGAAGAATTAAAAAAGATAAAGGAAAACGTCCCGCTGTTTGAAATGTGCAAAGTACCTCAGCAAAAGGAAAATATGTTGAAAGCACTGGAAACATTAGAAGAGGAGCGACCTGCTGTCAATCAGCCTCTGGATGAAGAAGAAATCGGGGAAGCTAGCACTGGAGGTAAGTCCAAAACTAAACAGCCACCTTTCCTCCTGACATTTGAAATTTTTAATCATAACGTTCACAATTTCCTAGTAGACTCAGGGGCGTCGATCAATGTCATGCCCGTATCAGTATGTAGGAAAATCAATGGGCAGTTTAAGCCAACCACGTGGAGGGTGGTGCAATTGGATAGGACAGACGTTAAGGTAATTGGTGAAATGGAGGACGTTCTAATTCGTATGGCATCAAATGACAAAGTATGCCAAGTTATCACCATCGTGGTGGCTGATATACCAGACGCTTATGGCTTGGTCCTGAGTAGAGATTGGTCAGCTAAATTGAATGGATATTTCAACTCAGATTGGTCACACCTGTGGTTGTCGTACAAAGGAAGCCCTAATCAGATTAAGGTTTTGAGGGAACCTCACATGAAGTACAATGTTACCCAGTTGGACGAGAAGAATATACCAATCGAACCTGTGTTGGGAAACTACTTTCTCGAATTGGAACCAGGGAACTATCAAACGGAAGAGGCCAGCGACACATTTGACACCCATCCTGAACCCCTTAGATTCTCACAGGCTGATGAGTTTGATTGTAAAATAGTAGATTTAGCAGTAGAAGTAGATTCTTTTTTAGTAGATAATGTTTTTTGGACTTTATTTTTTTACGGATCTAAAAATTTAGAAGGGACAGGGGCCGGATGCGTCCTCATTGATCCACAAAAAAATAAACACTTCCTATCCTGTAGATTAGAGTTTGAGTGCACTAACAATACGGCTGAGTATGAAGCACTGTTACAGGGACTTAAGAAAGTGATTGAGCTAAAGGTGAGTAATTTAAAAGTTTTTGGGGATTCAGAAATAGTTGTAAAGCAAATAAGAAATCAAATACATTGTGTTTCCCCCCATTTGAAAGCTTACCAAAGCAAGGTATGGGATTTGCTTAAAAGTTTTCATGCATTCAATATTGTTTCAATCCCAAGAATGAAAAATGCGGCCGCTGATCTGTTGGCCACATCAGCTGCCAGGCTAGCACCCACTAATAACAGATGTTCTATTGAATTACTTTTCAGGCCTTCCGTACCAGATATGATCACCAATCTGAGGGTGTTCGATGATGACCAACAAATCATAGAATTTCTGACCAATGAGGATGTATTCAAGGGAGCAATCATCGATGATGAAAAACACCAAGCTGAGATGAAATTTGACAATTTCATCCCTAAAGGAGTCCGAACATTAGAGAAGATGTTTGACTTAAATGAAAAATTCTGGAGACCCGCAAATGTAAAGATGCACAGCTCAACCCTGCAGTTCGAACTGATAAACTTGGGGACCGAGACGGATCCCAAGTTTGTGAACCTCGGAAAATGTTGTTCGCCTGCCGAAGGGATAGTTTTGTCAGTTTGTTCAAGCAGTACAAAGATATATTTGCATGGACGTATGCATATCTGAAGACCTACGACACCAGCATTATCAAGCATGTCATCCCTATTAAAACGGGCATCAAGCCATATCAGCAGCTGTTAAGGAAGATGCACCCCAAGTTGGAGCCACTGATTCAAAGCGAAGTGAAGAAATTGTTGGACGCTAGGATTATTTTTAAAGTCAGGCACTCTGAGTGGGTGTCAAATTTGGTGCCGGTCAGAAAAAAGTCGGGAGAAATCAGACTGTGTGTGGACTTCAGAAACTTAAACCGCGCCTCAGACAAAGACAACTATCCGGTGCCTCCCATGGAGCAATTGTTATAGATGGTTTCTGGTTCTGAATTGTTTTCATTGTTAGACGGATTCTCTGGCTACAACCAAGTGTTAGTGGCCGAGGAAGATAGATTGAAGACAACGTTCAGAACTAAATGGGGAACTTTCGCATATAGAAGAATGCCGTTTGGACTGATTAATGCTGGCGCGACGTTTCAGAGAGCTATGGACATAGCTTTCCGTGGACTAATTGGACGAAGTGTGGTGGTCTACCTTGATGATATCACCATTTTTTCAAAGAAAAGAGGGGAGCATGCGTTCCACCTAAAGCAGATTTTCGAACGCTGTCGGAAGTATGGCATTTCCCTCAATCCTAAGAAGTGCGTTTTCGCGGTCACCAAAGGCAAATTACTGGGGCATATAGTTTCTAAGAAAGGTATATCTATAGACCTAGAAAGAATCAAGGCCATTGAACAAATTCCTATGCCCCATAATAAAAAAGGAATGCAATCTTTCATGGGGATGATAAATTTCGTACGAAGGTTTGTGCCTGATTTTGCTCAGACTGTCAAGCCGATGCAGCAGATGGTCAAGAAAAATGCACAGTTTAAGTGGACTGAAACTGAAAAGAATGCGTTCAACAAAATCAAGACTGATGTTGCCCAGGCACCCTCCCTGAAAAGTCCAGATTTTGATAAAGACTTCATTATGTACACATTTGCATCCGATGATTCATTCGTAGCCGTGCTTACACAAAAGGAGGACGGGGGTGATGAATTTCCAATCTCTTTCATGAGCACTGGGATTCGAGGGGCTGAATTAAACTACCCAGCCATGGATAAACAGGCTTACGCAGTATTTAAGGTAGTGAATATTTTCAGGCCTTATATATTAAAAAATCGGACCAAGGTAATAGTCCCTTACCCAGCGGTAAGATCTCTTCTCATTCAAAAAGAGTTGGGAGAAAGAAGGGGCAACTGGGTAACAACCCTTCAAGAATACGACCTTGAATTCAAACCGGATACTATAGTGAAAGGTCAAGGGCTATGAAAATTGATGACTGGAAGTAGAAACAACGAAGAACAAGCATGGGAAGAGGAAGCCGAATTGCATATAATGGATGTATGCCCTCTGTTTACAACTCCTGAGTCCTGGTATAGGGACCTTGTGCATTACTTATAGTCAGGGATATTGCCAGAACATTGGAACTCCAAACAAAGAAGAGCTCTGCGCCTCAAATCAGCCTGCTATCATCTGGTTGAAGGAGTGTTATTCAAGAAGAATTATGACGAGGTTCTCCTTAGGTGTTTAGAAAAAGAAGAAGCAAAGAAAGTAATGGCAGAATTACATGACGGTCCGGCTGGGGGACATTATTCCGGTGACACTACAGCCCACAAAATCCTTAGAGCCGGTTATTATTGGCCCACACTCTTCAAGGACGCACACGCACATGTTAGAAAATGTGATATTTTTCAAAGGTGTGGTGGAAGACAGCCCAAAGCAACCGTACCCCTAAAGCCTGCTATGATCACTGAACCATTTGAACAATGGGGGTTGGACATTATCAGGGAAATAAAACCAAATTCTTCCTTGCTGCACAAGCACATTCTTACCGCGACTGATTACTTCACCCGCTGGGTCAAAGCTATCCCATTGCGCAAGATCAACGAGGATGAAGTCATCAGCTTCCTACAAGATCATATCATGACGAGGTTTGGGGTTCTAATTTCAATAGTTTTTGATAATGCTAAATACTTTTCATCAATTAAATTGACTGCATTTGCTCATGATAAAGGGATAAAATTACATTATTCTGCTAACTACTATCCGCAAGGGAATGGTCTGGCTGAGTCCTCCAATAAAAACCTTATTAGAATCCTGAAGAAGACTGTCATAGAAAACCAGCGAAGTTGGCACTCAGCCTTACCCAACGCCATGTGGGCTGACAGAGTTACCCCCAAGTCTGCAATAGGAGTGTCACCCTATACCCTTGTGTACGGTAAGGAAGCTATCCTACCCCCCAATATCATGCTGCCATCTTCCATACTAGCTCAAGAGTCTAGGGGGTCGGATGATGAGGTTCTCCAAATAAGAATATATAATCTCTTGAAGGCAGAAGAGGCCAGATCCAAGGCTAGAGAACGTTTTAGACAGCAGCAAGAATCAGTTAACAGATGGTTTGATAAACATAAAGCTGGGAAAAAGGACTTTGAGGTAGGAGACTTAGTCCTCAAATGGGATCACCCCCATGATGAGAAAGGAAAGCATACCAAGTTCCAGCAGTTATGGGTAGGCCCCTTTCAGATTGTAGCCAAACTTGGCCCTGCTACTTATAAGCTGCAAGATTTACAGGGATGGGAAGAGAACTTGCCAGTTAATGGTTTGGTTCTCAAGCCTTACTTTTCTTGAGTGTCTTTGATTTTTTCTGCCTTGTATATAAATAAGTTGTAGAGTTGTTTTCGAGTCATGCTCGCATTTGATTTAATTTTAGTTTGATTTCCAATAAGGGGAGCGAACTTGCGGTTGTCTGGAGGAAATTAAGGTTTTTGGGAATAGCAAACGCGTTGAGTGTCAGCCTGCGTGCTGCTAAAAGAGTTCTTTCAGCCTAACAGTTTGCCGAATAAAATGTTGTACGCATTGAGGTCCTGCTTAACCCCTATGAATTAAACCAGATTCGAGGAGTCTGGAGTACTATGTCAGGGTCCCATCCATATCACGCTTGAAATGTCAAAGGGGCAACAGTAAAGGACCCACGGAAAGAAGCAGGGTGAACAGTGTATCAAATATAAATGATCCCATGCCAAGAGAAGAATGCCAAAAGGCGAATAAAGAGTCAAGACTTCTATAAAAAGCATCGTAAATCAAAGCAAATGCTGAATCATAAGTACTTAAGGCCAAAAGATCCTCTCCGTCCATGAGCTGAAGCTTAAAATATACCACTCACACAAAAGGACACTATGGGATAGAGGATCCTGAATTAAAATTCAGTAAGAAAGGCACACAGAAAGACTCAAATGAAAGGGGCAAAAGTCCAAAAGCACAAGAGTGTTAAAATGGCATGGGAACAAGGAACAAACGGATACCGCTATTGACTTTCTGCTGCGATCCTGTGGTGTCGACGCTGTTGACTACCTGAAGACAGAGGTAATAATGAAACTCATTCTCTGGCCCCAACATAGTTATCTGGACTTGAAGGTTCCGTTTTCCACTTTCCCCAAAGGGACCATCATCAATGATTAAGGTACACACTTCTGGTGGTCGAGGAACCCATATGGCTAGAAGAATTCATTATAAGCATTATGGTTAAACAGTCTGTCACTCAAAGTATAATCACCCAGAGATCTAGGTTCGCCAGGTAATCGCCAATTGTTGCGGCAGCAACTTCTTTCTCCCCAAATTTATTAAATGTTGGGGCCCCTCCTGATATTGTTGCATTGGTTTTAATCAACAGATTCTTGAGTCGGTCATATAGTTTTAGACGTTTGTTTTTTTAAAGCTCCTTTCTTGACCAGTTTTCAGACTCCCGAGTGCGATGAAATTTATGATGAGCCGGAAATTTTTATTTTGATTTTGTGGGTGGATCAACCAGTTAGTTCTATTGTGGTCGCTGTTACAGAAGTATAACATTTTGCTGTCCTTTGTTAAATGCTTGTGACTTACTGAAACACTGGGTTTTTCTTTTGATCGGGCCTTTTTATTGTTAAATCGGAAGCTATGAAGTTCCTGCCCCTCCGCCGTTGTGGCTCCAAAATCGTTTATTCGTCCGATGTGACATCCCATCAGCATCCGATTCGTGTTAACCTATGATCGCTTGCCCTTCGCCCGGACTCGTCCGCCGTTGCGGATGGGAGATCCATCCCTCTCCTGACTTGAATGCCTTCCGACGCCCAACCACGCTCTTCCCGCCGACGTCTGATTAAACCTTATCGCCCGTTCTTCTTCTCACCCGTCCCCTATAATCCTCCGCCGTTGCGGCTCCTGAAGTCTTGTCCCGTCCGATGTAGAAGTCGTTCAACCTCCGATTTATAATCTTCCACCCAAAGCTCATTTTTTGTTTCGCTCAGAACCAGAGATGCACCAGGCCATTTCCTTGAGGCATAATCTTTCAATTGGTAGAGTCAGATGTTTGCTTATAACGCTTCTCTAATCAATGATACTTGTCGATTGATTGCAGGCTAATTTGAGAAAGCGGTCAAACTACTGGGAGGAAGTATAACTGAAGCCAGGGAAATCATCGAAGAGATCGATGGCAGTAGAAGGACGAAATCTGGAACAAGGAATAGGCAGATTCCAGTAACGGATCAATCCCCAAGAGGGTTCATGATCACATACAAACAAGAGAAAGGAGTGTGAAGCGTTGGGGAAGCTGAAAGGCCATGCATTTGGAAAACGAAACGCTCTGTAATTATAGTTTAAATGTCTGAAAGCAGGACTGAGAGAGGGCTTTTTCCGCTTGGAAAATTTTGTAAATGTTTTCTTGTAAGAGGAACTACTTCGTTTTGCAAAGGAAACTGCAATTTTTTGCCTGTTGGAGAGAGTAAAAAGTGGAATGTATCAATGCAACGCAATGAATAATGTTGAAGAGGAACTACTTCATTTTTAGCTATGTTTCATTTACTGTAAGAGTATTTAATGTTATGAACCTATGTTCTTGCTGAGTGTTCTTCAATAGTTTCTGGGATATTGATTTCACTGTGAGTAATGAATGACATTATAAAATGATCGGCTATCTGGTTATTTGAATATCTTGAAGTGTTCATGTGTCTTGAATGAAATATCAGCTACCTGTGATTCTTCATAATGCATGTGCAAAATGTGTTGCTCACCCAAAATGATAACCTTGCTCCCTAGGGATAGTTAAGATAGTTAGTTGTTTCTTTATATCTGATTTGGCTGCTGGTGAGCATAAGACGATAGGTAAGAACCTGCGCATCACATTGTGACCGCTCCCTGCACCTTGATCACCCTGCATTTAGTTAGGCACTTGCATCTCATCTCTTAAATTCAAAATACAAAAACTCGGTGGGCCGAGCCGCAACCGGTAAAGCCTTTTTTTTTTTCTTGACCTGCGGTAGCCGGACCGCAAAACCGGACGGATTCCCTATTCCAAACAGTCAACGGGCTAGTTGGGAACGTTGATTGGGGAGAATCCCTTAATGTTGTCGCCTACGAACTTCCAGGCCTCAACAGAAGGACAAGATTATGTTCAAGCATAAGCTTACGATGATGAACCCCAAGATGTTGCCCCTAGTAGAAAAGGAGATCAAGAAGTTGTATATGCACAAAATCATTGTGGCATTTATATTCTCACTTTGGGTGGAAAATATGGTCCCTTTCAGGAATAAAAATGGGGAAATAAGAATTTGTATGGACTTCAAAAACTTGAACCGAGTTTCCCTAAAGGATCATTATCCACTCCCCAAAATGGACCATGTCTTACAGAGAGTAGTGGGTTCACAAAGGATCTCCACTTTGGATGGTTTCTTGGGTTATAACTTGATTGTGGTACATCCAGAAGACCAAGAGAAGACAAAATTCACCACTCCCTGGGGAACCTTCATGTACGTTAAAATTCCATTTGGACTGATGAACACAGGTGCAAATTTCCAGAGGGACATGGACATAGAATTTACCGATGAAAAAGACAAAATTTTGGTCATCTATCTTGATGATGTAATTGTTTTCTCCAAGTGTGTTGAAGAACATGTCACCCACATGTTGAAAACATTCAAGAAATCAAGGAATTTTGGCATCTCCCTGAATCTTAAAAATTTGTTCTTTACTATGAAAGAAGGGAATTTGCTGGGGCATATAATATTGCAGGAGGGCATCATGATAGATCCTAAGAGGTTCAAAGCGATCAGCAAAATCAAACTCCCTCGAAGCAAGGTATAAGTTCAATTGTTCCTAGTGAAGGTAAATTTCCTGAGGAGTTTCATAGACTACATTTGTTGAAATAGTCAAATACATAACTAACATGCTAGGAAAAGACCAAGAAATTGGGTGGACACCCTGTTGAGGCCTGGAAATTCGCAGGCGGCAACAGTAAGGGATTCTCCCCAATCAGCATTCCCAACTAGCCCGCTGACTGTTTGGTATACGGAATCCGTCCGGTTTACGGTCCGGCTACCGTAGGTCAAAGTAACAACAAGGGTTTACCGCTTGCAGCCCGGTCCACCGGAATTTGTATTTTGACTTAATATGCAATGCGTATGCCTATCTAAACCGTGCAGGGTGATAAAGATTCCGGGAACCACACAATGTGCTGCGCAGGTTCTTACCTCTCGTCTTATGTTCACGACATCTAAACCACATATGCCGCTATGAACTAAGATGACTAACTACCTATCCCCGGGGAGCAAAAATAATTATTATTTAGTAATGCATTAACTTCATGTAGGATAAACACAATCACAGGTAACTGATACTTGTATTTACAGCACATGAAAGAGAAATTATTCCAACAATCAGATAGCTAACTGTTATGTGAAGCACCAGCATTACTAAGAGTGAATTTTCCACAAAATAAAACGGAAATCATTTAACAAGACATAAGTCATAGAGTTAGAACGATCTCACAATTCATGGACATATGTTGAAAAACAAAATAGTTCATTTTCCTGCTATCCATTTCACACCATTTGGAAAATCCCACAGCACTTTCTCCAACAGGAAAACTATAATTCTTTATTGCAAAAAGGAAATAGTTCTTCTTTACAATAGGTCATCCAGTGTTACTGGGAAAAAGCCCTTTCCTTTGTCTCTCTTCCCTAGTTTTATACAAAAAGCAAAAATTGCTTGGGTTGCCCAAAGTGACCTTTGGGCTCCCCAACGCTTCAATTTCTCTCAACCCTTTACAAAATATTACATCATACAAAGTTTGACCAGTCCTTCTCACTTGGAGGGGCCCACTTGGTCTTCCAAAAATTTCCTCCATGCTACTGCCTCCTTGGTGAGTCCTTCAAACGAGTGGGGTTCTAGAAATTGTATATTTAGCTCGAACTTATCTGCCTGGTCCCGAATAGCTTCTATTCTGGCCTTGTTCAGGTGCACCTGTTCCTCCAATAGCTGAATGCTAATGGCTGCATGTCCAATTTCATTTCTTAGGATCGGCTCATCAAGGGCTCTGATACATTGGACCCTTGCTTCATCCTCCTGCTTCCTNTTCTTAGGATCGGCTCATCAAGGGCTCTGATACATTGGACCCTGGCTTCATCCTCCTGCTGCCTTGCCTGCAACATCCCTGCAATTGTATCATGATCAGAGAATTCATGTAGCCTATGTTCAGCCTCTACTTGACAGCGATTATAGGTGACAAGGGCTCTTCTAAAGAACTCTGTACATGCTCCCTTCGTTTTCTTCACTGTCTTCTGAAAGTCCTCTGCAGTAATAACAGCAAAATCGATCAGATCGTGATCCCGTTTCAAAGCCTGCTTATCTTTAACTGGTAGCTCAGCTGGGACTTCTTGATCATCTTCTACTCTGGTTATCCTTGAAGTCAGCACCTCCAGGATATCTTGTGATCTGTCCACGAAATAAGATGTTGTATTTAATATTTCATCCATCCTGCCATCAATCTGCAAGATTTGACACCTTTCTTCTTCCAAGGCCATTTGCAGTTGCAGCATCCTTGCCTTCTGAGCCAGGATGTGATCTTTGACAGGCTGCAGATCTACCTGCTGCTCCTTGGCTGCCTTCAGCTGCTCCTGCAGATCTCTAACATATAAGGTATTGGATTCATAGATGTCCTTCTGCTGCTTCGTCAGCTCTTCTATCTTTGTTTTCATTTGTTCCCTTTCGTTCCTTNATATAAGGTATTGGATTCATAGATGTCCTTCTGCTGCTCCGTCAGCTCTTCTATCTTTGTTTTCATTTGTTCCCTTTCGTTCCTTAAGTCCTGAATTTCTTGATGTGCCTTATTCAAGGCTTCTTGGGTAGTTTCTTTCGCTTGTGCTTCCTGCTGGATAACATGAATCTCATGCTTCGTGACCTCCACCTCTTTGAGTGCATGCTCGTATTTTCTTTTTAATCTATTTCTCTCCTCTCTCTCCCTTCTCAAGGTGTCCCTCAGCTGAGCAGAGGTTTTCTTGGTTGAGTCCATCTCTTTCATCATTTGATCTACATTGTCCTCCGTAGTGTCTAGTGCTGCTCTGCCAGCCCTTATGACAAATTTGGGATCTTTATCCGTTCTGACCATCACAGCTTTGTTGGTTATCATGGTACTGGCCATCCCTTCAGCCCCTACCTTTTGCTCAGTTCTTCTCATGATTCTTTTGGTTGCCCTGTCGTAATACACTGTGCTAAAATCAGGAACCTCTTCCCCTTTCTTCGGTGTGAAGGGTACTAACTGGAGCATAGGGGTGGAAGGAATGATGGTGGTGGACACTTGCATGGTCTGCACCTCAGGGTTTTCCCCACCCTGACTTTGTTCTACTTGTGATCCAGAATCCTGCTGCTGTGTCATCTCTATCTTCTCGGCCTCTTGTTGTGGAAGCTCTTCATCTATTTTCCTCTGAGCTTCCTCAGCTGCTTGCTTTACCTTTTCAGCTGCTTCCTGGGCAGCTTTCTTCTTTTTTTCTTCTCCCTTCTGGGACCATTCTGCAGCTTCTTGCTCTAGTATCTGGGCTTCTTCCCTGATTCTTTTAGCTGTTTCTTCAGCCCTAGCCTGCTCAGCTTTCTCCTGCTCAGATCCACCTTGTGGTTTGAGCCTCTTACCGAGCGCGGTCATGTTAGCGGCCCTCCTGAAAATAGATTCATCCCTGTCAATGTGATGAGTGTACTCATAAAATACTTTATGTTTCTTGCAGTGCTCGGCCATTCTCTCGTGAGTATCATTCCGTCTAAAGGTCATCTCCCCGAAACATAACTTTTCTAATTCCTGTATAAATTCAGGAGCCTGCTTCACATTTGCAAAGCTGCAACTACCTAGCTTGAATGGCAGAGGAGGGTAGGAAGACTTCTTCTTCTGGAATAGGAAATGGCCAACTCCATCTATATACACTTGTCTGACAGCTTCCTTGTGTATGATATAATCTTTTGCATACTTGGGCAACAGATAAGGGGTCTTTGACCCACCAAACATCCTCAAGTAAATCCCATTTTCTGTCAAAAAATAGTCACCAAACTCCTCTATGACCTGCATGGCCTCTTCTGACATGTAGTCGGATTCCTTTTTGAATATGAGAGCGTGCAGAGGCATGATGAACTGTTCACAGATCTCTCGATAGAAAGTATGGTATTGATTAGCTCCCAACATTTTATATGCTACATATACGGGCATCCTATTCTTCTCCCAAACACATTTAAGCTCGGGGAAAGACTGGTGACACAGTATGCAATCAATTAGGATTGAGCTCATGTAAAATTCAGACCTTCTCCGTTCCTTTCCTTCTGAAGCTGCAGCCACACAAGAGGAGAGGTTGCTGGAGACTATGCTCGCCCAATTGAAAATGGTTCCTTCTGTTGCTATAAAAAACATTATGGGTACCCATTCCAACTTAAACAATCTGCCATTTTCCCTCCCAAAGATTATGTTTAGCATTAAAGCTATGAACCTGTAAGTGGGCCTGAGAGTGGCTGTGTCATAGTCTTCAGTCACTCTATGTCGGAAAATCTTGCCCGGGAAGAGCATTCTTTTCAAGGTCTCCACAAAGTCCATCCGGAGGTCGTCCAACCATCTATCTGTAAGGAAAAGCTGAGGCTCTGGTAGATGGTAAGCTAAAGCTACATAACCAGGGCTAAATGCATCATAGCCCTGGCCATCGACATTACAGATGAGCATTGAATTGTGGTTTGTATGTGGTAGCACCCATCTCATTAACTCGGAACACGGGAACAACTCAGGCCTGGTGGCGACCTTCATGATAGCTGATTTCTCTATATTGGCATATATGGGTGCCTCCTCTAGCCCCATATCTGGGACTTCTCTTTAGGAGATCATCCTATAAATATCTCCCCACTTGTATTCTGGCTCCACCCCTGTGACACATTGAGTGTCCTCATAAATGTATTCAATTTTTGTTTCTACTTCTGCGGCAGGAACCTCCTCTACCGCTGGGGCCTTCTTTCTCTGTCTTTTAGACATTTTCAGATCTTCCTGCAATAAACAACATAATAGTATTGAGTAATTCCAATTTATAAAATTTGTGCAACAGTTTACTCTCTTTTAGGTATATTAGAATTTTATCAGTGCATACAATCAACCTTCAGCTTTCATACTGAACAATTCACAAACATGAAGTGTTGTGCAATGTGTTATGAGCATGATAAATTTTTTATTGTAACACATGTTCACCAGGTTTTATGAATGAGTTGTTTTATGATTCATCCCACATGCATTAAATTATCAGTCATATTGAGGTTGGCAAAAGAATACGCTATTACGAGGCTTGTCATTTTTATGAAAATGATATATAGAAGTGACATGAGCAAAATCTATGCAGGTGCATCATACAACCATCATTTTACTGCCTATCACACAGAGAAAATAAAAACCCCAGGCTTAACTAGTCGATACTTCAGACCTATGGCCCATGGAACGCAAGCGACTAAACAGCGGAGCAAACATATTATGATGATAACCTTCTTCACCCACCTCGACGGGAAACGAGCCCATCTCTAGACCAGGCATTCTGATCAAAAAACTGACTCACGCTACCCTTCCTTTTACCCTACCAAGGGTCAGCGCTCAATAGCAAAACCAGGTCGCGCCATCCCGGACTGTAAACAGAGAGTCAAAAAATTCCGCGGCAACTATGGCTAGTGCAACCCAAACCCCTAGACAGAAGATGGTAACGCAGCTCCTAAATCTTTCGTCTGCCCAATAAAGCTTGCCGCAGATGGCGTGACGGCCATCTGCGCCTCAAAACCCCATCATTGACGAATCCCATTACTACTAAACCGGGTGCAGGCGGCACGGCGGCCACCTGCACCCTGCTTCTCCTCCGTGCTCAAAATGGGATTGAAACGGCAGAGAAAACCGGAATACGGGCTCCAAAAATAAAGGCGAAAGAAAAAACCCCCCTTCCCCTAACCGCCAACTATTTGACCCTGGAACCCTAACACCGGCGCGAACCATCAGGTGGACGACCGGTGAAAACCCAACAACGGAGAAAACTCCCCGTGCTAGTGCAACGGGACAACGGGTCCGATAACTTAAAACCCCCACCGCGTAAAATAAATCTAAAAAAAACGATGCTAAGAGTCACGATCCTACCTGGCAATCCACCAAATGAGGGAGCTGATGATAGCTAGACTTCTTCTCCTGCCACCTGGCCACCGGTACCAACAGTTAGCTCTCACGCGCTCGTAAACTCAACAGATCGCTTCACCGCAACCATGCCTTCGAAAACAACAAAAAACCCCGTTTGTCGCCCAACATATATAAACACATCCACACGTGCAAGAAGTCACATCAATCGGGGCGGCTTCGAAAGTTATGTCGGGTGGCACGAGCTTCATGCCACCCGCAACGGCGGACCCCTCCTATCACTCTATCACCCGCAACGGCGAATATGGCTCACAACATACCTCGGGCGTCGGCGGAAAATATATCGGAGGTCTGGAGCTTGGGGTCCCCCGCAACGGCGGACCGCTCCCATCATGATACCACCCGCAACAGCGGCGACGGGTATAGAAGATTGCCCGCTACGGGAAAAAACATCAAGAGTCGGAGGCCACCGCAACGGCGGTAGCGATAAACCCACGCGGTCCTGAAAGCCACCCGCAACGGCGG
>LPNX010906261.1:102335-126891 GCA_001517045.1 Pseudotsuga menziesii | reverse complement strand
TTATATTCAGAAGGGAAAGGAATCAAGGGGAAGATCAGAGAATAAGAGATCCATTTCAGAATGTTGTATTAGAAGAAGAGCCAGAATTCATTGAAGAAGAAGGACAAGCTAAAGACAACATCCACTTCATGGAGGATGAGGTGGACTATTCTTTTCTGACACAGGAAGAATATGAGGAAGCCCTAATAGATGAGTAGATCAGTGAAGAGGTTGTATATCAGGCTGATGGTCAGGGAGGGTACAATTTAAGATCCAAGCTAGTTGCTCCTCTTAAGAAGAATGTTGTACCTGTCAAACAACCTAGAGCTCCAGCTAAAAATACTACTGTTTTACCAAACAAAGTGGCTTTCATTTCCAAATCATTGTAGAAACCAACACCTTCAGCAAGCCCTGACCATGTCCAACTCAAACCTCTAGTACATGAGGCAAGGTTTCCTGATAGGTTTCATTATTCTTTCAACCTTGAGTCATAGATTCGGAAATTGAAGATCCCTTTCCCATTAATTGAGCTAATGAAAAATTATGCATTCAAGTCTTCCATTCTGAATTATCTTCAACCAAAGATGCATATTGATATTGACTTAGCAAATCTGCAAGATGACAAACCTATTGTAACCCTAGGCCCCATGATCGAAGACCTAAAGGAATCATGCCCACCTTTCTATATATCCTTGAATATCCATGATAAAGCCCTTCATAACTCTCTACTGGATTCAGCATCTTCCCATAACCTAATGCCAAAGGCTGTGATGGATGAGCTTGGTCTCAACATTACAAAGACCTACCATGATTTATTCTCCTTTGACTCTGGAAAGTTCAAGTGCTTGGGCCTCATCAAGGACCTTGTTGTGAACCTAACTCAACTACCTTCAAAAAGCATCATGATGGACATTGTAGTGGATGATCTCCCTCCCAAATTTGGTCTCTTATTGTGTCGATCATGGAGAAAAAGGCTAGGTCGCACCCTTCAGATGGACCTTACATATGCCACCATCCCAATGTTTGGAGGGGAGACCAAGAGGCTTTACAGGGAGAATTAGTTGTCCTATATAATAAGCAATGAGATAAATTCAATGAATCACCCCATCTATGCAGTAGACACTGATTTTGGGTCATGCATTCTACAAATAGATGATTCTCAGCAAACATCAGTCCAGCTCACTAAGCCCACCTATCAGCAGCCCGAAGAAGTGACCACAGTAGTCTGGAACATGTATTTTGATGGATCTAGCACTCAAAGCTCAGCAGGTTTAGGTGTAGTATTGATCTCTCCATCCAAGGAAAATATCCATCTATCTTATAAGCTTCATTTTAAAACCACTAACAATATAGCAGAATATGAAGCCTTGCTGCTGGGAGTTAAAGATGCCAAGGAGATGGGGATCATGTGGATGAGAAATTTTGGAGATGCGGACCTTATTATACAGCAGGTCAACAACACTTTTTCAAGAAAAAATGTCAGACTAAAGGCCTACAGGGATGAGGTATGGAAACTCAGAGACTCGTTTATGTTTTCTGAATTGTCATATATACCTTGGGCTTTGAATCACCTAGTTGATTCCCTAGCTGTCTCAACAAATCTCTTTGCTCCTCCTTTACCTCCTCAGCTCAACTATAATGTTCAGGTCAAGTACAGACCTTCCCTACCATATAATGTCAAACTTCGGAAGGTGTTTGAAAATGATGATGAGCTTAGCAAATTCCTTCAGTTAGTAGATGAATTCTCTGATATACACATAGATCAGTAAAACCTAAACATGGAGGAATCCAAACATATCAAGTTGAAAGATAAAGTGGCTGATTAGAACATTGTCCAATTACCTAACAATTATATACCTCGGGGTCTAGTACCTTTGGAGGATATTTTTTATCATAATGACATCCCTTTTAAGCTTGCCAAAAAGAAGCAAGAACCTGCTATCCAAGAGAAAAACATAGGTAGCCAAAGCCATCCAAGATAGATAAATCTTTCCACTGAGTTGACTGTTGATCATAGGTCAAAATTTTGCAGCCTGATAAAAGAATTTGTTGATATCTTTTCCTGGGAGTACAGTGACCTGAAAACCTATGACACCAATATCATCCAGCAGAGGATTCCTTTGGAGAAGGACGCCATCCCTTTCAAACAAAAACTAAGATCTATCAGTCCTCTCCTACTACCAGTAATTGAAAAAGAAATCCATAACCTCCTCAAATCCAAAATCATAATCCCCCTCAGGTATTCCAAGTGGATTGTAAACCTAGTGGTGGTAAGGAAGAAGAATGGGGAAATCAGGTTGTGTGTGGATTTTAGAAACTTCAACAAATGTTCCGAAAAGACAACTATCCACTGCCCAAGATGGAACACCTGTTGCAGAAGTTCTCAAGGGTTAGTGTCATGTCATTCATGGATGGCTTCTCTGGATACAACCAAGTTATTGTGCAGCCTGATGACCAAGAGAAGACTTCCTTTACCACCCCCTGCAGCACTTTCATGTATGCTAAAATGCCATTTGGGATGATGAATGCTAGGGATAATTTTCTGAGAGCCATGGACCTAGATTTTGTAGGGTTGAAAGATAAATTTGTGCTTATACTTGGATGACCTGACTATTTACTCTCATAGCCATCATGACCATTTGTAGCATTTGAGGAGGGTGTTTCTAAAGTACATAAGGTATGGAATATTACTCAATCCTAAGAAGTCCCGATTTGCACTCAGTGAGTGGAAACTCCTAGGTCACATAGTCTCAACTTAAGGTGTAAAGATTAATCCATTAATGGTGGAAGCAATCCACAAGCTGTCCATACTGAGGTCAAAATGGGACATTCAGTCCTTTCTGGGTAAGATAAACTTTGTCAAAAGGCTCATCCCCAATTTCTCTGAGCTGGTAAAGCACATAACAGCCATGCTAAAAAAGGATGCAGAAATAAAATGGACTGACCAGGAAAGAAGCTCTTTCAAAGACATCAAGAAGGCTATAATGGAGGCCCCAACCCTAATTAGTCCTGACTATACCAAGAATTTTTATATCTTCTCTTTTGCATCCTATGACACAGTTGCAGTTGTGCTGTTACAAAAAGATAATGAGGGTCTTGACCATCCAATTGCATTCTTCAGCAAAACCTCTAGAGATGCTAAGCCGAAGTATGATCCACTTGAGAAACAGGCTTATGCTCTCATAAAGTCATTGAAGACTTTCAGAATTTACATTCTCCATGCAAAAGTCTTTGCATATGTCCCTCCAGTTGCTGTGAAGGATGTTTTCACTCAGCTTGACATTGATGGGAAGAGAGCTAAGTGGATTTCCAAGCTCATTGAGTTTGATATAGAGGTGAATCCCACTAAGCTAGTAAAAGGTCTAGGTCTGGCCAAACTTATGGCAAAAGAGAAATGTGAACTAATGGGGATAAACTTCACCTATGTCAAATCAGGAAAATTGTAGATTGTGGTAGCAACAGAAGTGGATCAAGCTCAGAATGATATTCAACGAGTGGCTGAAAACTTGTCTTCATGTGAGTGGTACTCAGGTATTATTCAATTTTTGCAGAAATTAGAAGTTCCTCTTGATCTCAAACCTAATCAAGCACCAGCTATTAAATTTTGCATAATTGACAAACTGCTATACCGAAAAGATTGGTCTGGAATTTTGTTAAGATGTCTAGATAAAGAAGAATTAGATCATGCCATGCATCACTTTCATTCCAACACATGTGGGGGCCACCATTATTGGAAGACCACAGCCCACAAGATCCTGAGGGAAAGATACTATTGACCAGTCCTTTTGTTAATGTATGTACTTTTGTAAGGGCTTGTGACCAGTGCCAAATATTTATAGGGAAGCAACAACTCAAATCCTTGCCACTTAGGCCTATTGTGGTGAATGGGCCTTTTCAGGAATGGGGTCTAGATTTCATAGGTGAAATAAATCCATCTTCCAGTGGGTAGAATAAATGGATCCTAGTAGCCACAAAATACTTTACCAAATGGATAGAGGCGGTACCCACCAGGAATGCCACTCATCGGGTCATCATGAGATTTTTATATGAGAATATCTTTAGTAGGTTTGGCTGCCCAGTAAGGTTAGTAATTGATAAGGAACCAGCTTTCAAAGCTAAATAATTAGTTAAAATGTGTGAGTCAATGGGAATTCCACATCCTATTATCCTCAAGGCAATGGATTCACTGAGTCATCAAACAAAAGCCTAGTCAGGATCATCAGAAAACTACTAGAGACAAATTAGAAAAGCTGGGATTCTAAGCTTAAGTTTTCTTTATGGGTTGATAGGGTAACATACAAAATATCTATAGGCACTTCTCCATTCAAGTTAGTTTATGGTACTGAGTCCATTTTTCCAATTCATCTCATTCTGCCAGTGGAAAAATTCTTTCAGGAAGAGGAAGATGAACCAAATGATATGGTGAGGAGGATGATGGATTTGGTGGAGTTGCAGCAAGTCAGGCAACAAGTGATAGGCAAATCAGAAGCCCATCAACAGAAGGTAAAGGTCATGTTTGACAAAAGGGAAAAATTAGACAACTTTCAGGTTGGAGATTGGGTCCTCGAGTGGGATGCTGTTAGACAGGACAAGGGAAAACATATAAAATTTGACTCTTTATGAATTGTCCCTTTTCTGATAGCTCAGGTACATAAGAATAACACCTTCAAATTACAGAATATGGAAGGGGAAGAGGTATTTGATGGCCTAGTGAATGGGCATTTTCTGAAACTTTACTTTATTTGAGGCTCTGAGGCCTTGTTATTGTAAATTAGTAGTTAGTAGGTTGTTTTTGCTTACATAATAAACTCCATGCCCAATGGAACAGTAAATGATAGCGTTAAGTTTTTAGTTGTTTTCAGGGAAAGGCATTTTGGTCTGGGGTTCTTGGGACCTCACAGGGAGGTTCTCATCCCCAAGTAGGAGCCAAATGTTATCTCCCAAAATAATTTCATTTTGATAAGTATGAAGAATTACAGTCATGTAATAAAAGAACTAAGTATGACTAACAAATTGAAGGTCTCTATTTTTGCTATGGTTGAAAATTTTGGAAGTTATAGCTTTCAGTGGCTTAGCCGGGGTTCTTAATAGCTCATTGGCCACCGAAAGGCTTTGTTTTGACAGTTAATAGTTTAATGTAGGGTAACTGTAAACCACCGAAACCAGGCTTAAGTAAGTAAAATACAAAAACACTTTTCGTGGCTTAGGAAAGAATACAAAATGACTCATTAGCCACCGAAAAGTGTTGCTTTTAGCAACTTAGGGGGAATGCAAAGAAGGGTGTTAACCACTGAAAGTGGATAGAAAGCAAAATCGATAAAGGATGTTTCGGTGACTTAGGTGAGACTCCAGACAACTCATTAGCCACCAAAAGGGGATGCTTTCAGCTACTTATCAAACAGTTCAAAACAGATTTTAACTACCAAAAGTAGGCAAATAGGCATCGGGGAAAAAGCGCTTTCGGTGGCTTAGGAGAAATCTTGGAAATTTCATTAGCCACCGAAAGGACAGGTTTTTAGTGGTTAAAAAGGGTTTTTCAGTGAGGCCAATGTCTGCCAAAAGCTAGGTTTCATTGCGACACTGGGATAATGGTTTCAGTGTCTTAGGAGAAAGGGATATCATTTCATTAGCCACCGAAAGCCATCTTTTTGGTGACTTGCTGACAAATTGAGGAAGATTGTTAACCACCGAAAAGGTAAAAGATGAAAATGGTTAGAAATCGGTCAAATAAGACCCCATCAGCAAGATAACGATCACTTAAAGGTGTGACAAACCACCAAAAGCATATGACTCTACATAACTGCATGTGGAAATAAGTGAAGGAGGTCGTTATAAAACTGACAAAGGACCGATAGGATTTGAAACCTCTATTTTTCTTCTACCTGTCCAAAAGAACAGCAGAAAAAAATCACCGAGCATCCAGGCTGAATTTAAATATGATTGCTGGGAAAGGGTGATCAAGAATATCAACTACAACCATCACCTTATGACCTAAACATCCATCATGAAATAAAAAAACCATCATAATCAGTGCCAAGAACTCCAGTACATTTCACTTTCGATCTTAGCATTCCTCTCCACCAGAAAAACCATATTTGAGAAGCAGCCTACTAACACACTGTCATATAGAAATTAAAATTAGTTTTGCGGGTACCCAAGAGTGTCATTCATCAAGATGAAGATGGGAGGACCTGCTCTTAGGCAGGAGTTGGGAGATATCAGCTATTTGGATGCACATCCAGAGGTTTGTAAACTGTTCCAAGATGATGGATGCTACAGGTTTTGTGAGAACATACAAGGTTCCCATCAACAGGTGGCTGAGGTACTTTCCCTCTCATTTGATGGCTCTAAGGTAGTCATAGGAAAAGAGGAATTTCACATAGATGAAAAACCAATCATTGAAGTGACTGGACTCCTTGGCACATGAGAAAAATGGTTCAAAACCACCATACCAAAAGATGTGGAGTTCAGGTCTTACCTAAATCCTGAGCATAGAGGAGTGGTGTGGAAGAAGAGTGTCCCATCATCCTGGTTAGAAGAGAGGTGGCAACAACTATTGAAGGCCATTGTGGTCTACCTAAAATGTGAAGGAAGATATAGGAAAGCCATGATCTATCATTTCAAGTTAAAGAACCACTTCATTGGTAAAAGCCCACTAAATTTTCCCTTTTACTTACACAGAAGTTTGGGAAAGATGGCACACAAAGTGAAGGCCCAACCAACCAAGATTGTTGGCAGACTATCTCACCATGGCCTTATCCAATTGTTGATCCAATAGTTTCTGAAAAGGAGGAATAGGGCATGACCTTATTTCTTGTTTTGGAATGGATTTGAGACACGCCATTAGCCAAAAGAGAAGGGGAAGTCTCCTGCCAAAAATTCCAGCACATAAAGGAGTGGGAGAAGAAAGGGAAGGGATATATCCCCAGTAGCAGTAGAATGACCTCCCTCCTCTTCCAAAGCAAACAAGGTAAAAATGAACTTGGACTTCAGTGAGAAGGGCCAGGAGGATAAAATGCAGAGTGAGAATATTTTGAATCTACCCTACTCATATTTAGAAGAGAAACCAGAAGAAGGTGCAGACCTAGCTCTTCAGGTTGTAGCAGTGAATGAAGAACTACCATCCCCTACACTAAAAGAGCAAGAGGAACCAACAAAGAAGGCTTCCTCTAGCAAGACCAAGATTCAAAGGATAAATCAATTATTGAGGAAAGTATATGAGACGGAGATTTTGGAAAGAGAAATCAAGAAAAACAATGTTGCATTGACTAGCAGGAACAAGCTGCTACATAAGTATTATGTAGAGAAGAGAGAAATACATATCTTCTTAAAAAGACTGAATACAAGGTACCTAAAATACAAGACTCAATTGTACAGGATGATTAGGCTCTAAAGACCGCAACTGAAGGATGCCAAGGAAAACCCTAGTTGCTACCCCACGTTGGAAACCCTAGCTGAGGCTGCAATTAGCCTTCAGCCTCCAGAAATAAGCTAGGCTACCATTAAACCTCCTAGTACAAAGCCTGTTGAAGAAGAAAGTTGAGCAGATAGACTTAAAAGAACATTTTTGGATAATCCTAATAATTTTTGGAAAATAGGGCTTTCAGTGGCTTCGGCGGATGCTGGGGCAGTTCACTAGCCACCGAAAGCGCCGTTTTCGGCAGCTAACAGTTTCGGTAGTCTGGCCTCTTAACCACTGAAAGTAGACAGAGGATTAAAATTAAATTTTTGCTTGTAGGAATAGTTTTGGGAAAATAGAGATGGCTCAGGGACAAAATATGAAGATGAAATATGCAGAAGAACGCATTTGGAAAGGTCTGTTGTAGTTTTTCTATGACATAATAGCAAAAAGGGTCACCAACACCTAGCTAACAAAGGACAACAATGACTTAACCAGCAGAAGGCCAACGACAGTGATTACCGGCAGTTACCTCAATTATCTGAAGGTTCATACAGTGAACTAATTCTACAATTAGTTAGACAAGTAGTTAATTACGGTTTTTTAACCTAATTTGCAAAAAAACAATTATTTTGTTTATTTTTTATTAAAACAGATCCAATTTTTCAGGATCTGAGTATTTTGTAAAGGCTATAAAGCCTAGGACTTATTTGATTGAAAGGGTTCGACTTTGGGGACTTATAGACCATACTATTGTCAGCTTCTCATTTTTCTCATGATTTAATATAAGCTCTTTTGTTATCAGTTGTTTAGCTTCCATTTCTGTCTTTTCTGTGCTTATGCTTGAATAGGTTATTCAAGTTATATTCAAGTTAATTAATGACTAATAGCTGTCTTCCTATTGACATGTTGATGTGATTTGAATTATAAGTACCATCCTTACCATGATTTAGCCATTTATATGCATCTGTTTTGTATGTAAATCTGCCAGCCTGATGAGTTCTCCATCCCTGTACCTTATTGTCAACCTCTGAATTGTGGTAACTAAAATCCTTGTACTTGATTGAGTTTCATGCATGTCCTGAGAATGGAAGGTCATATAGGTCACCTGAATTGATCCAGATTAGAAAACCCCAAAAACATTGTAAGTTACTATGCATCCTCGAGCTGCAACCTAGAGGAGTTTCCTAGAGTGATAACACTTGGGATAACTGAGCAGATGGGAGTAAAATGTTTGTGGGGGGGGAGGGTTGTCTTCTTTCCCATAAACTAGAGTGTAAATTGAAATGCCTAAGGAATTCTTGGGGGTGATCCTATCTGCCCATAAAGCATTAGGAAGACCTAATTGTCAACTCCTCTGGTTTTCGATAACCGTTTTCTTTAAAATTATGATAAGGTTTTTATTAGTTTATTTAGCTAACCCATTTCCTTGTGGATAATAACTTACAAAATAATGTAGTTTAATTACTTTATCACTAGAAAAATTTGTTAACTTAATTAATGAAAAGTAAGATGCATTATAAAAAAACTAGTGAAATTGGAACCCCAAACTTGGTCATGATGTGCTCTTGCAAGAAGTCAATGACCATGTCTTCATTTACTTTGCGAAGTGGAGTTTCCTCCACCCATATCGTGAAGTAATCAGTGGTTGTGAGGCTATACTTGTGTTGTAATGAGGATTTAGGATTAATTTATCCGATGATGTTAATACCCCATTGTTCAAATGGTTATGAAATAACAACTGGTTGCAATGGTCCATCTACCTTTTTCATTATTCCACCACTTATCTAGCATACATCCCACTTCCTTACATATGCATGAGCATATTTAAACAAGGTTGGCCAGTAATATCCAACTCTTAAAATGTTGTATGTGGTCGTGTATCTTGATAAATGTCCCACAGTAGGACCATCATGCAATTCCTTGACAACTTTAAAGGCATCCTCTCATTCAAGACATCTTAGAAATACCCCATCATAGTTATTCTTGAAAAGAACCCCGTCAATTATTTGGTAAGAAGCCTATTTTAACCGAAGTGCCCTTCATTGCTTAGAAATCCAATGTTCTGGTAAGTATCCTTGCTAAAGTCAATGCACAAGATCTATGTACCAACATTCAGGGGCTGTAAAGATAGGACACATATCAGCCATATGTAGTCCTGCATCATTTTCCCAATCCTCATCTTCATCATTTTGACCTTTAGTCATTAATTTATAGAGCCCTTGTCCTTTGATGATGGTGGATGGTGTGATTTCCAAATCATATTCTTGTAACACTGTCACCCAATTCCCTCTTCGTTCATCCAATTCCTTTTGTACAAAGAGGGTTCTGACAGCTAGATGTGGGACAATTATATTGTTTCGGTTCTTAGAATGTAAGGCCTGGATTGCTTTACTTCTTTAAAAAATGCATAAGTAGCAGGATATTTAAACTCATTCCCTTCTATCCCAATGCTCACGAATGATATTGGGTACTCATATCCCAATTCTTCCCTTTGTGTAAGCACTGCTACGAGTGAGTTATCTGATGCAAAAGTGTACAAAATGAAATGATTTTCAAAATCAGAAGTTTTAAGAGAAGGTGTGTCATCTATTGCCACTTTGATGTTGTTGAAGGAAACCTTCTTTTTATTGGTCCATTTAAACAATACAATATTCTTCACCATTTGTTGCAAAGGTTTTACTATCTGTACAAAATCAGGAAAAAACCTTCGTACAAAATTTATAGTGCCCATGAATGACTGCATTTCTTTCTTGTTGTGTGGTAAGGGAATCTGAGCTCTAGCTTCAATTCTCTTCGGGTCTATGGAGATTCCCTTTTTAGAAATAATGTGGCCTAGCAATTTTTCCTCCAATACTATGAAGACGCTTTTCTTAGGATTCAAGGATATGCCATGCTTTCTACAACGATAAAAAATTTGTTTCAAATGAAACACTAGATATTCTATTTTTTTAGAGAAAACAATCACTTCATCTAGATAAACTACCACACTATGGCCAATTAAACCTCGTAAATCAATATCCATTTCCCTTTGGAATGTGGCTCCAGCATTTATGAGCCCAAAGGGAATTATTCTATACACAAAAGTTCCCCACTTTGTTCGAAATGTGGTTTTCAACCTATCTTGCTTAGCTACTAATAGTTGGTTATATCCTGAGAACCCATTCAATAGGGAGAACAACTTAGACCGTGAAACCATTTGTAACATTTATTCCATTGGTGGAATTGGATAATTATCTTTATCAGAAGCTCGATTCAAGTTTCGAAAATCCACACACAATCTTATATTGCCATATTTCTTTCTTATTGGCACTAAATTCGCTACCCATTATGAATTTCTGACTCAGAAAATGATCTTAGCATCAAGTGACTTTTTTACTTCACTTTGGATCAATGGTTCCAGCTTTGGATGCATCCTTCTTAGTGGCTGTTGGAATGGATTAACTTCTTCTTTTATTGGAATGACATGTTGGATAATATGGGTGTCATATGTCTTCAAATCCTCATAGGTCCATGCAAAAGTGCCCTTATACTATTGAAACAAACTGATAAACTTGCTTCTTTCTCCTGGTGAACAACATTTAAACAAGTTTACATACTTGGGTTCATCTTCGGACCCAAGGTTAATTTTTTCATACTACATGGATGAACTATTTGTATTGACATTTTTTGGTTTTCTAAATTTTCTGTTTAGATCAAATAACCCCTCCAATGTTTTCACTCCTTTTTACATAAAGTTTCCATTTTGAATATTTGCTTCATGTTCTTCATCATCAATTACCTAGTCTTTGAAATTTTCATCATTTTTTAAAAAATCTATAATTTGTTGATCATCAACGAATACTCTCAATTTGATGATATTGACTGGTATATATGTCCTGGAAATAAATTCAATAGAGCATTTATTATTAGTGCGAACTAATCTTGCAGCATAAACAACTAAAAAATCAGCTGCTACATTTTGCAACCTAGGAATTGAATTGATATTAAAAACATTTAAATTTTGATATAAAATCCTAGACCTCAGTTTGGTAGCCTTTCAAATATGGTGACAAACAATGAATTCTGTTTCTAATTTGTCTCACAATTATTTTAGAATCTTCAAATACTTTAAATTTTTTACTTTGAGTTCAATGGCCTTTTTCAAACCCTGGACTAGAGCCTCGTATTCAGCTGTGTTATTTTTGCATTCAAGCTCTAACCAGCAAGAGAGATATTGTTTGTTCTTATCTAGATCAATCAGGACACACCCTAATCTGGATTCCTTTTGATTTTTGGAAGCATCAAAATACAACAACCAAAATCTATCTTCTAAACCTACGGGACTAACATTACTTTCTATGCTAGGAAATCAGTTAACTATATTACAATCAATATCAATCCACGAAAATTGAAAGAGTTTGGACTATGTGTCTGATTCATTACTGTCTTCTTTCGCTTGATAATTTCCAGTTCAAGATTTATAAAATAGTTTCCCAAGATTGAATGTGATAAATTTATAGGCTCGTTTTTCCCTTCTAATTGAGTCACGTTGTATTTCATGTGTGGTTCCCTCATCACCTTAATCTGATTCTGACTGTTCTTATAGGGAAACCACAAGTGTGACCAATCAGTTGCAAAGTACCCATTAAGTTTCGCACACTATTCCCTGCTCAAAATAAAACCATATGCTTTTGGGATATCGACCACCATGATGTCTATAAACTGACAGACCCTTTCATCTGCAGATAACTAGATCAATGCATTCTTCATTTCTCCTACTACCTTGACTGCTGATCTATCCAATTGAATGATCTTACATGAAGAGGGTGTAGGTTGACCATTTATCTTTATACAAACTCAAAGAGGCATGAAATTAGAGGAAGCTCCGGAATCTACCAAACAATTATGCACATTATGGTTGAAAATCTCAAAAGATAATAAAAATGGTAATTTTTGAGATTTTGACTTCCCTCCAATGCTAGATTCATTGATTTATTTATCTTTCTCAAAGTCATCCTGGGATCTACTGGGTTGTTGATCAAAATCTTCCAAGAGCTTCTTTCTTTGTTGAGGTAAGTTGCACATTTAAAATAAAGAAATATTTTCTTTTTTTTTTCTTGATGTATTCTATTATGTCATATCCCATAGCACATTTTTGCCGGACCCTTCTTATTGTTTTTTTTCTTTATTTTCCACAACATTCACGGGATTACTCACTACTATAACTTTATCTTTTGTGATAACCAAATCAGAATTAGGTGGTGTTTGGGTATTACTGCTAATCTTCTTCATACTTTCTTGTATCATCCTAATCTCATCCAGTAATATGATTTCATCCATTATTGGCCCTTTGCTTTTGGTTGTGACATTAACTGCTGAAATTTGAATCTCCTTAGTGGATTCTTTTCATCCAACCCCAGTGTGGGTGTGTAGTCCCATAAGTCCATAGTGGTTTCATGTTTCTCTTCTAGTTGATTTTATTTTTCTTCTTTCTCTTCAGGCTCTATTATCTGAGCATCTAATATCTGATTCATGACTAGAGTGATTGAATTAATCCACTGTGGACAACTCTTCTCAGAATGAGGTTTTTGATGAAAAGTGCAGAGATGGTCCATTCCTACTTCATTAAAATTTAAAACAGCAGAAGGATATACTGGTGGTTGGGATGCTGCACTTTCTTCTTTTCTCTTAAAGTAAGTCTTGAATTGTTTCTTGAATGAAATTTCTTCTTTATATTTCTCCAGATCTACAATTTTATTGGATAACTTTTGTATCATTTTAACTACACTTTCCAATTCCATTGAATGTTCTTCCTTCGGTCTTGTTAATAACAAGGGTTTTTTACCACTGAATTTTTTTTTCTACAGTTCCACAGGATATTTGTTTATGCTTTCAAGTTAAGAGTCTACTTTACTTTCTTCCTCATAGGTTTCATCCAAAGAAGGCTTTACTAACCCCTTTACAAACATTGTTATACTGGGGAAAAGTGTTTAAGTGTAGTATTCTAGTAAGGTTTCTTCAGCAGCTTTGATTGTAGCACTGAAATTATTCAAATGGGAAGTAAAACTATGATTAAAATATTTAACCTTTATCTTTCTTGTCCATTCTTAGAGCTAGAAATCCTCTCATGAGAGTGGAAGTGGTTCTTTCACTACCAAACTTTCTCTTAAACACCCTTTCAAAAGTATCCTAATCAGTTATCAAATTTGCTTGTCGACCGAAATACCACGCAGATGCCTTAGCTTCAAAGGTATGTGGAAAAATTCTCCATACCACATCTTCATGCTCCACAGATAAAAGTTCTAAATCTAAGAGAAAACTTTGCAGGTGGATATCCACCAAAACGCCCTTTCTGAGGTTGAATTTAGGTAATGCTTTCTCAACATTCTGAGGTAAACCATGCAAAGGAGGATTTAGGTTTAATTGTGTTCTAGCTATCCAATATGGTGGTGGATTGGTATTTACAGGTTTATCAGCATTTGGGGGTACATTTCTAGCCACAATTCTATGAGGTGTCGGTGGTGGAGACAGAATAGGTGAATGTATCGGAGACTGGAAAACAAGGGAATCGAGACCAACTGATCAAGTGGTTGAACAATGTCTTGTATAGACAAAGTCACCAAATATTCCAAATTTCCCACCAAAATTGAATCCTCAGTGTAAGTATGTAGCTTCTCGAAAGCTCGTCTTCTATGTAATTTAGGGATTTCTTTTAGTCCTCTAAGCTTCTTTACATAAGATCTTGTATGTCTCCTCAAGTGGTCAACTACTTCAAAAGGAATAGGATAGAGGCATTATAGACCTTCTTTGTCAGAGCCTAATACTTCTTCAAAAATGTTATCTTCAGGAAACTTATTTGTCAAGCTATCACCAGTGGAATAGTTTCTTGAAAACAAATTTCCTCTGCTAGCCATGCACTAGTGACCCTCCTTCTAGCACCAAAACTATTGATGCCTGGTAAAATCCCAGGTACCAATAGTAGGGATTCTCCCCAATAATAGTTTCCAATTAGATCATTTACTGTTTAGAATGGGGAATCCATCTGGTTAGCGGCCCGACTACCGTAGAGTTAAAATAATGTTTTAAATCTATTTTACTGGTTGCGGCCCAATCCATTGTTTATGTAATTTTATATTTTATGATGAAATGAAAGTGCCTATACTAAATGAAAGTCACCAGTGGGAAAGAGACTCACTAGAGATGCGTAGTTTCTTACTTCCTGTCTTACCACTCATGCCCAACAATGATTTCTACGCAAGGGAAGAAACAACTAATCTATTCTAAACTATTCTAACTATCCCCAGGGAGCAAAGTTTATATCAGAATGTGTAATATATTGTATTGTTTGCATGTAGAATCCTACAGGTACCTGTTAAATTATTCATTCATAAACACAACAGAAACATAACACAAAGATAGCTTGGTTAAGTTAAAACATCCATTACTCATTTATTGCACAAAAATCATAACAAAAAAATGAAATAATTGATGAACGCAGAAATAATTCAGCAAGTTTAGAATAATCTCATAGATTGTACAACATGCCGAAACAGAAATACTTCATCATTCAACGATCCACACAACCCGTTTATAAACTCATACAGTACCATGGATGATTTTAAGGAACCATACTTAATTAAAAGTGTATAAATTTTGACGAACCTTACCAATTCTTAAAACGCCAACTATAAAATGTTTGGCGATATTTTTCAAAAGATATTTTAATTTCCAAGGATTTTATATCGTTTATATAATAATTTTGCAATTTTTAGGGTGAAAAATTTTTACCCCATCAAAATTGGGAAAAAAAGGGCTACAAAAAAGGCAAAATGGCGAATTTTTTTTGGAGAAAAACATGGGAAAATATCCCAAGGGCTAAATTTCTCCCCTAAAATTATCCCCGTACATTACTTCCTTCAGAAAAAATTTTTGGTCCCCTTTATTTATAAAAGAAGTAGTTCTTATACAAATAACTTCCGCATATATGTGCCAGAAAAAAGTCCCTTTTAATTTCTATTCTACCCCTATTTATGCAAATTACATATGACTTTTTAGATACCCTAACCTCTTGGAATTCCTTAACACTTCAATTACAAAATTTTGTCTTCTAGTGTACCAACCAGAAAAATTGGAATAAATACAAAATATTACATGAAGTTTCCACATGGAGATAAAACAAATTCTTATCTGGGCCCAACTAGTTTCTTAATAAAAACACTCCATGCATGATCTTCATGCATGATGACTTGATAGTCTACTGGCTCCAGCAAACATGCATCCACTTCATGTTTGGATAGCTGGGATTATATCTCCTTCAGTTTTGGTGTGCTCTGCATCAACAGCTCCTCAAAGATATTCTTATGAACTGAAGCTTGTATGACCCAAACTATGATTGCTTCCTCACTAATACTTTCGATCTTCTAAATGATTTTCTCATTTGTCTCCAGCTTATCCTGGAGGTTTTGTAAATGTTGGTATTTTTCTCGGAAATCCTGGACTTGAATTGCTGCTGAGGCTTGGGATTTATTGTGAGTTGAGCACATTTTCTTGTAGAACTCAATACGCTTTTCTCTATTTTTATCAATTGTTGTGTTCAGCCTTGTTGCTCCTTTGTTGCTGAAATTCAATAGTGCCAATTCCATCTCCGATACTCTTGTAGTATTTTGAGACATGTTCTGCGGAAAGGATGAATTAGATCTGATCCAAGTCATTTGAATTTGCATAAGTTCTGTAACTTCAGATAACCTTTTTTGAACTCTGATGAGTCATGGGATATTTCCTTTAGTATAGCTTCTATCTGTTTAATCTTATACATTTCCTCTGCCAACTTTAGTTGAACCTGATTAATTTTTTTTGTAACAAACATGCTCGATTACGGCATGGATTTACATCGAGTTGCTTTTCATTTTCCACCTTGATATGCTCCTCTAGCAGGCTATTCTGAGTTTCTAGTTATTCTGTTCTCTTTTTGGATGCAGCTTTTTGCTTTTCCAAATCTAAAATCTTTCTTTCAAGATCTCTCTTTCACCTTCAGTGATTGCAACTGACAATGTCAGTGCATCCTTTTCTGATTCCAGTACTTGAAATTCTTCCTTGAGTTTCTCATATTCTGAGAGATTATCATCATGCTTCCTTTTTAAATTTTGTCCCTCTCCTCTTTCTATTCTCATAGTTTCCTTCATCTACTACATCTTTTCTTTATACTGCTCAGTATCTTCGACCATCTTATAGACATTAACTGCATTGGATTGAGCTGCTGCCATGCTTTCCATTGTAAGGAGTTTAGGGTCTTCATTCGTCCCTTGCAAAAAATTATTTTCTATTACCATGATTTGTACTGGATGATCACCTGTTTTCAATCTTTTCTCTGACCTTCTCACAATTCTCTTCTTTCTCTGGTAAAATAAAAATGTATCTCAGTTAGCCACTACATGCGCATGAGTTGGGATGAAAGGTACCAATTCAAGATCTGTCGAGGAAAATTGGATTTCTATCACCATGCTAACCGATTAGACAAAGAATCGAATGGGATATCATTGGCTTGGTCCTTCTCTTCATTTTCTCTATCCCAATATTCATGTTCCTTATTTTTAAGCTCTTCATCTACCTTTTATGCTTTTTCTCTCACTCGGTGAGCCTCCCTTTGTATCCTTTCATCCTCCTCCCTCTACCTTTGTTATTATTCTTCTTGTTGCTTATGTGCTTCCTCTGCTAATCATTTCTCTACTTTGTGTAATAACCTTTGGGCCTCCTCTTCCCTTTTCTTTGTAGCTTATTCATTCTGCCTTTTCTATTCGGAAATACCACTACCACTTCCTTTTCCTCCTACAGTCATGATTTTCATATTGAATCTCCTCCTTGAGGAAGCCATGCTACATGCATTGCGATATATTTCCTCATCTAAATCCTTATGATGAGTATATTCAAAGTGTACCCCTGCGTATGCACAATATTTTGAGACCTTGTCCCAAGGATCATTTATACGGAAACGTTTTTCTTCGAAATGAAAAATTTCAAGCTCTCTCATGAAATAAAGAGCACTATTTACCTTAAAGAACTTGTAACTACCAATATAAAATGGTAGTGGAGGATAGACAACCTTTTTCATTTCAAACAGAAAGTTCCCTAGTCCGTCTATATACAACTGCCTTATTACCTCTTTATGAATAACATAATCTGTGGCATATTTTTGTAGCAAGGAAGGAGCTTTGAATTCCCCATACATTCTTATCTATAGATCTTCCTCATAGAAGAAATAACCCCCATATTCTCTAATTGTCTCTAATGCTCCTCCAGACATGAAACTACAATCTTTAACAAATATTATCTTGTAAAGTGGCATTAGAAAATCTTCACAGATGTTCTGATAGAAACTATAATACTTATGTGCCCATTTTAAGATTTGATATGCAGAGTATATAGGAGTCCTGGAAGGATCCCATTTGAAATTTACTGCTGAGAAATAATGTGTGCATAAGATGCAGTCAATTAAGAAAGGGCTCATATAAAATTCAAACTTCCTTTGAGTCAAACCCTCAGGTGATGCAATTATGCATGAAGATAGACCGCTTTCCACAATGTCGGCCCAGTTGAAAATAGTAACTTGCATGGCTATGTAATATATCAACGGTACCCAAATTATCTTATAAAATATTCCATTCACATGACTGAAGATTCGATTCATCCTTAGGGCTATGAGGCAGTACCAGGTGTGTAAAATGGTAGTTTCGTATTCTCCTGAGGGTTTTTGTCAAAACTAATTCCCATACACCATCATTTTAATCACACAGTCAAACACATTTAATTCCAGATCCCTTATCCATTTATCTTTCATGTAAACCTGGGGAGCAGGTAGCTTACATGATTTAGTTATATATGCAGGGATGGAAGTAGCAAAACCATGTTTATCAACGTTTGACAGGATCATAGTATTCATATCTTCGTATGGTAGAATCCAACTGATTACCTCGGCACATGGGGATATTTCGGGGCATGTAGACACATTCATGATAATGAATTTCATTATATTTACATACACTGATATTTCCTCTAAACCTATATATGGAAAAATATGGTCCTTGATCATCTGATAAGTCTACCCACACTTAAATTTGGACTCTAACCCTGTGATGGATTTTTTTTCCTCGTAAATAATTCCCACCTTACATAGAATCTCTACCTCTTAATCATCCCCTATCACCTGGGCCTTCTTCTTCCCTTTCTTAGGCATGTTGTTGTATGAAGAACGAAACTGCCATAAACACACCAAACATGTCTTAGAGGTACTGTGATTATAATCATGCATACATCATTCATAGAATACTGATATGAACAACTACAAAAATGTAAGAAAATGAATAGAAATTTAAATGATAAATAAGAGTTTCTTTCCACAAAACTTGTTTTACCAACTCATATTTGAAAATCTTGAAGAATCTGTGATATTAGAAAAAGGTTACTTAGTCACACTAAAAAACAGAAGGTAAACCATAGGTTTTTGCTGGATTACTTCAAAATGCGAACTCCCCATGTTGCATGGGTATTAGACCTTAGGTCTTGCAATACAATAGTCACTCGAGGTGTTTTGGCCAAAATCATTCTGCACATCGCATGTATGGGATTTTCTAGTGGCTTAACACTCATAAGAGAACAAACCATGAAATATCCCCATAGAAGCCAAGGGAAAACCCTACAATGGCTCAGTGGCCTCAACAACAATGAATGGTCTGAATCTTACTCTTAGTCAAAAGGGGAAAGCTTCCACAAACCTACTTCAGCCAAAAATGGTACTTCACCCATAGAAAAAACAACCAGGGGAGGTGCAATCGACAAAATGTTCGATTGGCCAAACCCCCCCCAATGCTTTCGTATGACATGGTCTGATTGGTGAGGTCGGGTGGAACAGAGCAGGTGAGAAAATATTTAATGATTGTGCTGAAAACATGAAAACAAAAAAGAAACGCCAAGGGTTTTGGGGTGTTCTGACTTGGGAAAATCCTCCATAAGTCATTAAACCTTCTCAAAAAAACAAAAGAAACCTTGAAGGATCAATCAATACCTAAAACATTATGGCTCGGAAAACCCCAAAAATATATATGCGCGAACCCTTCAAAAATCACTTTTCAAATCGTGTCAAATCACGTTAGCAAAATGCAATCGAGTTGGAGCATTGAGCCTACTTGGAAAATGGTGGCTGGGAAATCAGTGATTGAACTAGATTGACTATTTCATAGATGATCCAAATGGAATTTTCCCATTGGAAGCATTCAAAATGGAAAGGGACAACAATTCAGAAATATCCCAAATGTATACAGAAAAACATAAAAGGTAGCATTAAATGTAACCACTTAATGGTTTAACGATCCAAGGGTAAAAAAAACATTGTTTCGTTCCACAGTTATAAGCCTTTATTGGAAAAACTATTCTCATTGAAAAACAAAGAGAAAATATTGCGACAGTGTTGGGTGGAATTACGGAACAAATCCGATGTGATCATATTGTAACCAACACTCTTGTCAATGATAAGACTATCGAAAGGATCCTTGAATCTTCATCGGCGGTGAAAAAAAATATTACCCGCAATGGCATCAACCCCAATACTAGAGTTCTTCCAAAACCATAGCGGGAACTCAATAAAAACTACCGCAAACCTAATCAACCAAACCACGAGAACAAATCATCAGTTGTGTTAGCACTATGTCTGAAATTTTGAATTATGGACTTGAAATGTTTGGAAATGATCTTACTTCAGGAATTTTGTGGAAGTGCATTTCAAGTTATCTGGTTAACAAGTTCTGTCACCAGGAGCCGTCAGATGGAGAGTGAATTTTGATCTACAATGATAGGTCTTTCTGTATATTGAAACATGAAGCAACGGAATAAGGGTAAAGTATGTCAAGATTCTATGATTTGGATTTAGGATGGTGAATATCAATGACAGAAACAAATTCCGTGGAGAGGAGATGTGATGAAGGACTTAATTTTGATATTTGCGGAGTTCATTAAATGGGTGTGATGTTGGAGGGTCAAGATTAGAACAAGGTAAGATCAACGACCCTAAATCATTCTGCTTGGTGAACCTGCTCAGAGGGAGAAACTTTTTCAAATCGCAAAAAGGGTTAATCATTGAGAAAATCAGATGGTTGAGATGAAGGTCGAGATATATCTGCAGTCAAAAACAATTCCATGGATTGAACTAGCACGGAAAAAGTTACAATTTCGATCCATGGAAAGTGGTAGGGGCTGATAAGATATACTGGTGAAAACAAGAGATCGGGTTGATCAATGGGTGAGAAGCATTCTGCAATCATAAGTTTCTCAAATGATCAGATGATAAAGTATGGGCGGAATACTAAAGTTCTCAAGGTTTAAACGGTCCCAATGAAGGTAGTTTAGAGATTGACGGTTGATATTGATCTCCCCAAATGAAGCTATGCATGTTGATAGTGTTGAGTTTTTGGTATGAAGATTTGGTGTATCTCAGGCTTAGATTGCAAAGATGAAAAAATATACGGTACTTAGTGCATGGAGAAACACAAGGGTTATGCAACATAAAAAACTATAAAAACATCTACATCGAGAAGACGCCCTCATGTACAATCTTCCTTCCCGAAAGTTAATTGATTTCCCTAATGCCATTTGTGATACACCTAGAGGATAAATTATCCCAGCAGTAGCGCCATATCGCCCAAACTAGATATCCATCATGTGGATGGCATGTGAAATCAGAAGGATATCATGAAAATCTAAGATGTGGAGCAACGAATTTGATCACCACATATAGAAGGGAAAGCACGATGAAAGAACTTTTTTGGTATCGTCGTCACAAGAACGGAAGGTTAAGAAAACGTCCAGTCCATATTCCCTAAAGCGTATGGTTGACCAGGAAGGGAAACACCCGAAGTATTTTCTGCGGCCAATAATGAAATGTCACAGCAAATAAGGCGGCATGACTAGATCTCCAGTGGGAAAGGAATCCCTTGGCTCATGTGCTCACTCATGTTGTGTTGTAGGTACAATAGATCCCATGCCATTTTCACACGAGAACCCAATTATACATACGAAGATTGATTGGTAGGACTCTTCGTAATCTTAAAGGGTTTCATCAAGATTTTTATTTTTCTCTTAGGATTCCTTAACTTAACCAAAATACCAAAAACAAATCCATGTTTGATTTATTTTAAATTACTAAAAGATTGGGTTTTGTTTGTTTTGTTTTAAACATCCCGCATCCCGCATCCCGCAACCTGCAAGTTGCAGAATGCGGGAAACCTTTTATTTTTTATATTTCATTTTCAAATCCGCATCCCACATCCCGCAAATGCGGGATGTGGGAGAATTTTTATGTGTGTTTATTTTACTCAACCCTCATCCCACATCCCGCAATTTGTGAAACACGGGTTGCGGGGTTATCATTTGTTTGCATTTTGGTTTGTGTATTTCCACATCCTGCATCCCGCAAGATGTGGGATGCGAAATGCAGAGCCAATTGCATAATTTATTTTGCTATTTTTCTATTCCGCACTTCGCATCCCGCAAGTTGCGGAATGTGGGTTGCAGAATGATTAATAAGCTTGCGATTTTTTTTTGATCCTGCATCCCACAAAGCTGATCCTGGCCGTTCTTTTTCTTTTTATCCTTATCTAATGGTCTGTATTATTCATCGAGAATTATAAATATGATAGTTTTTATTTACGATTTTCACTGTTTTTATTGCTCTAATTCACTCTGCTATGTGATTTTACCTCCAGAATTTACCATGCGATTCTGATAGTGATTACTATAGTCTCAGGTTGGTTTCCAAGTTGCTTTCTTGCAATTTGAATTGTTTACTGTGCTTAATGTATAATTTGGTTTTAATTTCTGGTATAAATATTCAAAACAACACATGTTGACATCCAAAACCCCCAAATTTACCAGGAGTAAAAACCTTCAGAACGACATGTTCACCAAAGACCCAAACTTTAGTGTCTTTTCTGATACTAGCAGCCAAGTGACTGAAAGTTATCATTTAGACTAGTCTTGGTTTTACTCAATTTTCGATAACAATGACCTCTCATATTTCTAGAGTGACCAAATTGTTTATGAGAGAATTAGAGATTGTATCCTGCATATTATTGTTGCCAGACCAACCATCCTACCTTATAAAATTTTTATTCGATGGATTATAGACCACGCAAATGTGAAAGATCATTCTTTCAATACCAATACCGAGTCTCAGCTAGCCAATTTTTGCTCCGAAGCCTTTGTCAGGATTTATGCTCTTAAACCTTAGACCCAACTCCTAGATGCATATTTTGTTAACACTACCAAATCCAAATTCAATTTCGACCAAATGCTTAAATCTTGGATGACTGAACCCTGCAAGTTTTCCAAGAGGAAAGACAAATTATACCGTGTCGAGTGGTTTAAAGAGCCTTACTCCTTGCTAGCAGTGATGTTGTGCAGCCTTTATGGCCTTCCCAACTGTTCTTTCTTTAAAGAGAAATGGGCTCCCATTGCTCATCACATTATTACTACAGGTGAATCTTTCCCTTGGGCCTCAATTCTATCACTGGAACTTAAAAATGCCATACAAGAGTTCCAAAAAGCCACTGCTAAGAAAACGCCCAATTTTTATCTTACTGCCTTCATTGTGGACATCTTTTGTGCTGATTTCCGTTACCCTAATTTGGGATGGAGATGGGAATTACCGGCCCCACTTATACATATCTATCATTCCGAGCTCTGGGATGGAAACTATGTGGCTAGGTTCTATGATATATGTGAAAGTTTCCTTGGCAGGGTGTATTTTCTACTTTTCAACAAAGAAGCCCCTGTGTTCTCACCAGAAGCAAAATCTCTCATAGCCACTATGGGGGACTGGTATGTGGGTGAATCTTTCACCTATATTAGGGTTTATGGCAGCAACACAGCTCACATGTTTCCTGAGGTCATGCCAGACAGGTTGGTCTTAGAAGAGATCTCATTTCAGATAGTTACAAAGGGGATCTACAAGAAATTTGTTGTACCAAAGAGGAAATTTTGGCCCAGGTTTCCTATTACCCTTGCATCCTTGAGCCTTCCCTCACCTACTTGGGAATCGGAGCTGAGTGACCACATCATGTCACTTAAACTTGGTTTTGCAAGCAAAAGGAAGCATGATCCAAAAGCGATTGTCAATTTACACCTGAGGCAGAACCATTTCAAAACAGGTTATGTTCATGAGCAAACTCCAGATGATTTCATTTATCAGGGAGTGGACACATTTTATGAAGTCCCGGCAAGGGCTAAGAGCAAAGAAGAGGAAGACCATATCCTGTAGTATCAAAAGGATACCAGGGACAAGGTAAAACATTACATGTCTATGGAATTGGACATCCTAGAAAGGATGGTGTTATAACTAGATCTTGTTCTTAGTTTATCTGTTCCTTTTGTCCTTTTTTTTCAACCGTTGGTTTAAAATGATTTTATATTTTATGTTAATTTTAAGAATTTTTGACAATCAATAATTTCGGTTGGAATTGATACTTTTAATGGTTGAATCATTTCATTATTTTAGTTTTAAGGTTTGTCTTTTGGGCTTATTAGTTAATATGTACATCTTTAAGCTTTCAAAAACTTATAATAAAAGTTCATTCCAAGTTTTGATTTATAATCTAACTCTCATTTTTGAGTCCTTTGTCAAATATTTTCATGAGGAGATTCCTGTAGCAGCTTTGTTTTTCCTGTTTTTGTCATTGTCGTTGGAAGAAGATTACGAGGAGATGAAAATGAATTCAGGAAAACCAAAAGAGGTTTTTGTCCACAACAGACTCATTCACAAAAAAATCTCTCAGTTTTGTAACAGCTATTTTCGTTTGAGAGATTCGAATTCATCTTTGTGGCCTATTTTCAGGGTTTGACTTATTTAATAATTTCCTGTTTTAGTCACAAATTTGCAGAACATATTCCGATCAATTGAAGAGGAATTTTGAAAAACCAAGAGAGGTTTTTGTTTATACCATACTCATTTAAAAAAACCTCTCTCAGTTTTTACACAGGTGTTTCGGATAGAGAGAGATCAAGGCGTCTTTGAGACCACAATTTCCAGAAATTCACCAAATTTCCCCAAATCCGATTTGCTATTTTTTGGGTTAATTATCTTTAAAGATTTTGAGTTATCATGTAACTAATTGATGTAAATATTTCAAATTTAGACCTAGAAGGTAGTTATGA
>LPNX010906261.1:57015-101323 GCA_001517045.1 Pseudotsuga menziesii | reverse complement strand
TGACTTTTTTGAGGATAACATACTTTCAGTGGATTATAGTAGAAATTTTTTAGTTCCTGCTATGAGATTATCATGTTATGAAGAAGAAGTTGTTGCTCTTCAACCTCTTAGTATTGGTATAAGAAATAAGTTGCCATTCTTGACTTATGGTCACTTTCAGAATTTTATTTGTTCAAGTTTTGATCAAGGGTTTTATTTAAAGGTTGAGAAGCAGTTTGAAAAGCCCTTGGTTTCCATTATTGATCCAAAGTTTAAAAAGAACAGCAATGGAGAGGAAGAGAATGCTTCACTTTATGATGAATATAATGAAGACATAGAAGTTTTAAATCAGAAATTTCATGATCCCATGGCTTCTTGGATGGAGTTGTATTTTTCAAAGGTTTCTAATGCTCCATATTTTGGCATACCTACTATTTCCAGTCATAAGTATCAGCTTCCTACAGACTCTTTATTGCATTTATCACATCTTTTGTGGGTTTTCTCAAACAGTAGCATGCATGAAATCATGATTCTCAGTCAAATGGTTTCTTGGCTTCACTGGAAGTATGATTACACTTGATTGGGTTGTTTCCTCCAATTAGAAGTAGGAGTAAATATCAGAATAAGCTCGCTATACGAGCATGTAGATTATTTTCAGTATGCTGGTTTGTAGCAGTATTTTTTCATTTCAAAGGTATGCGTTCAGAGTTTGACAAAGTTGCAGAGATTTGGTAACTGACTCCATCACCCAATGAATAAGGCACAAGGTCTACAGGTTCTTGAAGCCTCACAAGGAGGACTTCATCCCGCAGCAAGAGCCAGATGTTATAACTAGATCTTGTTCTTAGTTTATCTGTTCCTTTTGTCCTTTTTTTTCAACCGTTGGTTTAAAATGATTTTATATTTTATGTTGATTTTAAGATTTTTTGACAATCAATAATTTCGGTTGGAATTGATACTTTTAATGGTTGAATCATTTCATTATTTTAGTTTTAAGGTTTGTCTTTTGGGCTTATTAGTTAATATGTACATCTTTAAGCTTTCAAAAACTTATAATAAAATTTCATTCCAAGTTTTGATTTATAATCTAACTCTCATTTTTGAGTCCTTTGTCAAATATTTTCATGAGGAGATTCCTGTAGCAGCTCTGTTTTTCCTGTTTTTGTCATTGTCGTTGGAAGACGATTAAGAGGAGATGGAAATGAATTCAGGAAAACCAAAAGAGGTTTTTGTCCAAAACAGACTCATTCACAAAAACCTCTCTCAGTTTTGTAACAGCTATTTTCGTTTGAGAGATTCGAATTCATCTTTGTGTCCTATTTTCAGGGTTTGACTTATTTAATAATTTCCTGTTTTAGTCACACATTTGCAGAACATATTCCGATCAATTGAAGAGGAATTTTGAAAAACCAAGAGAGGTTTTTGTTTATAACATACTCATTTAAAAAAACCTCTCTCAGTTTTTACACAGGTGTTTCGGATCGAGATATATCAAGGCGTCTTTGAGACCACAATTTCCAGAAATTCGCCAAATTTCCCCAAATCCGATTTGCTATTTTTTGGGTTAATTATCTTTAAAGATTTTGAGTTATCATGTAACTAATTGATGTAACTATTTCAAATTTAGACCTAGAAGGTAGTTATGGAACTACTTTACTTTTGTAATGATAAAAGGAAGATAAACATACAGTTTTGGGGGGAGGATTTTTCACTCAAGGAGAGGCTTTGGAGCTTTGATTTCTCAAGCTAGCACTTATAACTCTTATGTAAGTGGATGATTGTTATTGATTATATATAAACTGATAAGCCATTTTACCTGTCATGCTTTTTCATTTCTGATCTGTTTGATTGCTTAGTCTACAATTTCATTTCTTGTTTAAGTTTTATTCATGTAAATGCTTGTAGCCTGTGGATGGAATTAGTATTTCATGTGTAATGTTTATGGCTTATTGGGATGTGTTTGATCCCCATTTTATCCAATTTGCATGATTCAGTTCTGTATTAGTTTGTGGATGTTTATTTCCTCCTTGATTGATGAAGTTTTCAACCAAAACCATAAAAACCTGTTTTATTTAATTTTACTTTTGAGATTGTGTTGGCTTGTTCTTCTGGTAGTCTAAGAACAATTTCTGGCACAAACAGATGGAAAAGGACAAGGAAAAAAATAAGCTTGAGCTGCAACAATAGAGGCTCTGTCATCCAAAACTATGTCTATCAAAACCGACTCAGGCTTGGACAAAGGGAAAGATCCAAAGAGAGAAGTTCTCCAGACATTTGTGGAAGAAAAGGTTAAATATTATTTGCAGACTTCATAGCATATAAAGAAGAAGATGAACATAATGACTTCAGCATTAGATACTCAATAAGTTGCAACATCTCAGTCGCCTGAAATTTCCCAGGTAACCACTATGATTGAAAAGACTCTACCTGAACAAACTCAGGTTGAGGACAAACCTTCATAGAAGACAAATATCTCTATCCTTGTTCCTATTATTGACCTAACTCATTCAGAGGAAGAGGAGGATAGAATTTCTCCTGTGGCTATTACTGTTTAGACTGGTAATGATTTCCAAAACTCACCAATGGTAGCAATGGTAATCCTTCATCCTCTCTTCCTCAATCTTAACCTGTTTATCAGTCTACTCCCTCTTCTTCTGCAATACTTATTTCATCAATAATTTCTTTATCATCTTTTTTTGAAGGTTTTGTTGTGACTCCTTTTATTACTAATCTCTATCAAAATGCCACTGTATTACCCGAATCAATCATACCTTTTTCTATGGATATCCATATTCCTTCATTTGTTGACCCTCCAGTTTTTAAATACCATTTCATATTCCTTCAGTTAGCTCAGTTTCATCCCCTATGTCTGAGAAAATTGCAATAGTGTCACCATCATCATTTCTTAAGGCTACTACTGTGAAAATTCCTTCCGTGGAATCTTTTGTTCAGGACATTTCTTCAGCCCCTGAAGTGACTCTTGTTCAGAATGTTACTTCCTCCACTGCCACCTCTCATATCACAATGGCTATACCTTATCAAACCACAACTCAAACTTCATCTTTGATATCCACAGGAATTAGCATACCTCCTAATGATGAGGTCAGAGATGAGTTCAATGAATACTTTGTGGTATCTTTAGGTGAATATCGATATAGTAAAGCTAATAAATCAATGGTAAGACGTGGTAAGAAGAGGGGCAAAGATCAGAATGATATGGATATGTCAATGGTGAATGAAGTTTTATGGACACAGTAGTCAAGTGATCCATAATCCTTTGCTACAGATGCAACTTATGTTCTAGGAGCCTTCACAGGTGCTAATATCAATGTTGTCAACTCTTTAAATGGAGAGTTTGATAAACAAAAGGAAAAAAATATCAGTTTGAAATAAGCACTAGAGCAACTCAAGAAACAACATGAGGACAAGCAGGATGAACTTCAACTGAGGAATGTTACTCTCAGTGTAGAGTTTCAAAGAGAAAAGAATGATAATGCTACTCTAGTTCAAAAAGTTGCAGTATTATAAAGGGAAAATGAAGATGCAACTACAAGTGCAGCTTAATCTTCATTTTCCAAATTTTCCCAAGAAGAGTTTAAGGAGCTTGCTATTAGAACTAATAGGGAACACTTTGATTTGGTTTGTGAGTTATTTAACACTCTAGTTGATATATATGAAACTCACATATTGTTTGACAAGATGTCTGTTGTTCTAGAAGACCTAATTGAGAGAAGACAACAGGGCTCAAAAGCTTATGATGAGGTCACCGATTGGAAGTGGTACATGAAGGAGAAGCATGATAATATCACTCTTCTCACTACTTTTCAGTTTAAAAGAGACATAACTATTCTAAGATCTTGGGAAGACTTGGATGAAACAGTAGCTGAAGCTATAAAGAAATCTCAGGCAATATGCAGTAGAAGGTGGTATGCAGTTGATAATATCATGACCGAATTATCCTTTCCTCCTATGGTGCTTATTGAGAAGGCATGTCCCCTTGGACTGATGATCGAGCAAGTTGAGAAATGGAGGGATGACCAGGAGGAGAAAATCAAGGAACTTGACCACATCAACATACATGACGTGGAGTAGTTAATCAAACAACCATTTGCAGTACAAAGCAAGATTCATGTCTAGATCTAAGTTTGGCATAAGTTGGCTAAGAATGAGGTCGAAGATTATAAGTGTAATGCTCAATTAGGCATAGAATCGGCTACTTATCCTGATATCGAGGAGCTTCTATGAATTTGGAGGGTCTGGAAATATTTCCTAGGACATTATCCTTGTTTAGGTTTTGGATCCCCTTTAGGAGGAATCTTATTGTTTGTAATATTTTGTTTAAGTGAAATATCTCCAATGTATCAAGGGGCTCTTGAACTTTTGAATTTTGGAAAGGATATTGATACAAGGGATCGAACCAACACTTCATTCTTACCAAGGTCTTTTATGTAATTTGTTACAGAGAATTCTAAATAAATACAGTGTTGTAATCCTTATCTCTTGTACATGATTTATCAAATTTCTTTAACATGTTTGGGATTCTTGTTCCAAATGATCAGATAGTATGGCGGTTTATTTGCAATTGGTTAATGTGTTTATTTAAATTTGATTTATCTTTGTTAATTATTAATGCATTGATAAAAATTCATGAAATTTCTTTTATGAACTGTCTTTATCTATTTCTGCAAATGTTTCGGCAGTAAGAGTTTTATAGCTTATAAGTTGGTTTTTCAAATAACTTGAGCACATGTAGGTTATCTTGAATGGTTTAATTCTGATTTTATGTTATTTAATTTGTATTAAACAATTGTAATCTCAACAAGTACAATTTCGTTCTATTTACATTTCTGTCAATATAATGAATTTCCTGTTCTTCACACATCTCAAGACAACCTGTCATTCATTCAACACCTTTTCAAAGTTTTTAGATTTAGATTAGGTACTTCTTCCTAGTTAGGTTTTATTTTCCATTTTATTTTCTTAATTTTTTGTTTTCCATTCTGGAAAACAGATCCCCTTGTGGATCAAATACATGCATAATCCAATGGAGGCTACAAAAGTATCCGTGGGAGATTACCATCCCAAACAGCTCAAGGATAGAATAATACCTCGGTGGGATTGTTTGAAGCCTTTGGCTGGGTTTTCTTCATGTGTTGCAAGCATTAAACACCCTAATAATCCACATACACAGTTAAGGATTCAACAAATGGTGCTAGAAGGAGGGCCAACAAATCACGCCTAAACGAAATAATCATACACCTCCTCGAGCAAGAGAGTCCATCATCACTCGTAGTTGCACTAGAACATGTACCTTAGGGGAACAAGTAGCTCAAGTTTCAGACACTATCCCAGTTGCCTCAGGACAAGAACAGGCTAACCCATCATACAAATACGTTCTTGTATCACCAATCCTAGGGCCGATCACAGTCGAAAAACTATTGAAGTGTAATTCCCACAATGTTGCCGAGTTTAGAAGAAAATTCGCTGAAGATAATCCTACTCAAGATTTGCCTCAAATCAGTAATAAAGATAGTCCAAGGCCAAGTGATCAAAACACTGAAAGATGTCACAATATTTTTAGTGAGCCATCCACTCCTGGGTTAGATCTAGGATCCTTGTTTCCAGAGTGAGAAACTCCTTGACATAATATCCGAGCGAGAGTGCCACTCCCGTCTCCTCCCTATTCTTCATCTTCATCTGACGAATCGTCAAATTATGAATCTTCAGACTCCTCAGTAGAATCTATCTCGATGACTGACGAATGACATAAAAGGCCATGGTTAGACGGGGATGCCATATCCATTTTAGGTGATCAGCATAGATTTCCTAGAAACCTTGAGAAGTGGACTCTGAAATTTAATCCAGATGATAAGACTCCTGTGGAAGAGCACATAAAATTCTTCATGCAAGCCATTAGACTTAGAAATGTTATCCATGATGACATGGTTTGAAGAATTCTCCCTTACACATTTGAGGGAAATCCTTCTACTTAGTACTTTTCCTTAGAAGCTAGCTCCATCCCATCATGGGATGTGTTTTTCAAACTCTTCACTTAAAAGTTTGGGGTTGAAAAAATCTTGCAGGAATGAGTCATAGAGCTCTCTTCCATGAGAACTAAGGGTAAAGAAAGATTCAAAGACTACAATCACCTGTTTTCATATTTAAACAATAGAATCCCGAATACAGTACTTCTTGTTGAGGAATTACTGGTAGCTTACTATAGTAAGGGCCTCCCGACCCAAATAGCCATGTGGGTTAAAAGGGCCCATAAATAATCCTTGCAAGATGATTTCTCCGAAGCCATTCAGGTTGAAGGAGACATGTTATGTCTCAAAGACAACCCTGAATCTACATCTGAACAAGCATCTACCTCACATAGGAAAAGTGATAGTTCCCTTAAACATGCTGCTACCAGCCAATATCCGTTCAATATGAGTGAAGTGAAGAAGCTCCTTCAAATGATGTCTAATGAGATGGTAGATCTCAAGAAAACAAGCAATGAAAATTAACCAAATAAGAGAGTATTCAATAGGCCACCTTTTAGGAGGCCAAATCAACCTCCTTAGAATCCATCACTACCAAATCCCAATGATGGATTCACCTTAGAAGAGATCTTCTCTGTCTTGAAATCCTTAGCTGTAGGAATACCAGATATCCCTGAAACCCTTCAAGATCAGTCCACCCAAGAATCACAACCTCTCGAAGAGGAAGAGGAGGATGACCAGTAGGTCAGCTCTGTCAGCTTCTTTTCAGAAGAAGAAGAAGAAGAAGAAGAAGAACCCGACATTGTTTTTAACCTAAAACACACACATAATACTAGGTCTAAAGGGCCACCTCCCCAGGAGTCATATCCTCCAACACAGACCCTTATAAAAGGTAAAGCTCAAACTCAGAAGGACACCCTCATTCCTGAGCCAGAATACAACTTGGAGGAGGATATTAAGAGAGTCAAAGCAAACATATCTTTGTTTGAACTTCTCAAAATCCCTTCCATAAGGGATTCCTTACCCAAAAGAATGATCATAAATCAACCCCGAGAAGCTCAAAATAATAATTTTGACTCCACTCCCCGTCCAAACCATTAAAAACTGGGAAGCAAGGGAACTCCTCCCTTTTTAAAAACATTTGAAATATTTAATAGGAACGTGCATAATTGTATGGTAGACTCAGGTGCTTCATCCAATGTTGTGCCCCTTTCTGTATGTAAGAAAATCAATGCCACCTAGGAAAATTGTCCTATTCAAATTGTGCAATTAGATAGATCCAAGGTTAAAGTGAGAGGCAGGCTGAGAAATGTTCTTCTCAGGCTATCTGTAGATCCTTGGATTCACCAAACAATCGATATTGTGATTGCAGATATTCCAGAGACCTATGGTATGTGGCTGAGTTGGGATTGGTCATAGAAACTTAAAGGCTACTTGTTATTGATTGGTCTCACTTGTGGTTTTCCTCTTAACAGGAAGCCTAATAAGCTCAAAGTTGACATAGAACATTTCATGAAACAAACTATAACTAATCTCAATGGTTCCAACGAATCTGTCTCCTTCTTTAATAATCAAATTGAACATTTCGCATTTGACACTTTCTATGGAGACTTACCTACTGATGTATCACCAATAGAGAATGAGCAGAAACACTCTCAAGTAACTCATCTTACATATGTTTCATTCTCTAGCACTGTTGTTCATAATGTATATAATGTAAATACAAATTTCAGGATTGATCCTATAGTTTGGACCTTGTTTTTAAAAGGCTCCGGCTCAAAGGAAGTACCAAGAATAGGATGTGTACTTATTGATCCTAAAGGGATGAAAACCATGATTGCATTTAGGTTGGAATTTGAATGTACCAATAATGTGGCCGAGTACGAGGCTTTAGTCCAAGGACTCAAGAAAGCTATAGATATGGGAGCTAAAGCAATTGAATGTGTGGGAGACTTCCAAATCATTGTGAAATAGGTATAGAATAATATACATGTCTATCTCCCCACCTAGTTAATTATCAAAGATTAATCAGAGACATTACTAATTCCTTCTCAATATTTAATATTAGATCTGTTCCTAGATCCCAGAACTTTGATGCAGATCTGCTAGCCAACACTGCATCTAGACTGATCCCTCCTGAAGGCTTGTCTCCACAAACCTTCTCTATCAAATTGATGTACAGACCCTCCATACCTGATAATGTCACAAATTTGAAGGTGTTTGATGATGATCATCAAATACTTGACTTCCTTTCAGCCCAAAATACCTTCGAGGGTATGGCTATTGATGAAGTTGATCATGAGAAGTCTCTATCTGATCCTTCCAACATTATCCCCAAGTATGTCATCGGTCTGGAGAAGTTCTATGATTTACAAGATAAATTTAGAAAAACCATCAATTGCAAGACTCAAAGCTCAACTTTGAATCACACCCCTGTTAACCTAGGAACAGTGCACGAACCTCGATTTATCAATCTTGGAATACACTGTTCCCGTGACGAAAGAATATATTTTATCAAACTATGCATGGAATTTAAAGACATTTTTTCCTGGACATACAATGAGCTTGGGACTTTTGATACTACTTTCATGCATGATAACATCCCCATGAAACCTGATGTAAAACCCTATCAGTAGAAATTGAGGGAAATGCACCCCATTATGGAGCCTTAGGTCAAGAAGCAACTAGATAAGCTGCTCTTAGCTAGGATCGTATTTCCCATATGACATACGTAGTGGATAGCTAACTTGGTCCCTGTTCGTAAGAAGAATGGGGAAATTAGAGTCTGCGTAGACTTAAGGAACCTAAACCAAGCCTCTGAAAAAGACAACTATCATGTTCCTCCAATGGAGTATATCCTACAAAAGGTAGCCAAATCAGAGATGTTTTCACTACTAAATGGTTTTCTGGTTACAACCAAGCCTTGGTTGCACCCAACGATCAACTAAAAATGGCTTTCAGGACCCCTTGCGGAATGTTCACATAAAGATGAATTCTGTTTGGACTAATAAACGCAGGAGCCACATTCTAGAGAGCTATGGACATATATTTTAGGGTTTTGATCCACAATTTTGTTCTTGTGTACCTTGATGATGTTACCATTTACTCTAAAAAATGACAAGATCATTTGTCTGCGCTAAAACAGGTATTCGAAAGGTGTAGGAAATTCAGCATCTCCCTCAATCCCAAGAACTCCATATTTGCAATAACATAAGGTAAGTTGTTGGGCTTCATAGTTTCAAAGGAAGGTATTATCATCGATCCAGAATGTGTAGAAGCAATCTCCAAAATTGGCATTCCTAACTCTTGTAAGGCAATGCAGTCAATTTTGGGTAAGATTAATTTTGTTCGAAGATTTGTTCCTAATTTTTCTCAAGTAGTTAAACCCCTCCAGTTTTGGTAAAAATTGATGAAGAATAGAAAAATGTATTTACTGAAATTTGGAAAACCATAGCAGAAGCACCTGCTCTCATGTCCCCAGATTTCAGTAAAGACTTTACATTGTACACATTTGCTACTAAATTTTCTTATGCTGTTGTCCTCATGCAGAAAAATTACGAAGATGCCGAAATCCCCATTTCATTCATGAGTTCGACATTCAAAGGGAATAAACTCAATTATTCCGAGGTTGAGAAACTAGCCTACATAGTATACAAATCAATAAAACATTACAGGCCTTATCTTTTGAAGTATAGGACTAAGGTGATTGTCCCTTATGCAGCAATTTGCAATGTCCTCGTCCAAAAGGAGTTGGGGAAAAGAGAGCTCACTAGATGATTGCCATTGAAGAATATAATCTGGATATTAAGCCTCTGAAGATCGTCAGAGGACAAGGTTTGTGTTAGCTCACTGCCCAGTCAAACGACCCTAAAAATTAACAAGTTGATTGGGAACAGGAAGAAGTTACTCCTACAAGTTTTGTTAATGCACTTGAAACTGTAGCATCTAAATGGAATGATCACATCATATTCTTTCTTCATAATGGGTTTGCTTCTGGAACCCTATATCCCCAAAAACGTAGAGCATTAAGGTTGAAATCAGCCCCTTATCAACTTATTAATGATGTTCTATTTAGAAATAATTATGATGTAGTGCTTCTCACGTGGACACTTCTCAGGTGATACTACGGCTGACAAAATTATTAGGACAGGATACTTTTGGCCTACCTTGTTCATATATGCCCATTCATTTGTCATAAAATGTGAGCCTTTCCAGAAGTGCGCTGGAAAAGTTAAGAAACCTGCCTACCCCTTGCAGCCAGTAGCAGTCCAATCCCCATTTCAGCAATGGGGATTGGATTTCATCAGACCGATCAAGCCCATATCCACATTACAACACAAATACATCTTGATAGCCATTGACTATTTCATGAGGTGGGTAGAAGCATTCCCTTTAAAACTGTGTAACAGAAGCGAGGTAATTTTCTTCCTAAAAAATCAGATAATCACCAAGTTTGGCACCCCCGAGTATCTTGTTTTTGATAGTGTCTCATATTTCCAGTACATTGAATTGACTAGATAACCCTTGAAAAGGGGATAAAGCTTAAGTTTTCTGCTAATTACTACCCCCAAGAAAATGGTCTTGCAGAATCCTCAAACAAAAACTTGATAAGCATCCTTAAGAAGACAGTGGCTTCACATCACAAAGACTGGCGCACCCAAAATTACTATGCTCTTTGGGAAGACTCGAGTCACCCCAAAGGTAGCCCTTGGTAACTCCCCTTATTGCCTTGTTTATGGCAAGTAAGTTGTCCTACCAGCTAATCTCACCATTCCTTCATTGCAATTGTCCCAATCCATCCAAGAGAGTGACTCTTCCCCACTATAGCAGAGGATTGATTCTCTGCTCAAACTAGAAGAGGATAGAGAGGAAGCCAAGAATAAATTCTACCAACATCAATAGCTGGTTAAGAAGTGGTTTGATGAGAGGTATTCATCAGACATAGAATTCTTAGTGGGAGATTTAGTGTTAATATGGGACAGACAATACAAGGACAACAAAGAGTACACCAAGTTTCAGCACCTTTGGCTAGGACCATTCATTGTTACATAAAAGATTGCTCCTAGTACAGTTCGACTACAAAAACTGGAAGGGGTCATTGACACCTTCCCAGTGAATGTTTTTCTACTCAAGAATTACTTTGTTTGAGAAAGGTTGATTCAACCCTGTATATAGTTTTGGTGTGTTATATTCCTTTTATTTTTTGAATGCTTGATTTTGGTAACTTTTGGTGATATCTACACTTTTAGAAATAATGAGCAATCGGTCTTTTCAATATTCAATACTCTCAACTAAAGAAAACCTGTCAGTTTCTATCATTTTCTAACTCATATAAGGATGTGTTATATTTGAATGATAACCATATTTACATAATTTTGTATTGATGCTCTCTCATCCAGGTTAATACCTTTTACATGCTTTACTTTGATGATGATAGTTGCCGAAGAAAAGGTTCATCCTGTCTAAGGTCTCATTAGGGTACTGTGGCATATCTTCATAATCCTTGTCAGTATTTGTCTTTTGCTTTCAATTATGGACATATATCTTATCATGTGGATTACAAGATGATGGGTCTCATCATGAGCCAAATTATTAGGTTCATAGGTGCTCATTGGAATGACATCTTTTCCATTTAATATGGGGAGATGGCTTCCAGTTCTCTGGAAGATGGGAGGTCCTATCACAGGTCAACTCATTCATGATATGCAGAGCATTAGTGAGTAACACTTCCAACATATGGATACCAAGCCATGGTAGTGTCTTCTAATTCATAGTTTACATTAAACCCCAGCCAAACCCAAAACACGAAAGCATTACACACAGTAAAGGGGATCTGTATGAGGCCAACCTCACTATGATCATGGGCTTGATGTTGGATTGAAAATTTCACCTAATGGTTCCCAAGACATGATAGTTTCTTTCATCCATATAGCTAGAAGACAAGAGGTCTCCTTACCGAACTGTCTTGCTCACTTTCCAAATCAGGTTTGTGAATGGCACTGATCACCAGAACATGGGGTAGTGGTCTTGTGTCAATACAATCTTGCATTGTAAAAAAAATATGGGGGGAGAAAAAATGATGGTTTAAGAGGCCCTATGTGAAAAAACCAAAGCGGTAAAGGTATGACTTTAGGTTCATCTTTAAACTGCATGCCTATGTCAACCTCAGTTCAAATGACCCTATCCTCCAATGGCGTTTGAATCCGAGTTGCATCCTTTTAAATGACCATGGATGAGAGTGCATCAATAATTTTAATAGTTTCTAGTTGGTTATATTCTTATGTTAACATTTCTTGATAGTTAATCATTTTCCCACTGACAGTTTGATTGGAAAGGATTATTATTTTATAGAGATAACTAGTTCTTCCAACCAGTCGCCATTTGTTGTAGGTACAACAGATCCCATGCCATTTTGACATGGGAACCCAATTATACATATGAATATTGCTTGGTAAGACTCTTCATAATCTTAAATGGTTTCATTAAGATTTTTATTTTTCTCTTGGGATTCCTTAACTTAACCAAAATCCCCCAGAAAAATCCATGTTTGATTTCTTTTAAATTACTAAAAGATTGCCTTTTGTTTGTTTTGTTTTAAACATCCCACATGCTGCAACCAGCAAGTTGCAGAATGCGGGAAACCTTTTATTTTTTATATTTCATTTTCAAACCTGCATCCTGCAAATGTGGGATGCGGGATAATTTTTATGTGTGTTTACTTTATTCAACCCGCATCTCGCATCCCGCAATTTATAGAATGCGGGTTGCGGGGTTATCATTTGTTTGCATTTTGGTTTGCGTATTTCTGCATCCCCCATCCCACATCCCACAAGATGCAAGATGCACAATGTGGAGCCGATAGAATAATTTATTTTTCTATTTTTCTATTCTCTACTCTGCATCTCACAAGTTATAGAATGTGGGTTGCAGAATGATTAATAAACTTGCGATTTTGTTTTTGATCCCGCATCCCACAAAATTTATCCTCACCATTCTTTTTCTTTTTATCCTTATCTGACGGTCTGTTTTATTTCTCAAGAATTACAAATATGATAGTTTTGATTTGCGATTTTCACTATTTTTACTGCTGTAATTCGCTTTGCTATGTGATTTTACCTCTAGAATTTACCATGTGATTCCGACAATGATTACTATAGTTTCAGGTTGGTTGCCAAGTTTTTTTCTTGCAATTTGAATTGTTTACTGTGCTGACTGTATAATTTGGTTTTAATTTCTGGTATAAATCATTAGAGGAAATTTCAACTCAAAATGGGCCTCCTAAAAAAAATCAATAAAATAATAGTTAAAATAATATTTATTAATTTTGGAGGAAGAAAAGAAAAAAACTACTTTTTTTGTTTGTATTTTCGACATATCTCCCCTTGTTTTTACTCAAATTTTGATATGGAGAGCTCGTTGGATGTGGAATTAAATTCCGCATCCAACGAGTACCCACACAGCATACTTTTGACAGACCCCGCTACCCCAAAAACAAGAAATACCTGAAAAAAACGTGATGATGATGTAGCAGGGTCATCATCACGTTTTCTCAGGTATTTCTTGTTTTTGGGGTAGCGGGGTCTGTCAAAAGTGTGCTGAGTGGGTACTCGTTGGATGCATAATTTAATTCTGCATCCAACAAGCTCTCAAGATCAATAATTGAGTAAAAACACGGGGAGATATGTCGAAAATACAAACAAAAAAAAGTAGTTTTTTTTAATGATACCCATCCCCAAATTTATAGTAAAAAAGTGTTTAAGACCTATACGGTATTTCAAATTTAAAGAAATTGAATTGGCTAACACATTATAACATGGAATTTGCTTTAGAGTTAAAAGGCCCATTTTGAGTTGAAATTTCCTCTAATGATTCAAAATGACACATGGAAACATTCAAATCCCCCATATTTACCAAAGACATGTTCCCCAAAGACCTGAAATTCAGTGTCCTTTCTGATACTAATAGCTGAGTGACTGAAACTTATCATTTAGACTGGTCTTGAGTTTACTCAATTTTTGATAACAATGACCTCTTAGATTTCCAGAGTGACCAAATTGTTTATGAGAAAATTAGAGCTTTTGGCCTGCATATGATTGCTTCTAGACCGACGATCCTACCTTATAACGATGATGTTCGATGGATTATAGACCACACCAATGTGAAAGATCATTCTTTCAATACCAGTATCGGCTATCATCTAGCCAATTTTTGGTCCGAAACCTTTGTCAGGATTTATGCTCTTAAACCTTATACCTAGCTCCTAGATGCAGATTTTGTTAAAACTGCCAAATCCAAATTCAATTTTTACCAAATGCTTAAATCTTGGATGACTGAACCCCACATGTTTTCCAAGAGGAAAGATGAATTATACCCTATCGAGTGGTTTAAAGAGCCTTACTCTCTTCTAGGAGCGATGTTGTGCAGACTTTATGGCCTTCCCAACTGTTCTTTCTTTAAAGAGGAATGGGCTCCCATTGCTCATCACATTATTACTACAGGTGAATCTTTCCCTTGGGCCTCAATTCTTTCACTAGAACATAAAAATGCCATATAAGAGTTCTAGAAATCCACTGCTAAGAAAAATCCCAATTTTTATCTTGCTGCCTTCATTGTGGACATCTTGTGTGCTAATTTTCGTTACCCTAATTTGGGATGGAGTTGGGAATCACTGGCCCCACCTGTGCATATCTATCATTCCAAGCTCTGGGATGCAAACTATGTGGCTAGGTTCTATGATATATGTGAAAGTTTCCTTAGCAGGGTTTATTTCTGATTTTCAACAAAGAAGTCCTTGCGTTCTCACCGGAAGAAAAATATCTAATAGCCACTATGGGGGACTGGTATGTGGGTGAATCTTTCACCTATATAAGGGTTTATGGAAGAAACATAGCTCGCATGTTGCCTAAGGTCATTCCAGACAAGTTGGTCTTCGAAGAGATCTCATTTCAAACAGTTACAAAGGGTATCTACAAGAAATGTGTTGCACCAAAGAGGAACGTTTGGCCCAGGTTTCCTATTACCTTTGGATCCTTGAGCCTTCCCTCTTCTACTTGGGCATTGGATATAAGTGACCACATCATGTCACTTAAAATTGGTTGTGCAAGAAAAAGGAAGCATTATCCAAAAGGGATTGTTGATTTACACTTGAGGTAGAACCATTTTCAAACAGGTTATGTTCATGAGGAAAGTTCGGATGATTTCATTTATCAGGAAGTGGATACATTTTCTAAAGTCATAGAAAGGGCTAAGAGCAACTAAGAGAAAGGACATATCCTGTAGTATTAGAAGGAGATCAGGGACAAGGTAAAACATGATAGGTCTATGCAATTGGACATCCTGGAAAGGATGGAAAAAGACAAGGAAGAAAAAGAAGCTCGAGCTGCAACAAAAGAGGCTTTGGCATCCAAAACTACGTCTGTGGAAACCAGCTCAGGCTTGGACAAAGGGAAAGCTCCCATTGTATAAATTCCCTAGCCATCTATGGAAAAATGAGTTAAATATTATTTGCAGACTTTAGAGCAGATAAAGTAGAAGCTGAACATAATGACTTCAGCATTAGATACTCAAGAAGTTGCAACTCCTTTTATGACTGAGCTCTATCAAAATTCCATTGTATTACCTAAATCAATCATACATGTTTCTATGGATATTCCCTATTCCTTCATTTGTTGTCCCTCCAATTTTTAAAATACCATTGCATATTCCTTCAATTAGCTCAATTTCATCCCCTATGTCTGAGAAAATTGCAATAATGTCACCATCGTCATTTCTTAAGGCTACTACTGTACAAATTCCTTCTATGGAATATTCTATTCATGACATTTTTTCAGCCCCTAAAGTGACTCTTGTTCAGAATGTTACATCCTCCCCTGCCACCTCTCATATAACTATGGCTATACCTTCTCAAACCACAACTCAAACTTCATCTTTGATATCAACATGCATTAGCATACCTCTCATTGATGAGGTCAGAGATGAGTTCAATGAATAATTTGTGGTATCTTTAGGTGAACATCAATATTATAAAGCTTAGAAATTAGTGGTAAGATGTGGTAAGAAGAGGGGCAGAGATTAGAATGATATGGATATGTCAATGGTGAATGAAGTTTTATGGACACAACAATCAAGTGATCCACAAGCCTATTCTACATATGTAGCTTCTGTTCTAGGAGCCTTCACAGGTGCCAATATGGATGCTGACAACTCTTTAAACAAAGAGTTTGATAAACAAAAGGCACAAATTGTCAGTTTGAAAGAAGCAATAGAGAAACTCAAGAAACAACATGAGGACAAGAAGGATGAACTTCAACTAAGGAATTTTAATCTTAGTGTAGAGTTGCAAAGAGAAAAGAATGATAATGCCACTCTGGTTCAAAAAGTTGCAGTATTAGAAAGGAAAAATGAAGATGCAACTGCAAGTGTAGCTTCATCTTCATTTTCCAAATTTTCCCAAGAAGAGTTTAAGGAGCTTGCTATCAGAACTAATAGGGAACACTTTGATTTGGTATGTGAGTTATTTAACACTCTAGCTGATATATTTGAGACTCACACAGTGTTTGACAAGATGTATGTTGTTCTAGAATACCTAATTGAGAGAAGACAACAAGCCTCAAAAGCTTATGATGAGGTCACTAATTGGAAGAGGTACATGAAGGAGAGGCCTGATAATATCACTCTTCTCACTACTTTTCAGTTTAAAAGAGCCAGAACTATTCTGAGAGCTTGGGAAGACTTGGATGAAATAGTAGCTGAAGCTATAAAGAAATCTTAGGCAATCTGCAGTAGAAGGTGGTATGCAGTTGATAATATCATGACCAAATTATCCTTTCCTACTATGGTTCTTATTAAGAAGGCATTTCCACCTGGACTGATGATCAAGCAAGTTGAGAAATGGAGGGATGACCATGAGGAAAAAATCAATGAACTAGACCACATCAACATAAATGACGTGGAGCAGTTAATCAAACAACCATTTGCAGTACAAAGAAAGATTCATGTCTACATCCAAGTTTGGCATAAGTTGGCTAAGAATGAGGTCGAATATTATAAGTGTAATGCTCAATTACGCATAGAATCAGCCACTTATCCTAATATCAAGGAGCTGCTATGAGTTTGGAGGGTCTAGAAATATTTCCTAGGATATTATCCTTGTTTAGGTTTTGGATCCCCTTTAGGGGGAATTTTATTGTTTGTAATATTTTATTTAAGTGAAAGATCCAATGTTTCAAGGGGCTCTTGAACTTTTAAATTTCAGAAAGGAGATAGATACAAGGGATCGAACAAACACTTCAGTTCTGCCAAGCTCTTTTATGTAATTTGTTACAAATAATTCTGAATAAATAAAGTGTTGCAATTCTTATCTCTTGTACATGATTTATCAATTTTCTTTGACAGGTTTTAGTTTCTTGTTCCAAATGATCAGATAGTACTGTGGTTCATTTGCAATTGGTTAATGTATTTATTTAACTTTGATTTATCTCTGTTAATTATTAATGCATTGATAAAAATTCATGAAATTTCTTTTATGAACTGTCTTTATATATTTGTGCAAATGTTTCAACAGTAAGAGTTTTATAGCTTATAAGTTGGTTTTTCAACTAACTGGAGCACCTGTAGGTTATCTTGAATGGTTTGATTCTGATTTACTGTTATTTAAGTTTTATTAAACAATTATAATCTCAGCAAGTACAGTTTCATTCTATTTACATTTCTTTCAATATGATGAATTTCTTGTTCTTCACACAGCTCAAGACAACCTGTCATTCATTCAACACATTTTCAAAGTAGTTTAGATTTATATTAGGTTCTTCTTCCTAGTTAGGTTTTACTTTCCCTTTTACTTTCTTAACTCTGTGTTTTCCATTCTGGAAAAATTATCTCCTTGTGGATCAAATCCATCCATAATCCAGTGGAGGCTACAAAAGTATCAGTGGGAGATTACCATCCCAAACATCTTGAGGATAGAACAATACCTGTGTGGGATTGTTTGAATCCTTTGGTTGGGTTTTCTTTGTGTGTTGTAAGCCTTAAACACCCTAATCAGCCACATACACAATTGGGGCTTCAACATGTCGTCACCAGGCTACTTGACGATGAAATGTGCGAAAATGTTGACAGGTCATCCCCGTGTCCAGTTTTCTAATCCTACATAAACACCACCTTTCAGATCCATTAAGGTAGATAGGATGATCTATTGTATAAGAAAACTCGAGGTATCTTTCTGAGAATAGGTTCCGAGGATTCTGATAAATTTCCAATGGCGATTTGGTTTGAGAAGCTTGTTAGTCTGGGTGTGTTGTTGGTTGGTGATCTTGATTCCATGCTCATCTATCGCCCTTATTTTTTGAACCAAGGAAGAGCTAACCATTGAGGAAAGGACATCAAGCACTTTGAGAAATACACATTTTTTCATAGAGCTCTCCCCCCAGCTGCGTGGTGCCTAGTATTTCACGTCTTGTGGGTTTCCCTTCAGAACCCCCGGATGTAATCACTGCATCCAAATACTCGGTACATGATGATATTCGCTAGCACCACTCTGTCGGAGCGAATGCTCATACTGGAGCATCAGGGGTCCAAAGTCTTCATCATATCTTTCATGCACCCCGTCTGCCAACTTTTTATGAGGTGCCGAGGAGTACAATAATGAAAATCCACTGGAAAGGCTTGTTTCTGCCAGAATCAAGGGGAAAGCTGTGAAGAAGGATAAGCATGGAGAGGATATAAACTCCTTTTCTATCTTTGAGACCATGTAGAAAGGTTCCTTTGAGCATAGAATGAAAACAAAGGGAAAGGACACATTGCTAACTCGACCAGCAGACAAGTGGTTCGAGCCCAGTCATAAATGAGCCACTAGAAGCATCCTGAGACGTTGTTCCACAGCCCACGAGCTCAAACCCAGAAATGTCATGCTACAATATAGAATGAGCACACACATTTGTTCCATGATGTTTGTTTAAATATATGTAAATGGTGGCAGAAGTACCACGGTCTATTTATTAGTGTTTGATTATGATTGTAAACAATTTCAATCCCTATTTTTAGGATTAGTGTCAGTGGTCTGAAACGTTATAAATTCGCTCCCCATAGAGGGGATAAAGCGGTGGGGGTTTTCAAGAGTGGCGAGGCTCGCATTGTAAGGGGGTTTGATTTTTCAGAGATGAATACAATTTCTGAGGAGGAACAATAAACCTCTCATGGAAGATATTCATGTGCCATATTTTTCTTCAATAAGTAATTTCTTTATGTGACTATTGATCTTGTTTTCCACTCCATTTTCTATTTTATTTAATGTTTTTGCATTCTTGTATATGGGACAAAATTCATCTTGCATGCTCTAGGTCCACTGTTCAAGCATTTTTAAAATGTTTTCTTCTAAATTCTTGCAGAATTCTCCTTAGTTAGGTGCTTTGTTTAACGGGCTGTCTCCTTCTGTCCACTAATAAAGTTGCTAATACCTCCAGATTGAGGAAACAATGTCTACCTTTCCTCTGTCCATAAACCTTCATACTTCCTACCTCCTGCAACCTACTTTCATACTTGACTGTTGACTCCATTTCCCAATGGTCTCCTCCATGATTGTCCCACCAAAATTTATAAAAACAAACTTGTTATATTCATAAATATGACCTTCTGACTATCTTTGATTGAATATCTTGAGTATGAAAATTTTGTAAATAGTGAGAGATCCCTCTTTGAATGTATTAGGTCAAAAATACAGTCTAAATTGGTTTTTGTTGTTACCTCGAGATTTACCTTTCCTCAACCTGGGTACATTTTGAGTGATAAAAAATTGATGACGTTGTCGAGGATGGAAGCCTCAAATCTTCCCTGGGTATGAACGACATAGTTCTAGATTTGATTTTTGATGGTGAGCAAGAACCAGACATTAAGAAGTTTGTGCATCTTTCACCTGGTGACTCCATGCTTAGAGAATCTAGCTTACAGTGACTCCACTTGTGACACGATCCAGAGATTAAGTTTTCAAAGAGAACCAACAGACTCTACTGGGGAAATGAGCTCATTGTAAAAACATGGAAATGAATTATGAAAACATAAGGTACTCAAGTTTCAGTTTTCTCCAAGATGTCTTATCCTTTTTTTTAAATTTTTTCCTATATTTCCCTAAGCTTGTCAAAACAATTTTCCATTTTTCATTGCACTCAAGACGAAGCCATGAATTTAATGTTGTATATCCTTCTTTATGAACTGAAAGTATTTGATCATCCTGTACATTTGATTTTGATCAAGATCCTTGATTCAAACAAGAGAACATTAAAGATCACCCTTGTGAGCCTCATGAAACCACAGTTGATAATACATCCATTCCACTTAGCTTTGTTTCTTCTAATGTCGCTAATCGGTACAGACCACTTCACTTACCTCTTGTTCTTCATGACTTCCCAACAAAGAACTACAAGTACCTTCCTAAGTTTGATGAAGAATCCAATAACCTCACAGCTGAAAAACATTTACAAGCATTTGACCATTTCCTTGACCTTTTTTAAGTAGAACATGATGATATTTACATGAGGTATTTTTCCCAATCCTTGCAAGGAGATGTTAAGGAATGGTTTAAACACTTGTAGCCTGAATCCATTAGTACATGGGACAAGATTTATGACATGTTTTGAAATTTTGGGGTAAGATGAGGTCAGTGGACCAAATACTTTCAGATTTTTAATCCATGAAGAATTAGGAGGGTGAAACCATGTCTAGTTTTAATACGAGGTTTGCAAGCTTTTACTATAACATGCCAAAAGAAATCCAATCTCTTGAAAATGCTTCTAAAATTATTTATGAAACTACCTTTCCTCCCAAACTTTCATTACGTCTTTTGGAGACAAATTCAGTCACATTGCAACACATGTTTATTGACTGTTTGGAGGTTGAAGACAATATTAGGATGTCTAAAAAAAATTCATATCAAGACAGTGGTCATATAAAGGAAAAGGAATTAGACTTGGTTGAGAAACATAACAAAAATAAACATTCTATGTGCATCTCAAACCTTCTCTTAGTAAACAGAGAAATGATCAGCCCATTGATGTAAAAGAAGATGGTCTTACTAATTTGTTTTCTGAATATTGCAATCAGCCTGTTATAAATTTTGTTAGTGGTGATTTTAAAAAGGATTTCAGTATTCCCATATATGATGAATATGAGGATGAATACTTGGATGTTATACATAAAAAACCAGCTGTAAATTTTGTAATTTCAAGGCCTGTTAGTTAAGCAAATGTGAGTGTAATCCAAAGTCAAAGGGCTGAAACAATTAAGGATAGTGAGTGTGTTGAAGGTGACATTTTACCTTTGTGCTATTTTTCATTTGAACTGATAAGACAAAGACTTAAAGCCTCTAAACAAAAACATAAATTTGAGGATATGGAAAATGTCATGAAATGTTTAGAAGTAGAAGATGATGAGAATGAACAATCATGCAGCCAATCTCAACTTATGGAAAAATTAGTGGTTTGCAATGAGGCATTGGATCACAAAGAAAGAGGTGAGGGTTCTCAAATAAATGCTTCTTTAAATTTTTCACATTCATCAATTCCATCTCAAGAAGAAGAGGTTTATTTTCTTGATTATGTTGAAGAACAAAATGACATTTCTTTTGAAGTGCTTGAGAAGGATGAAGTTGTAAATTCAGAAATATGGAATGAAGTAGCTGATATATCATTTGAAAATAGTTATGAGAATTCCTTTCAAAGTTCTTTTGAATATCAGCTTGACTTTATGCAAGATGAGTTACTTTTTGGACAGCCTTGTCATGACAAATAGGTGATTGAGTATGTTGGAATTTGTCATGTTTTTTATGATCCAGTGGCAGAATACATGGATAAATATTTTAGATGGGGTAGTTGGTTGTGTGTTTTCAGAAAAAGACATACTTTTCACCTTAACCTTTTTCCATTTTGTTCCTATGTGCTAATTTTGATCAAGCATGAGGAAGAAACATAATTACTGGATAAATTGCTTGATTGGCTTCATTGGAAGTCAGAGTTTACTTGATTGAGAATTTATGCTCAATTAAGTAGGATAGGTAGGTATGAATAAGCTTGACATGGTGAGCATTTATTTCAGCATTGTTTAGTCTAGTTTCAATTTCAAGCGTAGTTCGGTTATAGGTTAAAGTATGTAATTACAGTTGTTTTCAGTTTCCAGAGTATGGCTAGGTGATAGTTTACAGATTGATAGGAATTTTCTTGCAGAGTGGTTCAGTTTATGGTTCAACTTAGAGTTGGTTGAGGGTTTCAAAGAAAGACTGAGAGAAACCCAATGGATCTTGCACTTGGTATACGGGGTTCTTTTCTACCTCGCATGGAGGATAACATCCCTAGTGGAGCCAACTGTTAGCACTTTGTTTGAAATTTTGAATTATGCACTTGAAAGGTTTGAAAATGATCTTATTTGAGGAACTTTCTAGAAGCGCCTTTCAGGTTATTTGGTTAGAAAGTTCTGTCACCAAGAGCCATCGGATGGAGAGTGGATTTTGATCTACGGTGGTAGGTGTTTATGTATATTGAAACACGCAGCAACCAAATAAGGGTAAAGTGTGTCAAGCTTCGACAGTTTAGATTCAGGATGGAGAATATCAACCAAAGAAAGAGATTTCGTGGAGTGGAGATGCGAGGAAGGACTTAATTTTGATATTTGTGGAGTCCATTAAATGGGTGTGATGTTGAAGGTTCGAGATTAGCATAAGGTAATATCAATGGCCCTAAATCATTCAGTGCAATGAACATGCTTGGAGGGAGAAACTTTTTCAAATCGTGAAAAGCGTTAATCAGCGAGAAAATTAGATGGTTGAGATGAAGGTGGAGATAGATCTATGGTTTAAAACAATGCCATAGATTGAACTAGCGCGATGAAAGTTACAATTTCGATCCATGGAATGTGATATGGGATACGAAGATCTACGGTCGAAAAATGATATCGGTTTGATTGACGGGTGAGAAGAATTCCATTATTAGAAGTTGCTCAAACGATCATATGAGAAAGGATGGGAAAAATACTAAAGTTCTCAAGGTTGAATGGTCGTGATGAAGGTAGTTTAGAGATCAACGTTTTATATTGATCTCCCCAAATCAAGCTATGCAGGTTGATAGTGTTGAGTTTTGGGTATGAATATTTGGTGTATTGAGGGCTTAGACTGAAAAGATGAATAAATATGTGGTACTGAGTGCATGGAGAAACACAAGGGTTATGCAACATAAAAAACTATAAAAAGATATACATGGATAAGATGCCCTCATGAATGATCTTCCTTCCCGACAGTTAATTGATTTCCCTGACGCCATTTATGCTACACCTATAGAATAAATCATCCCCATGGAAAGTCCATCTCGCCCAAACCAGATATCCATTGTGTGGCTGGCATGTGAAATCAGGAAGGATATCATGAAAATATAAGATGTGGAGTAGTGAGTTTGATCACCACACGTAGCAGGGAAAGCGCGGCAAAATAATTGTTCTAGTATCATCGTGATAGGAATGAAAGGGAAATAAAATGTCCAGTCCATATGCCCTGAAGTGTATGGTCGACTAGGTAGGGTAATGCCTGAAGTATTTTGTGTGACCAATGATGAAATCCCATAGAAGATAAGGCGGTGTGACTATATCTCTAGCGAGAAAGGAATCATTCGGCTCCTGGGCTCGCTTGTGTCATCACCAGGCTACTTAATGATGAAATGTGTGAAAATGATGATGGGTCATCCCATGTCCATTTTTCCAATCCTATATAAACACCACCTTTTAGAGCCATTAAGGTTCATAGGATGAGCTAGTGTAGAAGAAAACTCAAGGTATCATTCTTCCAACAGGTTCCAAGGATTCTGATAAATTTGCAATGGAAATATGGTTTGAGAAGCTTGTTAATATGGTTGTGTTGTTGGTTGGTGAACTTGATTCCATGCTTATCTATTGCCATGGTTTTTCACACCAGGGAAGCACCAACCATGAGGGAAAGGACATCAAGAACTTTGAGAAATACACTTGTTTTCAGATAGCCATCCCCTTAGCTATGTGGTTCCTGGGATTTCATGTCCCATGGGTGTCCCTCCAGAACCCCAGATGCAATCACTACCTCCAAAGCCTCGACACATGATGATAGTCACTAGCATAAATATGTGGGAAGAAATGCTCGTACTTGAGCATCAGGGGTCCAAAGTATTCATTATATCTTTCATGCACCCCATCTGCCAACTTTTTCTGAGCTGGTGAGGAGTAAAAGAATGACAAGCCACTGCAGAGGCTTGTTTCTGCCATAAGCAAGGGGGAAGCTGTGAAGAAGGCTTAGCATGAAAAGGATATACAATCGTTTTCTAGCTTTGAGCCCATGCAGAAAGGTGCCTTTGACCACAGAATGAAATCAAAGGGAAAGGACACGTTGCTCACTCAACAAACAGACAACTGGTTCGAGCCGAGTCAGAAATGAGCCACCAAAAGTATCTTGAGACGTCATTTTCATTGCTCATGAGCTCAAAAAATAGAAACGTTGTGCTTCCATCTAGACCAAGCAAGCGCATTTGCTCCATGATGTTTGTTTAAATATATGTAAACCGTGGCAGAAGTACCATGATCTAGTTGTTAGTGTTTGATTATGACTATAAACAGTTTCAGGCCATATTTTGAGGATTAGGGTCGGGGATCTAAAACATTATAAATTGGATCCCCACAGAGGGGAGAAAGGGGTGGGAGTTTTCAAGAGAGGAGAGGCTCTACATTGTAAGGCCTTTCAGTGTTTTTGAGATGAATAAAATTGTAGAGGAGGAATGTTAAACCTCTCATGGAAGAGATTCATGTGCCATATTTTTCTTCAATAAGTAATTTCTTTATGTGGCTATTTATCCTATTTTCCACTCCATTTTGTATTTTCTTTCATGTTTGAGGATTAGTGTATATGGTCCATAATTCATCTTGCATGCTCTACGTCCATTATTCAAGCATTTTTAAAATGTTTTCTTCTAAAGTATTGCAGAATTTGCCTTAGAAAGGTGTTATTTTCGACAGGTTGTCTCCTACTATCCACGAATTAACCTACTAATACCTCTAGATTGAGGAAATGATGTCTACCTTTCCTTTGTCCACAAACCTTCATACTTCCTACCTATTGCAACCTACTTTCAGACTTGATTGTTGACTCCATTACCCAATGGTCTCCTCCATGATTGTCCCACCAAAATTTATAAAAACAAACTTGTTCTATTTATAAAGTTGACCTTCTAACTGTCTTTGATTGAATATCTTGAGTATGAAAATTTTGTTAGTGAAAGATCCCTCTCTGACTGTATTATGTTATAAATACAGTCTAAAGTGGTTTTTGCTGTTTCCTAGGGATTTACCTTTCTACAACCTGGGTCCATTCTGAGTGATAATAGGTTGCACAATATTAGTGCATCTGAACATATTGGCTTACACAAGCAAGTCCTATCGATGCTATCAACAGATAATTTTGAAATGGCTTGTAGGTGAACTTACGAAAAGTTCCCGACAATGGAACAAGAGATAAGAAAAACAAGACCTTACCGAAAGAATTGGTTCAAATATCTAAGCTAGCCTGATACTTCCATGAAACTTGATAAGATGTTTAGAAAAGCACTTGTAATAGCTACAAATGAGCCGTCAGAAAGAAATATAAAACTCTATTGAGAAGGTCGGCTCCAAGACCCAAGTTTCATCGACATATCAGAAAAATAAAAAATTCTTTTCGAGATGACGTAAAGAGTAAGCCCGGAAATCAGATGAGAAACATGAGCTTCCCTAAGGTGTCGACTATACTCGAGAAGCTCAGCCGACACATCAGTTGGAAAACCTGAGTTTCAAACTTTGACAAAGGCTCTTTCTAACTTGTAGAAAAACAAGAAATGTCAGTGGAAAGGATATTCAGAGAGAAAAAGTGGTCAAGAAAAAATCAAAAGCTAAAAATCCAAGGAGAGGCCCTAAAATCACAAAATTTTGGGGTAGTGGTTGTAGCTGCAATAGGTCCCAAAATTTTGGGTTTATTTTGAGGCCCTATGTAACACTCCAAAATCACAAAAATTAAAAAAAAATTATGTCAGACAGTTAAATCTACTTCGTAGCCTAACAATGATTAGTTTAACAACTATCTTTAGGTAGATTTCAAGATATGAAAATAAGAGAAACTTAACAGTTAACATTCTTGACTAACTGAAACTAGGGACAAAATAATTATTTGCTAACTTAAAACATATTTTGTACTAGTAACATTTATTCTATCATTTTTTTCTGTTAGTGTTGAAAGTTAAATATTTTAGAGACTTAAGGACTTTAGATCAATTGTTTAATTTACAGCACATGCATGATTCTGATAGTTGTGTTCTTGTCTTTTTTTTAAAGGGGTTTGAGGATAGCCCGAGGCTTACTTATATTTTTCAAAGCTAATGCAGATTCTATAAATGTACAGGATTACAGGTAGGCTTAAATCCATATTTTGATGTATGATTTTAAGACTCTGGAGACTGTTGAGTAAGTTATGCATGAAAAATTTAATTTTTAAAATACTACCTAGAATTACGATGATTGAGCACTTCTATACTGAGTGTTTAGACTTATTTTGCCTAGTTTACAATTATTTACCATTGTTTTTACAATTTATTTGTTTGTAAAAATGAACTGCCCGATTATAATTCTGATTGGTTTATGATTAAATATTTTACTATGCAAACCAAAAATTTTCTCTTAAGTCTTCCNTATCTATACAATATATATATATATATATATATATATATATATATATATATATATATGTGAGATGCATAGCATATATATCAATACAAGCATATATATAAATATATTCGATCCATGTCAAATAACTAACCTAGTGTATTTGATGCATGTAATAAAACATTTTAAACCTAGCTATAACCCTAATATGCATTATTACAAACTATTCCTAAATACAAACTATATCATGCATAAAAAATTTGGTTTAATTACTAATACCAAGTAATAGTGTTCCTTTTCAAATCGTTATAGGGATTAAAGTGTGGTATCAAAACTATGTCAAAAACCCAAAGTATTTCTATCTTAGTGGGATCCACGTGGTATTTAATTGTTGGAGAGAGGGTTTGGTGATAAACCCAAGCATAAACACCATAAACATTTACCCTAACCAATGTTCGACTCATTTTTTTATGTTTTAGCCCTTTTGGCCAGGAAGAGTGGTCGACAGGCCTTCCGCTTTCTCGGGTCTGTAACCTCATTGTGGTGGTGTTTTAAGGAGATTGAAGCTCTTGTTCTCTTCTATAATTGTGAGATTAATATTAAAGTTTTGGTTCTCTTTTTTGCTCACAACGTTTAGTGGTTCACAGTTGGCTCAAATGCCATTACGTTTTCTTGAGCTTTGTCGTAGTTTTTACATGTTGAAGGCTTGAGTTTCAACACCGTTTTCAATGAGCTCAATGTAACAAAAAAATGGGTAATTCTCGATGCCCCATTCCAACAATGATTTAAATATTTTTCCTAAAAGGAAACTGAGGATAAAAGATAAATAGTTTAACACATAATGCTTGACTATGGGTGAAAGGGTTTTGTAACACTGGTAGGACGATGAGTGAAGGAGTTTACCGAGAACATGAAGGGTAGGAGCTCCATAGGCTCGGTAAGCCACGGTTCTACCCTTGAGGTGCCTTTCATTGTTGGTTTGCAGCGATGAAGTCAAAGGTGCTTACGGCCGCATACATGCCTGTCATGGTGTTCGTTTTACTATTTTAGATGATGGTTGTTTTATTTTTAAGGTGGAGGAGGACATATGGCCGTTGTTGTTTATAACCCTTGGGTTTTTTTTTTCCAAAATAGCTACAACTCAAACATTAATATGATCAGGTAAAATTTCTGTTACCATGGTTACTTGATTTGGAAGCTTCGGCCATTATGGCTCTTTTGTGGATGTAAATTAGTTAAAGGTTTTTTTTTTAAATAGTCAAATTGTGTAGTGACTATTAGGTTTTAATATGGAAGTCTGTTTATATACTTTTTTTATTAAAAAGGAAAAAACTATGACTATTATGAAGTATTTGTTTAGAATTAAATTATTCCTTTAGGATTTGTAAATGCAGAGAAATAAAACTGTGAAAATCTTAGGTTTTTGTATTTTTATCCATTTCTTTAGAAATTAGTTAGGTTTTACTTTTGTAAATATACAGGCCGCAATTTTCTTTGGTTTTTACCCTTAGTGTTTCTCACCCGGAGTTATGGCTCTTACATATTTATCTGTGGCTGAACGTTAGAGGATGTATTATTTAAATATTTAGTAAAAAAAAGAAAATTAAGACTAGGTTGTTTTTATTACCATTATTTCTTTCAAAAGGATAGAGCCCGTGACCTGAGTGTGAATAAGAGTTAAACTTGGTAGATTTCCAATTGCAAAGTAAGAGATTTTGTGAAGAGATTCATGTTAATGATTAACTATTATGCAAAATAATTTTTTGGATAAAACTGGGGTTAAACCATTAATAAAATGGTTATGATTCTTGTTTGTATAAATTGTTTACTTATTTATTAACTTAGGGTTTTAGCGAAGCAGTTTATCTATAAATAAAGGTGTTACACTAATTGTTTTTTTGATAGGTTTTTAATACCTATATTTCATTATATGAAAAGTATTTTAATTATTATTCAAGTTTTCAAATACAGAAAAAGTTTATCTTTACTAAAATATATAACTATATTATAAATCAATCTTTACAATTTAATTTAACCCTATACTATTTACTGAGTCAATGATAAACGACTCATTAGGATTGATTCTAATTAAAGAAGAAAAAATATGGAAAGTACTTCTATATTAATAGTTTAGGCCCTAAATAAAGAGAATTAATAGGATAACTAGTTGAAGTAACAGTAAAGCTTTCTATGTTAATACGGTTTTCAGTTCCTTTCATTCATGGATAAATCCTTCCTATCTATAACTAATTATTCTTTCTATACTAGAGTACTTCATCAAATGATGAGTGGAAAAATACAAAAAAGATATTTTATTCATAACATTCCTCTTCTAATTAAAGACTTGTGCTGATAAATAGACCTTCCTAAATAATTTACACATTTTAACATTAGATGCTAAATGTCAAAGATTACATAAGAAAATAGAACTAAACACGGTTGCATACACATAAGTAATTTGCTTAGACATAAGTAAATAAATTAACACAATAGAACCTGGTAAATTGTAGAAGGAACAAACAGCCAAAGGATCCCATTCCACCCAATGTATTCCTGAAGATAGCTCCACAGCTTGTCTTAGGACCCTCGATCCTGTCCACTGATCCATCAGGATGATAGCCATGTGTGAAAGGATGGGATTAAAACCCCTGCATCTCCACAAAAGTATTTAATAGTAGTACTTCTACCCTCTACAGTAGGAACTCAGCTAACTAGCTGCACTAGTTCTTAAATAGTCTTAACACTCAAACCACTTTTGTTTTTCCCCTCATCAAATCTCTTGTGCATATCTCTCAAATTCATAAATTTCACAGGGTAATGATTGAATAGCCTCCTACTGAATTCGATGGGTAAATATACGCATGCCTAGGTATTTTGGTTAGTTTTTCACTTAATGAGCCACCTACTCTTGTTCCACTTTCTTGGGGAACATGACCACAAAATTAGGGAAGTTTCCCCTTGCAATACCTAGAAGTGGTTGAGAATGTTTCCATGTGTCATTTTTCTCTCACCTCAGTATATTCCACCTAGTGGGAGAGTGGACACTCATTCAACAACCTCCTTAGGATCTTTGTCTCGTATTTTATTTATTAACTGATAAAATATTCAACATAATTAATTACAGTCATCCTTGACCCCTCATGGTCAATAGTCACAAAATTTATAAAAATAAAATAAAATTTCTTCTTTAAACATAAAATGTTATTGGAATTGGGGTACATGACATAAACCCTTCCTTAATTCTAACATCATCCTCGATGTTAACTTATTCATCATTCTCATATCTACCTTGGAACATAATTGGATATGTTTCCCGCATATGAATCTCCAATTCCTAGGTTGCTTCTCTGGACTAAGGTGCTTCCATTGCACCTTCAGCTACCCAATGGTGTGATTCCTAAGCAAAATCTCCATCTTATCGAGGATACAATACGGTTCCCCAAAAAATATCCTTCAGATTCCACCTGCACATCATTCCAATTTATAACATGAGTTGCATCATGCATGTATCATTTTAAAATGTAAATGTGAAAAAATTATGAACTTTAAGATTTGGTGGTAAGGTCAATTGGTATTCCACTAGTTCAATTTTTGACAATATTTCAAAAGGCCCATAGTATCGGGTGCTAGCTTAGCACAACTTACAAACTTTAAAGAACTCTTTTTAGGTTTTACCTTGATGAAAACATCTTCGCCCACCTGGAACTCTTTCTGAATTCATTTTAGATCTGCTTGACTCTTCTGTCTATCTTGTACAACCTTCAAATTAAATTGTCCCTGCTTCACGATTAATTCCATCTCCTTTAATAACTCAAATCCTAGTACTAACTTGTCAACTGGGTTACTCTATGAGATGGGAGTATTTCATTTTCTTCCATACAAAATTTCAAATGGGCTGAATTTTCCTGAAGCTTGGTAGTGATTGTTATATGCAAACTCAACCAAGTGTAAATAGTCCTCCCATTTACTTGGTTGTTCTTTTACATACATCCTTAGCATATCTTCCAAAATATGATTCACCCTTTCAGTCTTTCCATCCGTCTGTGGATGAATAGATGTACTGAAATTTAAAGTAGTATTTAAACCTTTCAATAAATATTTCCGTAAGTTTTCCGTGGATTTAGGGTCCCTGTCATAAATTATAACTTTTGGTATTCCATGTAAATGAAAAATTTGTTTCATAAGTATTTCAGCTATATTAGCATCCTTATGAATGGTTTTTACTAGTATGAAATGGCCTTCCCTGCTGAGTTTATCAACAACTACCATAATAGAATCATTCTAGTTCTGATTACTAGGTAAACCTCTAATGAAATCAATGCTAATTGTCTCCTATTTCCATTTAGGAATTGGTAATAGCTGTAATAAACTGGTTGGATGCCGATGTTCAGTCTTAACCTATTTACATTCAAAACATCTAGTAATATATTCCTCCAACTCATTTTTCATATTTGGCCAAAAGTAATCTATTTGTAACATAGTTTTTGTCTTTTGATAACGATGGTGTCCAGAATAGGGAGTTTTATGAATTTCATTTAATATTAGTATCTTAACTTTAGGTACGTTAGGTACATACATTCTTTTTTTCTAAAGTATTAACCCCTTTTCATTTAGACTGTAACCTGTACTTAAACTTTCACTTACATTTTCTGCCACTTTAGCTTGCAATTTTTTGTAATTTTCATCCAATTTTACTCCTTCGAGATGATCTTCTAAATATTTTTTATAAGTGATGATTGCTGCCATAAAATTCAACCTTTCATTTCTACTCAAAGCATCATCTACTTTATTTTCTTTTCCCTTGATATGTTGGATCTCGACATCATACTCACTAAGGAAAGCTAGCCACCTAGCTTTCCTTGTGTTTAAATTTGGTTGATCCAATAGAAACTTTAAACTCTTATTATCCATCATTAGCATAAATTTTCTTCTAATCAAGTGATGGTGCCGCATTTTTAAAGCATGTATCATGGTAGGCAATTCTTATTCATAAGTAGCATAATTTTTCTCATTAATTTTAATTTTTCTGAACTTGTATGCTATTACGTGTCTTTCATGAGTTAAGACCCCACCAAGTCCATCGTTGCATGCATCAATGCATACGACAAAGTCTTTGTTAGGATCCGTAGTTCTTAAAATTGGTACAATAGTTAATAACTCTTTTAGTTTCTTAAAAATATCTTCACATTTTTTATCCCATACAAACTTCTTCCCTTTCTTCTATAGAGAAGTTATGTGATTTTCAATCCTTGAGAATCCCTCAATGAACTTTTGATAATATCCAGTGATCCCCATGAATGAGCACACATCAGTCAAATCCTTTGGAACTGGCCATTCATTAATTGCCTTTATTTTATCTGGATCAAATGAGATCCCCTCTTTAGTTATTACGTGACCCAAGTATTGTATTTTATCTTTAAAGAAAACATACTAACTGAACTTGGCGTAAAGATGATGTTCCCTTAACACTTGTTAAATGATTTTTAAATGTTCCTCGTGTTTTTCTTTAGTCTTAAAGTAAATTAAAATATCATCAATAAAAACTGCCACAAACTTATCTAGATATTTATGTAATACATTATTCATTAAACACATGAATATTGTCGGGGCATTAATTAACCCAAATGGCATAACAAAAAACTCATAATGACCATATCGGGTCCTAAAAGCTATCTTGAAAATATCTTCATCCTTCATCTGGACTTGATGATAACCGGATATTAAGTCAATTTTTGAAAATACTATTGCTCCACGTAGCTGATAGAACATATCATCTATGTGGGGCAACGGGTATAAATTTTTATTGTCATATTATTAAGATGACGGTAGTCAATGCATAAGCGTAGAGTACCATCCTTCTTTTCAACAAAGATGACCGGTGCTCCCCAAGGAGACATACTTGGTCTTATGTACTTTTTATCTATCAGTTCTTTTAATTGCAATTTTAGTTCATTAAGCTCTAGGATATTCCTTAGATAAGGAGATTTTGAGTTAGGCACCGCACTAGGTACCAGCTCAATAGTAAAATCCAGCTCTCTTTTTTGAGGAAAACCTAGAATTTCCTCCGGAAACACATCTGAATAACCTCTCCAAATGAATGTATCTTCTAGTTTTAGTTTGTATTGTTTATCACTATGTTCTTTGTTAGCTATAGTTACAACAAAATCTCTAGATCCCTTCTGAACAACCCATTTTAGTTGTAAGGTAGAAATCTGTCTAATTGTTGTTTTTCTAGGGATTCTGGTTATTGTTATCGTTTCTCCCTCGTTATTTAAATAGGTACATATTTTATCAAAACAATTTAACACTACTCGATGTTGTTCCGACCAATCCATTCCGATTAATACATCATAAGAGCCCAATGGAAGTACATTCAATTTTACAAAAGCTTCAAACTGATTCATAAATAAAGTACATTTTTTCACATAACCAGTTACTTTTCTTCTTCTCCTGTAGCTAATTGAACTAGCCATGACTTTGTAAATTTCTCTACTGGTAATTTACTTTTCTATACTAAACTAGGAGAGATATAACTCAGGATATCCCCTGGGTCAATTAAAATATAAGTGGGTTTATGGTTCAGCATAACTTCTACTTCCACCATGGAAGTATGATATTCAACATGTATGTTTTCCAACGCTGCATTGATTTTGGGCATCCCTCTCCCTAAGTCACCAACTGTTAATTCTTCCTAGACAACTTGAATGCTGTTGACTTTCTTCTTTCTGTTAGGGAAGAATGATGCATAGTGAGGTCCTTGGCATTCCCAACATCTTATCGGTTCTTTTCATTCATTATTTTTAATGTAATTACTGTGATTATTCGCAAATTCTTTATTTCTTGGGCCAGTTGGGTTTTGCTGTGAGTTACTTTTATTTCCTTGAAAAATTTTATTAGGAACATTGTGTGAGTTATTATTCCCAAAATTTTGATTAGGTGTGAAACACTTCTTTTTGTGTTCATAATTATTAGACCTCTTGGCCTTCTAGTTTGACATGTTCTCCCTTTTCTGGTTTTACTCATAGCAGAAATTTGCTTTTCGCATGGCCTCTTCAAGGGTTTTTGGATTATCATATTCAATTATGTCCCTAATATGAAAAGGTAAATAGCTCAAAAACTGTTGCACATTGGGTTTTTCATCCACAATATAAGGCACATAATGCAATAATCTTAAAAATTTACTATTTAACTCTTTAATATTCATAGTTCCCAACTTTAGGTCATAAAATTCTTTAGCTCACTCCTTGTAATATTGCTCCGACAGAAATTTCTTTTTAAAGTACTTTTTAAAAGTGATAGCTGGAATATTTCACCTCCTGCAGACAGCAAGGTGTTCCACTAGTCTGAATGGTTCAGATCCAGAATAAATAGAGGACATAGGTTGAAGACTTTCCCTGGACGTCGTAGATACCTAGAATGTGATGCTTTGATCATTACCCTGTGAACCTGCAATAATATTCAACACACAAGCATATCGAAATGACCAGAATATAATCTACTGATCCATGTTAGTGACTAAGGAATCTAACAACATACATGTGAAATCAAACAACAACAATATCCGTGGGATAGAAATCAACTTGCATTAATATAGGAATATGAATAAGTTTACAACCAATCCTTAGTGTTGACATGCATCTCCATGAAACCAAGCATTCTCATCCCCATAAGCTCTGACTCTAGATCTCTATGCTCTCCAATGGCATGGGCCAAGTAATCAATCCAATAGCATAACAATACCTTCAAAGTTCTCTCCCCTCAACCATGGCTATGAGATCATATTTATAAGGCTTAATGGATAGGGATGGTTGACATATTAGTGGGTGAGGTGGCCTCTAAGATCCTAGGATGAGGGATCTCGAGCTCAACTGACCCACAATGATAGGGATAAGGGATGACATGAGGCTTATCATCTAGAAGCCTTCAGAAACTTCTCTTTTTCCCCTTTTACCTAGGGTACCACACTTCTCCTTCTAGGACAGAGCAGTTATGGTAAGAAACACTTATGGACTAAGGGCCATAGATGGTGGCACCACTTGTGGAGAACAAGGGATAGGTAGTGTGAACAAGGTACCACTCCTGGATAAAGGGGAAAGCACAGTGTTGAGAAATTTTTGTGAAAGATTGCCAAATGATATGAGTTTCCACTCCAAGAGCTGGGATTCAGAGAAAATGGGTATGTCAAAGGTCTTATCACATGATGGTGATAGGATTTCGGTATAATAGAATGCCCCCCAAAGCATGATTTTTAGAGGGATACGAGAACAAGTCGTCGCCACGAGGTGAAAATGCCAACTCGATCAGAGAATGTCATCAAGTAGGCATCTGTAGTACATCAGTATGTTGACTCATTGACACAAGTAACCAAACTCATGGTTGCAGAACAATACAAGGTAGATCCATGAGAGGAATAAACAAGCATGGCTACTAGGATACAGCGTAGATCCATGTGATAGAGGACTCAAACTTGGACATAGCTACCAGACATACAATGTAGATCTATGTCATATAGATGCAAATTTGAGCATAGCCATGACCATACAAATGTGGATCCATGCTAGATATACAAAACTCCATCGCAACCTGAGGAAAAGCAATGAGCACTTTTAAACAAATGCCTAGGGTCTTCATCTCGTCTTCCACAAAGTACGATTCTATCCATGTGATTAAAATGATATGAAGTTGAACATGGTAGAAACCACTTGATTACCGGCCAATGATGTGAACCATTAACAAGCACGAGGGAGATCACCATTAATGTCAATGATTCCCAAGGTACTCTAGTACAATCTACTAAGTGTGAATAGATGTCCTGATGTCAAACACCCAGTCGATTCTATCAATAAAAGGTCAATGATGTGAACCTATGTAAAGAGTGAGAGAATTTGTCATTAAGGCATATAAATCTCAAGGTACTAAATATTGTTTCTAAGACTATTTCCCGGATGGTGAGTTGATTTTGACGGGAATAGTATCGTCGAAGGAGGGCCATGATGAGTCCCACATCGAGAACACATAACTTGAAACATAGTTTTGGAATGATGTGAATGTAGTAACCATAAGATTGATTCAAAGATACTAACACAAATACTGTGTATACTGCAGAGGTAAAACTTCCTCAAATCCCCCTTGAACATCGGGTGGCACGACAAAAATACTTGGCAGCATGACTAGACGGGAGAGACACAGAATGTGACAGTGGAAAATGAATTCTTTTGAAAGACTCAAAGGAGTGACATGACTCATGAAAGTGGATCATCACTGAGATCAGCTGAATACCTAATTGACTGACATGACGTGCAGACAAATGCCATGTTCAAAGGTAACGACAAACAACTGCCATTATTCGAAAAATGATTCCCTTCCCATTTCCCCCATCATGATAATTGAGTGCCTCTTTTCGGTTTTACGAGTTCAAAGAGGGTAACAAACACTTGATATAGCTTGTCAAAATACAAGTCAAGACTCATATGTTTTACGAACCTGAGAGAGGAGGGGTTCGTTCCCAAAACAGGTCTCTCAATGTTTGACTTAATGAGTCCACTGAAAGAAAACCCAGTATCGTTCATGTTTAGAGAGTCTGAATGAATACAGAAGAAGACTCCAAGGGGGTCCTTTTTCATATGATTTAGTCTCTAAGGTCCGAAAAAGTGTAAAATCATACCTTAGAGAACTATTCTAGTCATGATTGGCTAGAGTGTTCCTTTTTTGTAAATAGTCCTATCCGAACCGAAAAAGAGATAACCTACCATTGGAAGGACGACTCTTCAAATACTTTAACGAACATGAAGAAGACAAGATCGCTCAATAATATTTTTGTATTTAGGGAGCCTAAAAAGAGTTTAAATAGGACTCCATGAGGTTTCTTTACACAATGTCTCTTTTTACGATCCTGGAAAGAATCGGAAACGGACTCTACGATTTTTTCATTTTAAGGAGTCTGAAAAAGATGTGAAAAGAAGACTCCATGACACTTCTTTACCCAATGTTGATTTTTACGAGCCTGGAAAGAAACTTGAAATAGACTTGGACCTTTGATACTAGATTTTAATGAGCGTGACAAAGTGTCGTAATAAATGCTCATCAACCTTCTCCATTTTATGAAAGTGCGAAAAAGCCATAAACAAACTTCCAAAGCTTCTTACTATAGTTCTCTTATCTTGCAATCAACTCAAAAATAAGTGTTAAATCCATTCGTAACTAGCATTAAGGGATTATGACAGATAAACTTTGACTAAAATATGATTTTATATCAAAACTATAGTATGTCAGACCCAAAAATTCCTATATAAGTCATGTAAATAGTAAAAAATCAAATCATTTCACTATTTACCTATAGCAGAGAGCACTTGGAGCATTTTCTTAGCCAGATCTTCCGCATCTGATTTTGGGAGTTTCCACCATCTGTTTTTAGCATCGTCAATTACAGGTAACAACTAAGACCCTTCTCTTTCATTTCATAGCATTTATTTTTAGATTTGGTGGGGTTTTGGGCTCACATGGCAAGTCCTAAAACCTTAAAAGCGGGCACCACAGCTACCCCTTGTGGGATATGCGGTACAAACCTAGAACCGCGGCAATAACATAGTGGATAGGCGGTGCCACCGCCTATCGCCAACGGTGCATAGGCGGTGCCGGCCATGGAGAACTGAAACTAATAGCATGGGCAATATAAATTCATTCATTTGATTTTTAATGATTAGGGATGATTCTAATGCATTCCATAAATTTTTTTTGCAGGTCTAGGTTGCTCAAAACATGGTGATATGGAAATAAAGAATGCATGACAATGAGGATTCTGCTGCTGAGAGAAATGTGGGTTGTATTTCCATATTACGGGACTGTCGGCTCTTGAAATTTTTTTGGACCCCAAGCATGGTGTCACATGAGCGGTTACTGGAATACATACTATGGATGTGGAATCCAGAGAAGGAGTATTTCAAGATGGGGGCCCATATACTTACAATGGAGGTAGAGGATATCTACTTCTTGATTGGTCTCTCGAGACGAGGTGCCCCCATCTCACTGATAGGTTCCCGTGGAGGGGATATTAGCACTCGAGAACTTATAGATCGTCACTATGCACCAGGGACGGGTACATCGGGGAAGCAGATCCCCATCAAAGTAGTGACAGATAGGGCCCTATGGACCATCCTATTTACCATGTAGAGGGTGGCTCGGAGTCAGGGTGTGCACCAGGCTTCTAGGGCACACATGTTGTACACCATAGAGCCCATGGCACCCACGGTATTCAACTGGGTGGAAGCAATGCTTCCAATATTTAAAGATCAGCTGACTGTGTCGAAAGGGAGAACTAAATCAGTTTGGCTTTGGTTCCATTTTAGCATGCTTCTTGTTTGAGTGGGTTCCACAGATGAGACCTCAGGTGGTCTTCTGGAGTCTAAGAGCACGGGACCACCGTATGATAAGGTGGGTCCAGGTCATGGCTTGTACAGGAGCAGGTAGGGGAAGGGTGAAGTTCAGTGATCCGTTCTTCATATGGCTCTGAGATTAGATCCTCATGGTTGAGGACTATGCTTATGCAGGCACATACTTCACTGGAGATCCTAACCTACCACTCCCATCTGGCGGCCAGTGGGGCGATATCGGTAAGAAGCAAGAAACCCTAAAATGGATGAAATGTTTTTATGTTTTTTAATGTTTTATATTTTTTATGTTAAGTGATGAGACCTATATATTCTCATGCAGATGTTGGAGCAGCGTGACCTAGAGGAGCCTCTCCATTAGATAGGCAAGCTGGAGCCTGCTTTGTACCACAGGGTGATGATATCACTGGGGAGCTGGAGGAGAACTTGGAGAGGTTGACCTTGGATATCCTAGATTCTGACATTGATGACCTCCTTATGAGATATTAGAGATCCACAGTGGGAGTACCAAGTTGATTCAGTAGGCTGCTGCGTAGGGTAGGTCGAGCAGTGATGTGCTATCACGAGCACCACTAGTGTATGAGATATGTACTAAAAGCTGATAGCTTCAGGATTTTGTATGATGATTTTTCCTGAAAGCCTCCATGCTTCAGATGAGTTCTCGGGACCTTATTTTGTAAACTTTTTTGTATATATATATACAGGCTTTTACACGGTGTTTATATGTTTCAAATGGAAAATGCATTTTCTATGATTTTTATGTGTCTTTAAATGTTTATTTACAATGCACCATGTTTGATTTGACATCATGAATGGGAAATATGCCAATCTAGGATGTAGTTAGCCAATGAGTCAGCAACTACATTATGTTCCATAGGGATATGCCTATAAGTAATGGTTTCAAATGATCTTTCTAGAAAACATACTCTCCGGAAGAGGTGGAGGAGCACCAGGTTTCTAATGGTGTAAACATGGTTTAAATGACAAACCATGAATTTTGAGTCTATCAAGACTACTAGATCATGAAAATATTGGGAGGCATCTTTAGTCAGAGGACTGATGACCACTTCATACTCGGTGATGTTATTAGTAGCGGGACCTATGCAAACCACTCCTGAACTAACCAAATCTTTAGCTGGGGAATAGAGGACCCAAGCAGCCGAGGCGAGATTCAAGGTGTGGTAGCAAGAACCATTAGCAAAGCCATAGAAAGCCATCTACATGACCAAAACATGGTATAAATAGATGTGGACACTAAAATCAAAACCATCTTGAAAATACTAAAATCAATCTGAAATTCAATCAATATACATATATACAAGATACTATCCAAAAAAGACCTAGGCATAGTACCTTTTTAGGTACAACCCACTGTGAGGTTGCCCCAAAGGGATTCCATCATAATCAACGAGCTCGCAAGCTCCTTTCTCTAACACCTTAGAAATAACGAAAGGTCCGTACCACATGGACTCGAACTTACCCTTCCATAGTTTGTCATATCTCTGGTCATAAGTCAAGACTAGGTCACCCTTGTTAAAGACACGAGGTTGGAAATATTTATCATACTATGCCTTGACGCATTTCTTATGTGCCTCATTAGCCAAGGCAGCATCTCTCCGAGTCTTGTCAAGGTTACTCAAGTACAAAAATATTTCTTCCTCTTCGGAAGTGTCTCAGAGAAGTTCGACAGCAAGTTGTAAAGATGGAATCTGACATTGGATCGGTAAGACAAACTCGAGTCCATAGACAAGTTGGAATGGCATGAAACCAGTAGTTGTTTTCACAGATGTCCGATAAGCCCAAAGAGTGGAGAAAAGAATGTTGTGCCAGTTGGATTTATGATCTCCAACCATCCGATGAAGCATGGTTTTCAAAAAAAATTTAATGGCCTCTACCCGACCATTATCTTGTGGATAATACGTCGTAGACTTTTCATGGTAAAAACATAGCTTGGCAATTAGTTCCTCCATCATTTGATTACGGAAATGAGATTCGTGATCAGTAACGATGGACTGCGGAACTCCAAATCTAGCTATGATATGATTGAACAAGAAGAGAGCGGCAGTATTACCATCTTCTGCATATGTAGGCATGGCCTCAACCCATTTTGTGAAATAATCAACGATTACAATGATGTAACCATGCCCCGCGGCTGAGGTAGGCTTACAATGCATGAATTCAATCCCCCATTTGGCGAATGGGCCAAGGGCAATGACGAGGTGTAGTGGAGCAGGATGGGTGTGCTTTTTAGGGTAAAAGTGTTGACAAGGTGGGCATTTCTTAATAGCCTCATGACAGTCTTTGAAGACAAAAGGCCAAAAATAGCGAGCGCAAAGAATTTTCTGGGTTGAAGCCATCCCAGATAAATGGCCGCCACATGCTCGAGAGTGGCAATAATTCAACACATGTTCAGCCTCCTCATGGGTGAGGCATCGCTGAAGAATAGAGTCAATCCCACGTCTATACAAGGTATCATTCAAGATGAGACAGTATTTTGTGGGGTGACGGATACGGTGGCAATCATCACGGGATAAATGTAGCTGGAAACATTGTGTCTGGAGATAAATAAGCAAATATCCATACCAAGGATCAGTAGTGCTAATTAGGAACATGAATTCATCTGAAAATGAATCACTAGGCTTAGATTCCGTCGAAGCACAGGGAAGATCACACATAAGCTCAGCAAAGACCAAGGATTTCTTTGATTTGGCCTTGGCAAACTCTAGATCGAAATCCTAAAGGATAACAATCCAATGGGAGTACTTGCCCTTGAGTACCCGTCGAGTTAGGATGTAGTACATAGGGTTCTGGTATGCCAATATGGTGGTAGTGCAGAGCAGAATGTAGTGACAAAACTTTTGTACAGCAATGACCGTGGCCAATGATAACTTTTCCACACCTGAATAATGAATTTTGGAATCCATAAGATTCTTACTAGCGTAATAAATCACATGCACCTGACTGTGGATATTGTCCCGCGCTAAAACCATGGTTATGGTAGTAGTGGAGGAAACAATATACAAGAGAAAGTCCTTTGAATAATCTGGGGGCTGTATCACAGGTGAATGAGTCAGAGCATGCTTAATATTATCAAAGGTGCATTGGGCCTAGTCATCCCAGAAGAATGGAGTGTTCTTCTTGAGAAGATGCAAATAGATGTGCGTTTTCTCTGCGAAATTGCACACGAAAGGGCAGAGAAAGTTTGCTTTCCCTTGCAAAATTTGGAGTTCAAGGAGTTTGGTTTGGGATGGTAGATCTAAGATAGCGACAATATTCAAAGGATTGATCTAGATGCCATCTTTAGATACCACAAATCCTAGCAGACATCACGTCTCAACGCAAAAAATACATTTATGCGGATTGAACCATATATTATAATGACGACATCTTAGGAATATCTCTCTAAGATGACGAGGGTGGTCCTCCCATCACTGTGAATGAGCAGGGAGGTCGTTAAGGTACAGCTCAACAATATGTTTAATATCATGAAACGCATAGGACATTGCACACTGGAACATGGCTCCAACATTTTTCAAGCCAAAAGGTAACTTATTATATGCAAAGGTTTCCCATGGGAAAATGAATGTTGTTTTATGCTGATTGGAGGGAAATATCTCAATCTAATTATAGCCAGAGAAGCCATCCATGAATGAAAAGATGACACTTCCGGCGTAGTTGTCGATAATCTGATCAATGTCAGGGATAGGAAAGTTGTCCTTGGGACAAGCTTTATTTAAATCCCTAAAGTTGATACAGACTCTAATGGTGCCCTCATTTTTATTGATAGGGACAATGTTCGATACCCATTCCGTCAGGGGTATAGGATAAGTAAACCCAGATTTGAGAAGTTTCTCAATTTTAGATTTAATAGCTGCGACCTTCCGAGGATGGAATTGCCTTAGTTTTTTCCTAACGGGTTTGTCCATGGGATAATTTTTAATATCATGGACCAGAATGGATGGGTCAATCCCTGGCATTTCTTCATAGGACTAGGCAAAAATATCATGGAATTCTTTGAAAAGTGCCTTATAGGCTTCAGATTCATCTATGGAGTAGTTTTTCCCAACATGAACATGCTCTATAGTATCAGTCTTGGTTGATATGTCAATCGGGTTTGTTTGGGTAATGTTGCAAAGGTTTCCTTAATAATCTGTATCTTGCAACAATGTAGGACTTTGGGGTACGTTGACAATATCAGTAGGAAACAAGGATGCAAAATCATGGCTAAACGAACTGGTGTTGGGGAGGAACATGGATCTATGATGGTGATCCTCCCAAATGGGCTCATCCATATTCATGATCTCCATTGTTAACACCTGTATTTTACAAAAAAGATGCAAGACCGATGGGAGGTGAGATTTTGTTGATTAAATACTTTGGGCTAAGGATATAGTACAAAGGGGGCTTGATAATCTAAAGAGCAGCCGAGTCAGAAAAGGTCCTGAACCATGGTCTAAAGGAGAAGCAAATCAATGGTTTATACCCTTTCCGCCATCCAGAACATATGAGCAAGATAGGGGAATTTCGGGCCTCTAACAGCCTGCACACATCAAAGGTTTTAACATTGCTCAGAGCTGATCTACGGCCCATGTCAAATTCGCTGGCTGAAAGTGCAAGGTGGATAAGGAAATGAAGGGCCAGCGGAATCGCATATAATCCTCCTGATCCTACGGACGAGGATTGAAGACATCATTGATCAACGAGCGTGTTGGTTTCCGGAAAGGTAACGTGCACGCGCGATAACCTTTAGACCACCCAGCGGAAATGGATATGTGCTGCTCGATCCGACGGTTGGAGATCGCAGGATGGTGGATCGACGACGGAAAATGATTCCGGAATGGAGACTTGCGCACTCGATAAACCCCCAGCACTCGGCGGAATATGGTACGTGACGCAAGATCGGACGGTTGTTGAATGCCTCGCATCCCATCGACGGCCGAGAAGAATTCCGGAGGAAGAACTAGCGCAGAGGATAATTCCGGATTACCCGGCGGAATCTGGTATGCGGTACTTGATCTGACGGTGTAGGAGTGACGGCGGATCACATCAACGGGCGAGGGTGATTCCGCTGAGCAAAGTTGCTCGGCGGATTAAGATGGAAGAGCCCAGCGGAATTGGTAGACGAAGCATGATCCGACGACCTACCTGCGAAGGCAAAACAGATCGACGGCTGCAGATGACTCCAGGGCCCAAAGTTGCACGACGGTTAAACCGAGGAGGCTCGGTGGAAAAGGGACATGTGGCATGTGATCCGAGGGCCAGGAATTCACACAGAAGAGATCGACGGTCAGAAATGAACCCGGAAAAGAAAGATGCGCGAGGGTTAGAGACAAGTAGTGGTTGCGGAAATAAATGCCTCCCATGTGTCAAATCAGGGTGGTCCTATAAAGGCGAAATTGACATCTTCTGTGATTATTTTATTTCTCGGGACCCGGCGAAAAGGACCTGTCAATTTGGGCTCTTCCAGTTGTCAAGTACCAAGGCGCATTCCGAGCACATGCCTTCACAGTGAGCCAGGTAGGACCTCAAATCCTGTAACTTCTTCGCCCCATTCATAGTATATAAATTGAGAAATGGACCAACAGAGTGAAGCTTCTGTGTCTGGTCGGGTCCCGGATGAAAGAGAAGAGTTCCTGGTAGACAGACACAGAGGTGTCTATGACCCTTTCCTGTGTACATGAAGTGTGGTTGGTAGTAAAGATAGATTGTGGTCCTGTTTTTTAAAGGGAAATGATGTTTTAAATGTATGTAAGTCCTTTTTATATTTTTTCGCCCTGGAACAAAACCTCCACTTCCCTGAATTTGCCGAATGGTGCGCGGAGAATTACTCCCCCTCTCAGAGGGTCATAGTAAGTCAGTCTGCGTCTAGGATTTTATGTAAAATTGATGCTGCAGTAGTTAGAGAAAATATTAATCTACCCGAGGATTATCCAGAAAACCGCGAGTCCGTGAATGAAGCCATCCTTGCTGAGTTTTTCCGAAGTTGCCCAATTGATGCTCGCTCTCGATTCCTGTCAAGTATCCTGAAGGAAGGTCAGTCCCTAGAAAACCTCTCCTTACCTTACCCCTTGCATGTTTTTAGAGCTGAGGTACAGTTAGTGATGTCTTTGGTCTGTCAGGTGTTGGGCCTAGATGACGATTGTCATATAGGTCATGTTATCCTTGGTTTCCTACTAAAAGTCAATTCTTTGAGTCTCGAGTCCCAGTCAGCCCCTGTACTTAATTTAGACGAGTATCTAGCAGAGGAAATCCACCTCCAGCTGACTGAGTCTC